>JARHVA010000960.1:500000-1012500 GCA_037957365.1 Torreya grandis
TATTTAAAAGATATTTATGTAAACACATCATTGTATATGGCACTGACTTCTTGGTGTAAATAGACTTATCAAGGAGGCTTGTGAAAGTAAAGTGTGGTAATTAGGATTTACTAAGTACAAATTAAATTGTTACGTGTCATATAGCATTGGAATATGGCACCAACCAAATTCTATAAAGAGTGAATTTTCACATAAGAACATGTATGTTGGAAAACATGTATGCAAATAGAATAAAATAATGACTTAAGTTGTACTTTGAAATCACCTTGATCCAACACATTTTACATAGTTTTTTTACAACATTTGGTATGGCATGATAGTAGTGTTTTCATGGTTATTGGAAACATATTGTATGTCATTGTATTTAGTGGAAATTATATGGCATTGAGATCAATAACCCAATGTGGCACCAATTTACCTGTAGCATGCAAAATTCTATCTTGGCATTGAAATTCACACCATTTTTAGCACAAATAAGCTATTTATTAAAAGCGTGGACTTCATATATGATACCAATTTTAGACAATGTGATTGGAGATATGCTAATAAGTAAATACAATTTATTGTGCAATATATGGACTGCCTAGCATCTTTTGGGCATTAAAGTTGTAGGTTTGGTATGTTTCATTATTAGAGTGTCGATCTAAAGAACTTGTTGTTTTGCCCCATAGATATGGGAGTTGGTTTTGATAGCCAAAACCAAAAATTGGTAAACAAAACCAAATATAGGTACAATGATAATCAATGCCAACCAATGTAAATGTATTAGAGAGGAAATACCAAAAATCCAATGCCATGTTGTTGAAATGAAACCCCAATTCAAGAAAAATGGTTAGTGCCCAACCAATACCAAGTAGTATTGAGAAATATATAATTGTAGGTGGTTTTATAGGGGTAGTAATATTTGGCACAAAGTGGTGATTTTGTATAAAGGGATTTTACAGACAGAGATGTATCTAGTTTACAAAGGTAGAAGGAACTTCCTTTAAATTAATGAAGTTTATTTTGGTTGCACAGACATATATCTAGTATGAAAGTATTTTTATTTTACTCAGAGAGATATTGTAATTATTCTTGAAGAGTTTATAATAGATCAGAACACTCATAGAGTGGACCTAGGGATGTAGCCATTTGGTGAACCCCATAAAAAAATCTTCTGTGTCATTTTTTTAAATTTATATTCTATGATAAAAAAATACTTTCAATTTCCATAATTAAATTATGGAATTTTTAAAAATCAATTTTTGGATTTACTTAAAAGGAAATTAGAAATTAAATATTTAGTTTTATTCCAATCCAAGTAGACTATAAATTTTTTTATAAACATGGATTTTTGGATTAGTTTGGTATCAGAGCCTATGATCAAGGCCACTTAACACATTGTCTAGCAATTGTAATAGTATTGTATGTTAACCAGGTCTAGATCAAGACATGGTGAAGGAGAACTTGTAATGTTTGATCCTAAAATTGGTGCAAGATGTGTAAGCCGATATTCAAGTATGGGAGTAGACATGTCTAAGGTAACTTGCTTTCCTTAGCATGAAAAACATGTTTGAGGAAATGTACAAGGAACATATAAAGGAGAAAGCAAAGAAAGATAAATCTGAAGGAGAATAAATTCATCTTTCACATTCCAAGAAAGCCTCCTCTGCAGATGGTAAAACTATCCCACACTTGAAATTAGATGTTAAATTTGATTTTCCAATTTATAATAGTGAGTTAAGTGCAGAGAAATTGGGTAACTTAGTCAAGCAGATTGAGATATACTATAGGATTCAAAATATTCTCAGTGAGGAAGACAAAATTTAGTTGTTTACTCTTTGTATGATTGGGACAACACTCATGTGGTGGGAGAGTAAGATTAAAGAGGATCTCAAGCAACATGGTAAGGTAATATCCTTCTGGAATGATTTTATTTTTGATTTGAGAAAACAATTTTATCCTTTGGGTTATATGTAACAATCTACTATGGATTGGCATAAATTAAGGTAGAATAAAGGTTAGAGTGTGTATAATTATACTCAAGAGTTTAGAAAGAAGGCATTAATGTTAGTCATTCCTTTGTATAGTCTAGAAATATTGCTAAAAATATTGGAGGTTTGCATAGCTATTTGAGACATACTATTATCCTGTTTAGTCCTTTTAACCTTGATGAAGTCTATGTGCAAGATACCCATATGGAAGATGGGGGTAAGATGACCAAGGAAGGATATGGAAAGAAATCTCACAATCCATTTGAAAACAAAGGTAAAGTTAAAGGAAAGGGTATGGGTAACTCTACATACACTACTAAGAAAGAAGGAAAACTGTTCTATAATCATTGCAAGAAGAATCATGATGAGGCTAAGTGTTGGAAACTCCATAGAGAACTCAAGCCAAAGAGAATCTAGAATAAAAAGGAAAATAAGGCTAGTATTATTGTTTAACATGACTTGGGATCAGATTCTAGTGATGAAATAAAGGTGACTGATCTGGGTTTGCAAGGTTTAACTTCTTCCTCATCTAACACTAAACCTTTTTTTATTTCTTCATCTTCTAAAAATAAATCTAAACATATTGAAAGAAAAAGAAATGATATTTTACACATAAGAGTTATATCTAATCATACTAAAATAGACACTCTTCTTGATAGTGGATCACAAGCTAATCTTATTTCTGAAGAGGTTGTTAAAAAGTTAGGATTCAAAACTAAGCTACATCCAAAATCATATCCTTTAGAATGGGTATGTGATGATGCAAAATTTCAGGTCACAAAAACATGCACCTTGAGGTTTGATATTACTTCTAAATTCATTTATGAAATAGAGCTAGATGTAGTCCCTTTGGATATTTTTGGAATTGTTTTGGGTAGTCCTTTTATATGATATAAAGGCAGTCTTTTATTGAGAAGAGAATAAATATGTTCTTGTAAAGGATGGTATTTAATACATAGTAATATCCCATCGTGTTAAGCCAATTTGACACTTGTTTCTATAGGACAAATGAAAATACTTATAAACTAAAGTAAGAGTTTTGTTCTCATGATTGTAAAATCTAAGGATAATGAAAAATCTAAGGTCTTAGAGGGTTGTGATCCTAAACATCAATTTGAGATAGAAAATATTATTTCTAATTACAATGGTGTTTTTTATGAGCCACAAGATTTACCTCCTAAGAGGGAAATTCAACATGAGATTCAATTGCATCAATATGCCTCTCTCCCTAATATTGGCATGTATAAATTGTCAGTAGTAGAGAATGAATAAATAAATAAGTGATTGAGTTACTTGAGAAAGGAGTCATTCGGCCAAGTACCTCTCCATGTGGTTTGCCTTTTGTAACGGTACCTAAAAAAGATGGTACATGGCAAATGTGCATGGAATTCTAATCTTTGAATAAAATAATGGTTAAAAACTACTACCCTCTTCTTCGTATTGATGATTTATTAGATTAGTTAAAAAATACAAAGTATTTTACTAAGCTATATTTGAGAAGTGGTTATCACCATGTAAGAATAAGTGATGGTGATAGTTGGAAAACCACTTTTAAAACTAATCAAGGTCTTTTTGAGTGGCTCGTTATGCCTTTTGGGATTTGTAATGCACCTGCCAAATTTATGTGGGTTATGAATGATGTGTTAAGTCAATTTCTAGATGATTTTGTAATTGTGTACTTGGATGATATTTTAATATTTAGTAACACATGGGAAGATCATATTAAACACATCTAGAAAGTCTTAGATAAGTTTCAAAAGGAGAAAGTATTTTTAAAGATGTCAAAATGTGAATTTGTAAAAACATCTTTGGTTTACTTAGGCTATGTTGTAGGGAATGGTTCACTAAAAATAGACCCTACAAAAGTTTTAGTCATAGTAAATTGGCCAAAGCCTAATAATGCAACAAAAGTTAGAAGTTTTCTTAGAGCGGTTCAATTTTGGAGAAAATTTATTGCTAACTTATCTTATATTGCATCTGCTTTACATGTTTTAATAAGTGTTAAGAAAGTCTTTCAATGAGGAGGAAAGAATGAAAAATCTTTCAATACCCTAAAAGAAAAGATGATTACAACCCCACTTCTTTCACTTCTTAATTTATGATAATATTTTTGAGATAGAAACTGATGCTAGTGGGTATGCAATGGGGGTAGTACTAATGCAAAACCAGAAACCAATGTGTTTTCATTCGCAAACCTTTATAAGTGCAGTAAAAATTTATCCTACTTATGATAAAGAGTTGTATGCTTTGGTACAGAGTGTGAACAAGTGGAAACACTATTTGATGGGCAAAGAGACAATCATCCATATAGATCATCAGCCTTTGTAGTACCTTCAATCACAATCTAAGCTAAGACAATCATGGCACTTTTGATGGATGAAGATTTTGCAATAGTTTCATCTTGTTATAAGGTATAAAAGGGAACACATAATAAGGTTACAAATATGCTTTCTAGACCTCCTATTGTAGCATCTACTATTTTACATCATAGTACTTTTGTTAATGAAATTTATAAGGAGAAATATGCTAGAGATGTTGATTTTAAGGATGTGTATGAAATTTTGATAAATGGTAAATCAGTAGAATTATTTGACTATGATGTGCACAATAAAATGTTATATCATATTGGAAAAATATGTATTCCACAGGATGAAATATTTCACATGATTAGAGAAACTCACACTTCTCTTGTTTCAAGTCATTTTGGCATTGGTAAAATAGTTGCATAGTTACAAAGATATTGCTATCAGCCTCATATGATATAAAATGTATCTAAATATATCAAAGGGTGTATTATTTTTTCCACAAGTGAACTTATTAACTAGAAGTTAGGATAGTATACACCTCTTCCTATTCTTAACCATCCTTGGGAAATTATTTCTATAGATTTTGTAGTAAGTTTACCTTTGTCATGAAGAAAACATGATTATATATATGTGGTTGTGGATAGGTTCAAAAAAATGTGTATTTTGGTTCCTTGTACTAAATAGGTTATAGGTGAGGATACTATACGTTTATTATTTAAAAATGTTTGCTCTTCCTATTCCTAACCATCCTTGGGAAATTATTTCTATAGATTTTGTAGTAAGTTTACCTATGTCATGAAGAAAAAATGATTATATATATGTGGTTGTGGACAAGTTCAACAAAATGTGTATTTTGGTTCCTTGTACTAAACAGGCTATAAGTGAGGATACTATACATTTATTATTTAAAAATGTTTGGATCCATTTTGGTTTACCCACTTCTATTATATCTGATTATGATGGTTGATTTGTTGTTGAGTTCTAGTCAGCTTTATGGGACTTGATGGACACTAAGCTAAAGAAAAGCACAACCTTTCATCTACAAAGTGATGGTTAAAAAAAAGTGGTCAGCCGAATAGTGGTATATTTACTCAAGGGGTATTGTGGTAAACATCCTAAATTATGGGATGAACATTTATATTATGTGTTACATTCTTATAACTATGCTTTAAATTCTTATACTTTAAAGTCTACTTTTGAGACTTGTTTTGGTTATTTTTCTAATTCTCCTTTGGAATTCTCTTTTGAAAAATAATCTAACTCGGTGGTGGATGTAAATATTGATGCCAAAAATGCTAAAAAATTCATTAAGAGAATTCAGATAATTTAGAAAGTTGTTCAAGAACAATTAGAGAAGAGCCAAGCTAAATATAAGGATAGGCATGACAACTATAGAGTTGATCATCAATTCAAAGTGGATGATCAATTTTGGCTTTACATCAATAAGGAAAGACTGAAAGGTGAATGTATAAAATTGAAACCAATTATGTATGGTCCTTTTAAGATTTTGGAAAAGATTGGTACAAAAGCTTTTCAATTGGATTTGCTTTCTTATATGAAGATTTATTCAGTGATTAATGTGGAATACTTGAAATTGTATGAACCTCCTATGATCATGGATCAATATGAGGTTATTCAAGTTCCTAATGTTGATGATTTTGCTTATGAGTCTCTTCATGAGTTGCAAGAAGATGTTATTATTGATAAGAAAACTAGAACTACGTGAAGGGCTGATACAAAATATATTTATGTTGGTTTGAAAGGGATGCACCTCAATAAGGCAAAATGGATGGAAATTAAAAAATTTATGGGAAAATAATCTCACCTAGTTGATAATTAAATCAACTTTTGGAGGTCCAAAAGATCTTAGCAGGGAGGAATGATCTAGAGGATTTCACTAAAGATTCTGATCAATTATTAGAAGGATGAAGTGGCAAAACTATAAAAGAAGATTAAAAATATTTTATTTTAAATCTCTTTATTATAATTAACTATTTATTATTGTGAATGCATGTCTGGCATTATCTGGTCAATAATGCCACACTTTCACCCATAACATTTATAATTAATTTTTTTTAAAGTGCTACTAATATATATATATATATATATATATATATATATATATCCATTAAAAGGATTTCATTATTTGCATGTATGGCATTATCTGGCCAATAATGCCACACTTTCACCCATAACATTTATAATTAATTTTTTTTAAAGTGTTGCCTATATATATATATATATATATATATATATATATATATATATATAAAGGATTTCATTATTTCTTATATCCCATTTTATTTATATAATCCATGCATTGCCATCCTGTTTCAAATTACATGCATATTAATCTTATTTAAAATATCTTCATGTAAACACGTCATTGTATATGGCGTTGACTTCTTGGTATAAACATATTTATTAAGGAGGCTTGTGAAAGTAAAGATTGGTATTAGGGTTTTAATAAGTGCAATTTAAATTGTTGCATGGCATATGGCATTAGAGTATGGTGCCAACTGACTTTTATAAAGAGTAAATTACCACATAGGAATATGTACATCGAAAAACATGCATGCAAATAGTATAAAATAGTGGCTTAAGTTGCACTTTAAACTTGCATTGCTCCAACATGTTTTACATGTTTTTTTGACAACAATTGGTATGGTGTGATAGAAATATTTTCATGGATGTTAGCATCATCTTGTATGGCATTGGAATTAGTGAAAGTTACATGATGTTGAGATCAACAACCCAATGTGGCATCAATTAACCTACAACATGCAAACTTATATCTTGGCACTGAACTTCACAACATTTTTGGCATAAATTAGCTATTTATTAAAAGCATGAACTTCATATATGATGCCAATTTTAGACAATGTGGTTGGAGATATGCTGATAAATAAATACATTATCATTTATTTTGCAACACATAGACTACCTAGGATCTCTTGGGCATCAAAGTAGTAGTTTTGGTATGTTTCATTATTAGAGTGTCGATCCAAATAACTCAATGTTTTACCCCATAGATATGGGAGTTGGTTTTGATAACTAAAACCAAAAATTGGTGAGCAGAATCAAATAAAGGTACAATGATAATCAACACCAGCCAATGTAAATGTGTTGGAGGGGAGATACTAGAAATCCAATGCCATGTTATTGTAATGAAACCCCAATTTGAAAAAAAAATTAGTGCCCAACCAATTACATGTTGCATTGAGAAATATATAACTGCAACTAGTTTTACATGGGTCATAAGATTTGGCACAGAGTGGTGATTTTGCATAGAGGGATTTTGCAGACAGAGATGTATCTAGTTTACAGAGGCAACATGAACTTCTATTTAATTAAGGAAGTTTATTTTGGTTACACAAATAGATATCTGGTATGGAAGTATTTTTATTGTACTCAGAGAGATATTATAATTATTCTCAGAGCTTTTAATATATCAAAACACTCATAAAGTGGACCTAGAATGTAGCCATTTGGTGAACCCCATAAACAAATCTTATGTATCATTTTTTTAAATTTCTTCTCTATGATCAGAAATCTTTTCAATTTCCATAATTATAATACATGATTTTTAAAAATTAATTTTTGGATTTACTTAAAGGCAAATTGGAAATTAAATATTTAATTTTTTTCCAATCCAAGTAGTCTGTAAAAGTTTTTATAAACTTGTATTTTTGGATCACCAAATGACTCTTATCAAATCCATGTTAGGATCTAATTCAAATGCTAAAAAAAGGCTATGGATCTATTGTCAAGACTCCCAGGGGTCACATATAAGTGTTTTAATTTATTCAGTCTACTACACATGACATTTTGGATGAGAAATACTAATATGGCATAATCTATTGCATTGAAATCCCTTGATAGACTAGTCACAAAAAATAGTGAGAAATAGTTGGCTCAGTATTATCCTATTAAATACATTTAATATTATCAAGCCAAGTATGAGGTGAAGAGTTAATATTCCAATAATTGTCTAACTTTCCAAGAGCCAAAGATAATATAATCAAAATTTTATACAAAAGGCACGGATAGTAATTTTTAAAAGGTTTGTCACAATTTGGAGAGAAAATGGATAAATAAACTAATAGAGAAGAAATAATGCTAACATAATATAAAGTTATAGTATAAAAATAAATGAAAAACATGCACACACATGATACACAATAGTTTCACTTGGGAAAACCCTTTGGAAAAATAATTAGCCCAATTTTTTTCTTATCTATGGTATTAAATCAACTATTTAAAATAAAATAATGTACTTCCTATTTATAATTTATCCTAAAACATGTGTGAGTATTTATAACTACATCATCATGTAATTTTCTAGTTTTATTATAATACAATGGGCACGAAAATCATGGGATATTTAAAATGTGGGCCAAAACCACATATAAGGATTCCCCCAAAAATGGTTGTGATACCCAAAACCCCCATACAATATGTTATATTAACCCTCCCTTGATTCTATTAAAGGGTTATTCCCTTGTTTATCTTAGAAGGTTTTTATCTATTGAGCATGAACTCGAATGATTAAGTTATTTAAATAACTAAAATCCTTTATAAAACATAGTATGTTCTTATTATGCCCTATTAGTTAGGGTGAGTCATCCCTAAGAAGAAGTATCATAACAAAACCATTATCTTAAATAACCTATTAAATAAAGAAACTAACAAACTATCTAAACAATATGTGAGTTGTTTTATAGCAAAACCTCATGTTTATAATATATTTAGACTATGTTGAATTAACTAAAATTATGTTATTCTAACATCCCCCCTTAATTTATCATGTTATAAAGTAAACAAAAGAGACAAATTCTATGAATGCCACAAATTTGTCTTGTTCAAGTGACTTGGTGAGGACATTTTCACATTATTCTTTTGTTGGGAAAAATTGGAGCTAGATGTTGTGGTGTTGAATATATTCACATATGAAATTCATGTGTAGCTTGATATGTTTTGTGTGTTCATGAAACATCATATTACAATAACATTTCAGATCATATTTATGGTCACAATACATGGTGGTAGGTTGATTCTGTCATGTTCCCAATCCATCTAGTATGCGATATAATCATATCTATTTTTAGAAAACTCTTCCTACTACACAATATGACACTTGAGTGGAAAATCAAGAAAAAAAAATAGTTTCTTGCTCCCCCATGATATAGGATAAGAACCCAAAAATAGCACATCAAAAAGTATATTTTATATCATCATTACTACCTATATGATCTAAGTCTGAATATCTTGTCAATAAAAATTGATCATTCTTATTGTATTCTAGGATATAGTTCATTATGCCCTTTTTGTATCTAAGTATTATCTTTTCTGATTTCTAATGAGATATCTTTGTTTCTTTCTTGAAATATGAGAGATAACTAACAACATATTTTATGTCTATCCTAGTGTAGGTGAATTAAATGAGGCTCCCAATCAACTATTAATAGAGAGTTATACTTATTTTTGATGATGTATCTATAGGAGATAACTAAAGCCTTGTCTTCATAAGTTTATTAATAGTTTTACATTCCATCATCAAAAAATTATGGAGAATTGTCTTAGTATATTTAATTTTGGACACAAATATGTGGTTCTCATTTTTACATACTTCTAGTCTAAGACAATAGTGTAGAAGACTAAGATATATCATTGAGAATTCATATCGGCAAAGATATTTCTTCATTGCATCAATCATGCTCATTGAATTTATAGTGATGACTAGATCATCGACATATTAAAAAAAATCACAATCTCACCCACCCACTTTGATTTCAGAGGTAGATATTTGGATCATAATGAGTCATATGGAATCCATGTTGAATAATATTTTTAACAATTTTTATATACAAGGATCTAGGATCCTATTTAATAACATAAAATTATTTGATGAGTCTACACACTTCTCCTTGTTTTCTAGTTTTGATAAAACCTTATGGTTTAGTCATGTAGAATTTTTCTTATAGATATCCATTGAGAAACACCATTTTCACATCCATTTGGTGAAATTTTCATCCAAGATGTGAATCTAGAGAAAATATCATTTTAATATTCTTGATATTAGTTATTGGAGCAAAATTATCCTATTAGTCAATGTCTTGATTTTAAGCATACCCGTTTTATATGATCCATGACTTTTGTTCATCAATACTACCATTTGATTTTTTTTTTTAAAAAAAAACCCATTTATAACTAATTGGCTTCTTCCCTAGTGGAAGATCTACAAGTTTTCAAGTGTTATGTTTCCCTAATTATTAATATTTTAATTCATGACATCCTTCCAAGGTTTTGACTCTAGGAATTCCTAAACCATAAAGGGATAAATCAAGTCAATAATAGTTTTCATTATGGCCAAAGTGACCTCTTCTTTATTCATGATGTGTGTCTTTGGTGTATTTTGTGGATGTGTATAAAATTAGATCCATTTTAACATCTTGTATTATAGTCATGTACCATTTAGGTACACATAACTATTCTTATGGGAGGTGTAATTCTAACATATAACTAATTATTACCATTATCCCCATCATAATTGTCACAATCAATGATTGTATCATCTACATGTATTATTTTTTAATCAAGGGAGTGTGTGGAAGGTAGATTAGACTTGACTTTCTCATCAAACTCAACATCCCTACGTATGTATATTTTCCTTGTTTTTTGACTTATAAGTCTATAAGCCATTGATTCTCTACTATTCCCAAGAAATATGTATGTCATGGATTTTTTATCTACTCTCTTTCTCTTCTTTTTAAGAACATACATGTATGCCTTACATACAAAAATTCAAATATGAGCTATTTAGTGTTTATTACGTATCCATGTTTCTTGTGGAGTCACTCCATCACAAGTTACAATAGGTGACCTATTCAATAGATAAATTATTATGCATATTAATTCTACACAATGTGTATGTGACAACCTAAATATTTAATCATAAAATGCACCATTTTCATAATAGCATGATAATTCATTTATACAACACCATTTTGTTGCAAAGTATAAAGTGTAGTCATTTGTTGGCAAATACCATGTTATTTTAGATAAGTCAAAAATGATTTACTCATGTATTTTCTCCCTTGATCTAAGTGGAGACTTTTGATTTTACAACCAAATTTTGTTTTCAAAATGGCTTTGCAATTTTTGAAAATGTTTAAGTCTTGGTAATTTGTATTTAAAGAGTATACCCACATTTTGAATGAGTAATCATCAACAAAGAGATAAAAATATTAAAACACATCATGAATAGGTATCATGGCTCTTCATAGATAGATATGCACTAGATCTAATTTTCCTAAAAATATATAGTTAATTTTTCATAATTTTGTGTTTTATGTTTATTCCTAATAGACAACTAGGACATATATTTATATTATTTTTCAGTAGAGGAAGTCCTCATACCATATTATGGAAAATGAGTGCAACTAGGTATCTAAAACTATAAATGCCCATATCTTAGTTTCCATAAATTACTTGAGTTTGAATCCATTGCAACAAATACCTAATTATTTTGATGAAAAAGTCAAGTTGGGACATTATCATAACTTTGAATGCTCATGAAATAAGTTTTAATTTTTTTGACTCATCTCTGATGATGCACATCTTTGTATCATTTTTGCAATCAAAATCAACCTTTAGGTTATGTTGAATAAATTAACTGACAAAATGAAGATTCTTAGTGAGTCTTAAGAAATAAAGGATGTAAAATAATTTGTAGTCATGTCATCGAAGTGGTAAGGATATGTTACTAATTACTTGAATATGATAGGATGAATCATCATTCAAAAAGACGTGATTTCTATGAGGTGTCTCATTCAGACTATAGAACAAATATTTTCTTCCAGTCATGTGTCAAGTTTTACTAGATTTGACATACCAAATATAACTTTGTGAAGTAAATTATTCATGAAATTATATAAAAATATAAAAACATCATCTAAGTGTTTCTCTTCCTATTCAATAATGTTGCCTTGTTGATGTTGTTTAATTCTCTAGTTTCCCTTCTTTTGACCTTGTCCTTTGTTTGGTTGTGATGATTATTGGTTAGTGGGATTATTATCTCTAGATGAGACCTATGTGATTGAATTATACAAATAATATTTTATTGCATGGTCATAATTAACTATATGGGTTTCTTCCATTTCTATTGATTATAATCAAGATCATGTGTGTCTTCTTCGTCTTCAACATGCATGGACTCTTCCTGTCATAACATGTTGACCAAATTTTCAATTTTTAGTTTTTGAGTTGTGGCATTATATACAATCATAAATATTTTATAGGAGGGTGAAAGTGTTCTCAATTTAATTGGTATAAGAGATTTATTTGTCACTTACTGACCTAATGCTTGAAGTGACACCCTCAAGGTTGCAACACATCTTAGAAATGCATCTACTTTTTCACCTAAATTCAATTTGAGAGAGTGAAATAACTTTGTAATTGGATAAATTTGGTTTCATTTTTTTCCTCATACACATTTTGGACCTTATCCCAAGCTTCCTTACCTATTTTAGCCTCATGGATATATGGTTGTACCTCATTTGATATCCTGAACAATATAATCAAATTTGTCATCTAGTTTGCCTTATAAAATTTATGCTATTAATCATAGTTAAATGCATGTTATGTGAATGTGACACTAAAAATAGGAAAAATGTCCTCAAATTTAAATCTTGGTTTCCCATGTCATATAATTATCCCCACGTAGAAGTTGAGAGTTTGGAAGAAATAGTTGTGGGTTATTTCTGGACATAGTGAATAAGCTAACAAATGGAGGTGGATTCCTTATATACTTATATTTCCACCTATCATTATTTACACCTAATGATCAAGGTGAATGGGAAATGGAGGGATGGTTTAAGGAATCAAAAGTATCTCATTTCTCCCCAATGATTTATAGGGATGAGGTCCATACATCATTATTACAACTACTTTTGAAAATGATGTAGTAGACCAAATGTGATGGTTTTACTTGTAAATGTGATCCAAAGGTACCACTAATATCTAACACTGTGAGTTGTGAAATAGACAATGTTTTATTGTTTTAATGTTTAAATTTCTAAAAAATAGAATACAATGCTTTTTTATATTATAGAATCAATTACTAATATAATCATCAAAGATGCCAAAAACATTTATAGAGTTCCCAAAAAATAAATATAAGACTATGGGGCATCCCTCATCAGCAAGCATAGTACCCAATTATACAATATAAAAATAGCCCCATATAGGCAACCCAACAAAAAACAACAATAGAAATAGAATCATAGAAAGTAAAAACAATATCAACAAAAAAAGATAATATCAGAGTGCAACCACCCCTAATGTGGAAGAATCAAGAATACAAGTCTTGTGCCCTATTACTAGCAATGCCTTCCACATTGCATCCGTCCATAGAATCTATTGATTCGATTCCCTCAGAAGAATTTTTACCTTCACGAGTTCCCAACTGTATCTGACTAGCAACCATCTGAGTAGGATAGTGATCAAATTTTCCCAGCAGTCCTTTCATATTGTTATTTTTAACATACTCCATGAGAATACAATGCTTTGAAAATTAAAATTTTAATATAGAAAAATAAAATGTATTAGGATATAAAAATAACATCTCTTCCTAATTTATATAAAAATTCCAAAATTTTAAAATGTTTTGAAAAAAAATATCCCTATCCATCCTGCCTCTCCCCCTACCCCACCGCATTGGTGGAAACATTTTGATTTTTTTTTAATTTTCCAAAAAATATTAAAAAAAAAACTTTTTATTAAAAAGTAATAATATTTGATTGAAGTGGGATGGGCCCTATCCCTTGACGACCCTCCTCATTAGTGATTTAGAAAATACCTTAAACCAATTGGGATATGTTTCTCATTGAAACAACAACCAAGGAATTTGATATTTGATGTTTCACAATAAAAAAGATTTTTAAAATATCAAAAGAACACACTTTGTTAGGAAACATGACAGGATTTGATTTTATGAATACCACTTTTAAATTATTGTATCTAATTTTGTAGGTAGTCAATGGGTGGTCTATGTGACTATATGCATTCTCGACACAACCCAAATGCTGTTATTACTAAAAAAAAGTGAGCATAAAGTTACATCATCATGTCATTTTTTACTGAAAATTAGATTTCAAACAGATTTGTGGCATTGAGATAGATCCGTACGAAGAACTATATGTCTATGGGATTTTAGGGTTTCCTCATCCATCACACTAACATTTTGTATTCAATCTAAGAAAGTTTAATTCTATTTTGACAATGCATTTATTCCATTGAGTCACGTTAGCCTTCCACCCTTTAGGTGGTTCTTCCTTACCTTTATTAAATGTTTGCTACCTTAATTTATAAATTGTCTAATGTAGGGATTATCAGTGGGAACCTAAGAATAAATGGTATCAAAACAAGCTCAAAAAATTTTCTTAAAGTTCTACTATGAGGTATTAACTCTTAGATTGACATTCCTTTACCAAATGTGGTTCTAGATTTACCAGAGTTTGATAAATCCTGTAGTTATTTTTGAAAACTTTACCTTGGTTTATTATTTTATGGGTGAAGTTACTCTAGAGAGCTTGTTAAATTTGTGGGTTCACAACCATTAGCAAGGCCATGTGGTGAAATTAGAAGGGGTTTAAAACCTCACTAAGGGTTTCTTTTTGTTTCATTTCACAAACCCCAAACATTGAAATGTTATTGTTAATCATGGCCCCTGGTTTATTCATTACACTTTAGTTATTCTCTCCCATTACACCTGAGACTTTCAAGTCTTAAAATAAGTTAAACCTAAAATCCTAATTTGTGTAGAGGTTTCAAGATTACCTCTTCATCTATGGAATTTTTTTACCATCTTATCAAGCATATGGGCTAGTTTGTCTACCATGAACAATAAAATTTGTATCTAACACATCCTTAGATAATGGTCTATCTAGAAATAGACCTTGCCAAATGATGAACATTCTATATGGCTCATTATATCTCATATAAACTACCCATAAGTGTTTCCTCTTAGTTATATATTAGATTACATCTAACAGTTAAGGTCTCATCTAGGTAAGAAATGAGTGAAATTGTCTTTTGTTTGTATGTGATACATTATTGACTCTTTATCTTATTATTTGTGTCTAACTTGGATGAAATGACCATAGTTTTGTATACAGAGATACATCCCTATGGTGGGATCATTTTGAGAAGTCATCAATAGTTTTGGAAACCTTTTTGACAATAGTTTTGAAAAGTCATTGAAAAACACATTGAGCTCCGAAGATCCTTAGTCAAGCTCTGAAGATCTACAACTCTGAAGATGATCTAAAGACTTGTCTAGCCATGATCTAAGTATGCCTAACCATTCTTAATATATGCCCAGCTATATATATATATATATATATATATATATATATATATATATATATATATATATATATATATATATATATATATATATATATATATATATATATATATAAGTTATACTCAGTCTATTGTTAGTTGAATTAGTTCTAATTCCTCCCTATAAGTGTGGAATATGATTCCTAGATCTTCTGTTATGAATAAGCAAATTTGGCTATTTAGATTACCAAATTTTGTATTCTAAAAATAGTCATTGAGATGTGTTTTAAACACATGTCTCCTCCTAATTCCAGATAATCAATGAAATAGAAAATCAATCATAAAATAGAGAACATAATAGGGAGAAGAAACTTTCAAGTGTAATTTTGTGCATTTGTATATGTTTCTTTTAATAATGAAGTATTAATAAATTTCAACATTCTATTTCATTACTGAGTAAAAGTTGATCTTGTTCCGAGGAAGGAGCAAGGGCCCACTTTTCTCCAAAGATCAAAATTATTGGTAATTTTATTTTATAGTTTAAAAGCATAATTATTTTAATTTAGGTATATTTCATTTTACTACAAGTGTGATTTCTCTTTCATTACAAAGTGTGATTTCCCTTTTTACATAAAGTATGTTTCTTTTAATGCAAGTGTGATTTCATTAAATGCAAGGTTTGTTTCAATTCAATGTAAGTGAGTTGCCTTTTTGAAAAGAGTGTATTTTAAATTTAATAAGAGTCAAAGTTTGTTAACTTTTCTTCATATTCAAAATCTACCAGGAAGAATTCTATATGACAATAGGAAAACAACATTCTCATAGTGTGAAATACCACACTATCTTACCCAATTAGGCAAGTCGAGTGAGGACATTGTAGTGTTTTATGCCAAATGTTTAAGTTTTGGATTTTGATGATGTGAATTAAAGAATCCTTTTAACAAGGAATGTCATAGGAGATTTTCAGTTAGCAAAAATTTCTAGAATAACATTTTTGCTACATAGAATTAGAATATTATTTACTATCCTTAGGATTTAGATATCAATAGTAGAGTAAACCCCCCCCCCCCCCAAAATAAATAAATAAATAAATAAATAAAAAATTACACTCAAATATCCAACATATCATTTCATATAGCCTTGGACACTTGCCCTGATATAAAATAACACCAATCCATTGATTGGTTAAATAAGAAGTATAACGATAACCTATCATTTTTGCTGTCATTGTTGGGGAATCTTAATTAATAAGTGTTAGTGAGATCCTATATTAGAGTTATATAGGGTAAATTTAAAAACATTAATATACCCCAAAAAACCAAAAAAAATATCAAGGACTCCTTAGATTTATGAACCACCCAAGAGATTCTCAAGGATAGCTTATATCTAAAGGATCCAAATAAAACAAGAAGAAGAGAGGATCCTATCCTTGTTAGAAAGATTATGAAGTGAAAGAAAGATAATTAAAATCCATATACAAAATTTTTATAATTCCTCTCTTGAAAAAGGTTCATTCTCACAAACATATCCTATAAAAATAATTCTATTCAAGACATCTTCCCCTATAGGGAGAATTGATCCTGAGAATCCCCTTTTTGGAATAGTCAAATTTAATCCACAAGCCCTACAAGAAGATCATCTACTAACCAATGATGATTCTCCTTTTGAGGTAGAACATAGGTTGATAACCCAAGAAGATTATCTATATTGGAATGATAACCAATGTTGGGAAGAAAATATGGGAGATGAACATGCACATGTAGAAAACCCTAATCGATAGTCTCAATAGGATAGAACTTTTTTCTATCCAATCAGCTTGGGTTTTGATGATAGAACCTCCATGAAAAATATCTATCCATTTATTTTACCTAATTTTAGAGGTAAATCCTCATAGGATCCAGATCAGTTCCTTTTTGAATTTCAAGTTCTCTACCAAACATATGACTATGTTACTAACAATTAAAAGTTCAAGTTATTCTCATCTACACTTAAGGATGTAGCCATGAGATGGTTCATGGGCCTTGAGGGTAATTCTATAAGAACTTGGGAAAAATTTGAAATTGAATTTATGGATAAATATTAGGATTATTTTAGAATCAGATAATGAAAAGAATATTTTTTCAATATTAAACAAAATGAAGATGAAACCTTGGAAGATTACCTTGATAGGTTTATATTTTCCCATAAATGGAGTGGTTACCAACTCATAGAGAAGGTCATCAAGAAAATCTTTATTAAAGGCCTAGATTATGATGCATGTGATGTTTTAAATGTAATAAAAAAGGGTCATATGGACAAGTTAATCTTTCATCATATTTTAGCATTATGTACTAACTATTCCAGGATAAGACCTAGCATAAGGAAATCAAGGTTAGGAAAATCACCTGAAATTGGCTAGTTAATGGAAAATGTTGCTAATTACAAAATAGATATTCTAGTATAATTTACATCCATATTATATGGCCTCAAATCAAAATCCAATGCTACTAACACTGAATATTTTTTAATATATTATCCTAGATGTAGACTCAAACATGCGATAAAAGATTATCCTTTAGATAAAATAGAGGTATGCAATATTTGTGACCTAGACCATGACACTAAGAATTGTAAACATATTCCTAACATGAGAAACTAGGTAAAACAAGTAGCATATATATTTGAGAAAGTGAACTTTATCCAAAGATAAGGAAATCAGTACTCCCAACCTCAAAATCAATTTGGTGTAAGATTTTCCCCCAATCCATGGATGACACTATGGGTTGGACAAGTCACACCAAAAATGTGGGGACCAATACCATAATAATAACCATGGGTTACTCAATAATGTATGCCAAAGATGTGGGGAATGCCTCAAAATCCTTCACAACCTTGGGCATAGCAATAAAACCAATAACCACATTGGTTATAATAGTCACCACCTCAATGGCCAAACCAATAATACCAAACATAGATAAGGTTTCCTATTTAATAGGCTTTGATGTCTTCACAAACTTAGCCACCACCAATTGAATAGAAAGTTAACCAAACATAGTTACCTACCCAAACAATGGTAAATCCTAAGAATAGGTAAAATACCCTTGTTTATGGAGCTGGTCAAGAAATTAGTGTTAGAAGTGGTTTGACTGAGTGTAATAATGTTCAACTTAGGTCAAGAAACATAGTAGGAGACTCACCCATTATCATAAATGAAATTACAAATAATGAAAACACTCATGAGTCACATGTAGTCTAAGAAACAAATGAAGACAAGGTAAAATCCACCATAACTCCAATCACAACCACAATTTAAGATCACCTAGCTATTCTATTTCTTGAGAGAATTAAGGAAGAGAAACCTAGGGAATTTTTTTAAATGATGCACAAATTAAAAGAGATGAAGATATAAATTCCATTATTAAAATCCATTAAGGATATTCCTAACTTAAATAAAATTATTAAAGGATTGTGCATCAAAACATTAGGTATAAATAAATAATATCCTACAATTATTTAAGTAACTAGCAAAATTGTTGATTTATTAGAAAAAAACATACTTGTTCCCAAATACAGAGACCCTAATAGTCCTGTGATGGCTATGGAAATTGGGAATAAGTCCATACCAAATGTGTTTGTAGATATGGGTGCTGCCATCAACATAGTGATTATGAAAATAGTAGTGTCTTTATCCTTGATAGGGCTTCAACCTATCACTACAATCTTGAAAATGTTAGATCAATTCACTATTATGCCTGAAGGAACCATAGAGAATGTTTCAGTCACCATAGAATCTTATGAATACCTTATAATGGTAGGGTATATAATTATTTTTGGAAGACCTTGGTTAGCTACATTTGCAACATGAATTAACTATAGATTTGGTAATATGACCATTTCTAATGAAATTCATGCCAAATATATCTCCCTTTATCCACCTGCTAGACCTTCACTGGATCATTTTAAATAGATATAGGTGGATCAACATGAATAAAATTAGACTTATGTGTCTGCCTTAGCCATGGTTACCATAAAGGAACATGTATAAGAGCTTGAGGAACAAATATCATGATTTTTGGACCAAGATAGCCTAACTCTAAAGTCTGACATCCTAGCTTAAAGACTAATAGCTTAGCTTTGAAGACTAATAGATTATCTTCAAAGATGAACAATAATGAATGGGAAGAATTTATATTCACTACTAAGAACCAAGATATTTTCATAAGTTCCCCAAACATGTTATCTAGTCCACAAGATATCCATTAAGCCATAGTTGACTGGGCTCAAAATGGGTAGAATTCAATTTTAAATGATTTTCATTATCCATTAACCAATCCACACTCCAAAAGTGAAACCTTTTACAAGTATGTGGCTAAATTTCACATGTTATTACCATATGCATGTCCATTAAAATGCATTGATGAGTGGATACAAATAGTTAAATTCTATTATTCCAAGTACTAAACAAATTGAAATCCATCCTAGTAAATTGTTGAATATCAATAACTAGTTAAGTAACCAACAAGAAAGTAAAGTGTTTGATGTATTAGTACAAGACACAAAAGACTTCACTTGGGATTATAGTGATATGAAATAAATACATCCCAGTGTCTTTATCCATCACATCTACACCAAAGATGTTAGACTAGTTAGACAACCACAATAGAGAATTAATCCAACCTTGAAAGAAATTATATATAAAGAGATAGAAAATTTATTGGAAGTTGGTTTCATTTATCCCATATTTTATAGTCAATGGGTTTCACCCCTAGTCGTTATACCTAAGAATAATGGAAAATGGGTAGTTTGTGTAGATTAAAAAGAACTAAATAAATCCACTATGATATATTACTTTCCTTTGCCTTTTATTGATCAAGTTTTGGATAACTTGGTACGAAAGTAGTAATTTTATTTATTATATGGGTTTAGTAGATAAAATAAAATTATAATATCCCCTGAAGATTAAGATAAAACCACATTTACTTACCCCTGAGGAAATTTTTCTTATACAATCCTTCCTTTTAGATTTTGTAATACACCTGCCACCTTTAAGAGAGCAATGTTAGCCATATTTTATGATCTTAAAAATGATTGTGTGGAAGTATACATGGATTAATTCACTATCCATGAAACTACATTTGATGAAGCCTTAAGAAATTTGGATAAAGTGCTCACCAAATGTGAAGAATACCAAGTATATTTAAGTCATGAGAAGTGTATAATAATGGCTGATGAAGAGATAGTATTAAGACATCATATCTCTTCTCAAGGAATAAAATGGATCCCAAGAATATTGAGTTAATTTATAGTCTTCCCATTCCTCAAACATATATAGATGTCAAAAGTTTTCTCAATCATGTAGGATATTACAAAAGATTTAGTGAAGATTTTATCAAAATAGTTGTACCTATTTTTTCCTTTCTAACAAAAAACATTGAATTTGTATGGAATGACAAGTGTCAAAAATATTTTGAAACATTAAAAAAAAATGATTGATCTAGTTTTGAAAGGGATTAATTGGGAAAATCCTTTTCATATCTATACTAATGCTTCCAATAATGCACTAGGGTCAGTTCTAAGACAAAGAGATGAGGAAGGAAAAATGTATGTCATTTATTATATCAAAAAGAATCTTAATCCCATAGATAAAAACTACACTATTATAAAAAAATAATTTCTTGTTATTGTTTATTCCATAAATAAGTTTAGGCATTTCATTACTAGTTATCATGTATTTATCTATACAGATCATTCAGCTATTAAGTAATTAATGGATAAACTAGTAGTAGGTGAGAGAATTATTAGATGGATACTATTGTTGAAAAAATTTGACATTACCATTATAGACAAACTTGGAAAGTATAATTTTGTTTTTAACTTTTTGTCTAGATTGATCATTACAAGTGAAGATGAACCTCTAGAGGTTTCTGTTCCAGATGAACAAATATTTTTTATATCTACATACTCTCCCTAGTTTGAAAACATGGAAAATTACTCGATAATAAATAATTTTACTCATTATTTTACTTATAAATAAATAAAATGTTTGATTAGATTTAGTTCTCATTTCAAATGGTTTAAAGGCATGTTATTTAAAACAAGACATGATCATGTACTTTTTAGGTGTGTCAGATGAGATGAGATATTTGACATTGTAATATCATGCCATAATGAACTAAGAGGACATTATTCAGAAAAAAGGACCATTCATAAAATATTTGGTGTAGTTTATTATTGGCCATCTCTTTACAAGATTGTAAAAAGGTTTTTATGGTAATGTGATCCTTACCAAAAGATGGGTAAGCTTACTCTATCCTCATAGATGCCTCTCCATCCTCAAATAGTTTTAAAACCATTTGAGAAAAGGGGTTTGGATTTTGTTGGATTAACAAAACCACCATTTAAAGGAAAAGAGTATTTATTAGTATCTACTAATTATGATACTAAGTGAACTGAAGTACAGGCACTCACCTTTTATAGGGAGGAAATGGTTGTTGATTTCCTATATCATAGGATCATGTTGAGATTTGGATCTCCTAGATCTATTATTTATAATCAAAGGTCCCAATTAATTTTTAACATGATCAAGGCTTTCAAAAAATTATACCAAATAAATCAATTAAAATCCTCACCATATCACCTGCAAACTAATGGGCAAGTGGAGGTCACCAATCGAGAGCTTAAAAACATTCTAACCAAAATAGTGAACAATAGAAAAACATAGCAGATAAAGTACCTAAATCAATTTGGGGATATAATATAACATGGAAGACTACCACATGATTCTATCCATATAAACTTGTGTTTAGAAAGAAACATTTGTTTCCAATAGAATTTTAACTTTAGAAACTAAAGATAGCAACTGATATGGGAATTAATATTGGTGAAGCACAAAAGGATAGAATCATGCAATTGAATGGGCTGGATAAACTAAGAATGGATGCACTCACTCAAACCAACATGATCTAAAAATATCTAAAACAATGACATGATACTCATATCAAAGAGAAATAGTTTCAAGAAGGTGATTAGGTGCTTCTATTTGATTCTAAATTCCAACATTTCAAAGGTAATCTTAGGACAAGATGGTTGAGGCCATACCTGATCAAAACCATTTAAAACAATGGCTTTGTACAACTTCAATCAATTGATTGTAACCAAAGGACACTTTTGGTCAATGTTCATAGAATTAAATTGTATATAAGACCTCTTAGTAGGGAATAATTCATTAAACAAAATCAAGACCAATTTGACCTTGTGGAAGAACCTAGGTCCTCCACTAAGGTTGAATGATATTTTGAGCAGACATCCAATAAGGAGGAGTACTGAAAACCAAAAAATGGCAGCTCTCCTCCCTTCCAAATTCAAAAAATAATAAAAGAAATATAAAAATGAAAACATAAAAAAATGTATAAAAAATGAAAATAAAAAAATAAAAAACACTGAAAAGTGAAACTTAGAAATGACACTTTTTAGATGAAACTTCTGCAATAAACATGAACTATTATTGGCTAAATTATCTTCTTAAATTTTTTTTTATCCTTGTAGGGCACATGAAAAATTTAAGAGATAAGCATGGATCCTTACAATAAAGGTATAGTTATACTTCCTTCCCAACAGGTTAGACATTTTCTATTTTATGTTCTACATATATGACCATTAGGCAGACAGCACTTCTCAGTATAGATAAGTTCTTTTGATGCCACATGGATGTGATTGAAGTTGGTACCTTCTCTACATTTCAAGATCTAATGTGAAGTTATTCTAAAATATTTTTTTAAAAAAAAATGACCTCATGAAAAAATCATTGTGAATATGATTTCAAGTGCTGCCAAGTATGATCCCCCATGCCACACAATTGATATTGAACCTAAAAAGTACTTTTTCATTAAACCTTTGCATGATCCAAAGTGCTTGTCCATAATTTATACTAAATTTTTTTGATACCCCTTCATTTCTATTCATTACCATAACATGTTCCAATTTCCTTGCCTCTTCGATATTCTATGCAATTTTGAGCTCAATGTTTCATTGCACAAGCAAGTTTTTGAGAATACTATGAATAGCTTTGAAGATGGGTGGTAATAATACAAGTGAACCAGAGTCAACAAAACCCCTGTTACAAGATGAATCTACTAGGGTTGTTTTTGAAATGGTGGGATGGCTCAATTTTTTGAAAACATTTCAAGGTTTTTAGGAAAATATTGTTTAGGAATTTTTAGAAAATTTTGATGATCATTTTATATTTTGGGGTGAACATATTCTTGTGGATTCTTCTATGATTAGTGAAATCTCAGGGATTCTTGAATAATACATGGTTATCACTAAAAAATTAAGTTTGTTGATCTAATTCAAGTGTTCATTGAGGAAAATGAACACCATCTCAAGCTAATCAAAAGGCATGATCAGAGGAATCAACTAAGAGTCTTCCACCACCATGGCATAATATCACATATTGGGTCATGAAATACCTCACCTATGATGAACACTTCACTATGGTTGGTGGAGACACCATGTGGCTTCTTATTTATTTTAGAAAAATATCCACCAAAACTAGATACCAGGTAAATCTACCATCTTTCCTTCACTATGATATAATTAATATAGCTTAGAAATTAAAAAGGGGAATTGGGTCAGTCAAACATCATGGTTTGATTCATCTCATCTTTTGGCACCATTTTATGAATAAACCTAAGGGTGAGAAGGCTTGGTCCTCATTTCTAAAAAAATCACTCCAAATTATTGGTAAGAAATCACATCATGTTTCTCTATCTCTCATGACAACAATAATAGAAAAAGGTCCATCTTTGGTGCTTGTAGCTCTGAAGATGTTATGCCAAAGGTAAAAAATAAAAATGAGGGTTTCATTAAAAACCCTAGTCCATCAGTCAAACCTCAGTGAATTCATGGACTAATTCTCTAGGAGTAAAGTGATGTACAGGAAGCTGAAATTTTAGGAAGGTTAAGTTATCCCATAAAAGTCATGGATGTTGAACAAATAGTTAAAAAAACCCCTGTACAAGAGGTTGTAGCTGAAGAAGAAGAAATGCCCTTACCTCTATAGTTGACAAGGGTAAATATCCACTTATATAAGAAACTTCATCTTCTCCTCAGCCTATTCATGAAGATGAAGAGTTGCAACATACTATGACCCTGTCATGGCATGAAGAAACCATTTGGCAACAACATGTATAGTTATATTTTCTCTAATTGACAATTCAAGGTAAGAACCAAAGCATTTATAGTTTGGAAAGAAAATACAAAGTTTTTGTTGCTCAAGTTTGAGCACAAGAAGTAATCATCATATTAGTTAATACTAAATAGACTAGAATGCACAATCAATTATTTTCCCAATCTTATGAACTTAGCACCCTACATAATTTCCTTGAAAATAAAGATGCTCAAATTGCTAGTCTACAAAATTCTATTACTAATAAGGATGCTTAGATTAATAAATTATAACATTATATTGCTAGTAAAAATGTATTGCTTGGTGAACAAACTACTCTCATATAGGAATTTATAACTCAGAATGCTAAGTTGTAAGCTTCCATATAAGTTATGTAAAAGGAAACAAAAGAAATAGATGTACAAATTGAAGGACCTACAAGGGATATTCCTTATTTTCCTTTATCACTTCATGATATGATTTTAGTTTGGAATAAAGCAAATAAGAAGATTCAAAAATTGGAAGAATAAAATGTTAGAATCAATGTATAATCTCAACAATAGCTACAGAAAGCTCAAACTTCTATTCAGAATATTTGTCAAATTGCTAAAAAATCATTATCTTATATAAAACCTTCTTCTTTTTATACTATATTTCTTCATGACCAATTTTATAAGTGGTATATGTAATTGATTTTTATTATTTTTTCCCATGTTATTGAGGATGAACATATGTTCATGGATGTCTTTCTTAAAAGTGCCATATAAAGATATGATCAAATTTGTGAGTTCTATCTTTGTAATTGTTGTTGGGTTACTAGTCTAAATTTTTGATTGATTTGTTTATGGGGGAAACACAATTATGTGTTTTCCATCATGAGAAATCAAATGGCTTAGGAGAAATCACATATTAAATTCCTAGAACCATAGAACACTACAGGGCTATGCATGAGACCTCAATTTATTGAATCCTACAAACTTCTTGTTGCCTTTCAGCTTATGTATCATGCATACATGAATAAAAAGTATCATGATTTGCTAAGAGCAAATGTTTTAGTCTTTCAAGCTTTTATGAGCTAACTGTTGACCAAATTTGACTTCTAGTCAAATGATGTCAACCCCTAATATTTAAAAATTTTGTATAAATTTCTATAGGTCCTATGGGGAGCCATTGTTGGTCTATTATCTTAATTAACCTTGGTCTATTATTGGTCTAATCTCAGCCTCATTAAAATGGCCTAGCCAACTAAATTCAAACCTGGTCAAACCTTGGTCAAAGTTGGTAAAAGTTTTATTTTGTGTCAATTTGTCCTAGGATTGTCTTTAACATGCTCCATATGGTTTACAAGTCATGAATTGGTCATTAGTTATGTTCCATGTGCAAAAAAGGGATCTTTTAGCCATTTTCTAAACCATTAATGAAATTGTATGAACTTACACAAATATAAATGTGTCACAAAGATAATTTTAAATGTGGGAGAGGTCATAATCATGTTATATATGGTCAAATCTCAGCCAATAAGTAGTTATGTTCAGTGGATGGTAGTTTGTCCTTGTTTTTAGGGGATTTTGGGCACTTGTACAGCCTCCATAATCTAATCTCCAGGAAAAAACATGGGTGGGGTGTCTCTTCACATCCCCACATCCATTTTAATGTTTCAAATTCAAGGATAATTCAAAAATATGCTTCTAAAACTAATTTTACTTCCTTTTCCTCTTGGCATGCAAATGAAGGTTAACTTAAGGCACTTGGTACGAAAGGTACAAGTAGAGTTGGGAGGAGTGCTTATATAGTTGGATTTTAATTTGAATGTACTTAATTTTCATAGTAATACTTTTTGTTTTTGTGCCTCCTCTTTTATGAACCATTGCTAATAATCTAAACAACTTTTTGTATAATTACATCCAAGAAGGGTATACTTATGCATCTATTTCTAATTTTTAGACACCCTTGGGGATATGTTGTCTTGATAAGATGTTTTTAGGCTATAATAAAGCTCTCTCAATGATATTTGAAACACCTAAAACTTCATGTTTCATTATATTTGAAGGAGTTTTCAAATAGTGTTAGTTTCATGAAGTTTGCAGAGTTAGGTGCTGGTCATGAGTTTTCCAACATCTAGAGAGCTCCATGGTGGTGAAAAAGTCCTTTAAATTAGTGTATGAATATTTATTTCATGAAAACATCTTGTGGGAGGTCTAACTATCACTCCTCCAAAGCCAAACTGCTTATTCTCCTTGTTCACTATCTAGTCTGCTCAGTTTATGCTTGTTTCATGGAGGTTGTACAGTGTGAGAAAGTTGGAAGAACATGGTGGAGTCCTTCTGGAGATTTAGCATAATTGAAGAGTGAGGAATTTCCATTTTAAGAAGGTTTAAAATCCTCTACAAGTGGATTATTCACTCCAAAAGAGAGAATTAACTGTTTTGGGTCCTCAGTCCTAAAAATGACTAAACAGAGACCCCAGGGGTCTTTGTGATTTCCATAAAGTGAAGATGTAATTTATTTTGAGATATATTATTATGCTCATCTCATATTCCTATCAATGAAAAACCAACATGTTAATTTTGAGCTTGAAAGGACAAGATCCATATATGTTTTGAAGGCTCTCAAAATGACAAAAAAACACTGAAACTAAACAGTGATGTCTACAGGATTTCCAAGGAAGGTTTGATGTTTACACCATAGGAGGAAGTTATAGTCATGGATATCAAATGGAATCAATACTAAAGGTTATATCTATTGTCCCCAAAAATAGAATTCTCATTTTTTGGGATAAAATGTGAAATATTTTGGTTCCTCAGACCAAAATAATCTCTTCCCTTCTCAAAATTTATTCTGAGCATTCAAATTTCTCATTTTTCAAGCTTCTAAAAAATATATGAACTCTACAAGCTTAAATATATAGGCTCTACAAGCTTGAATCTATGGACTCTATAGGCTTGAATCTACAAACTCTGCAAGAAGAAAATCTACAGACTCTACAGGCCAAGTTCAACGGGCTTCATAGGTTGATTTCTACAGACTCTACAGGAAAGAAGCAAGCTCTCAACACTTAGTAAATTTAAAAGTTGGTTCAATAACAAGGCTCAACCAAAAGAGTTCATCAACAAGTTTCTAAGCAAAGATTGAACCATTGAACCATTGAACCTTAAACCATTTTGGTTCAATGGGTTCAATTGGTTCAAAGGTTCAACATCAGCAGCAAGAGTTAAGCGCATTTGTCAAGGATCAAAGTTCAACCAATTCAAGGTTAAATGGTTTCAAAACACTTATCAAAAAGAAGAAGGCTTGAATCATTGAAATTTTGAACCATTGAACCACTTTGGTTCAAAGGTTCAACAGGTTCAATGGTTCAACAGGTTCAACGACCAAATGGTTCAGTGCATTTGGTTTAAAAAGATCAAAAGGACTTAGCCAAACAAATAAAATGAACCGATTGAACCATTTAACCTTGAACTAAAGGGTTCAATGAGTTCATAGGTTCAAAGGTTCAACCAGTACAATGAAGATCAAAGAGATTAGAAAGAACAAGGAAGTGACAGACTAATGGTTCAACAGGTTCAAAGACTTATATAGGCAGGTTCAATCAAAAGAACAAGTTTCAGATGCTTGAATCATTAAATCGTTGAACCATTGAACCACTTTGGATCAAAGGTTGAATGGGTTTAAGGTTCAACAAGTTTAATGGGTTTAAGGTTCAACGGGTTCAATGAGGCTTGTTTCAAAGAAACTTGGTTCAAGCAGTCGATAGAAACAAGGGAATGAACCATTGAACCATTGAACCAAAGTTGATTCAATCGGTCAGTTCAAGCGACAAGTTCAAAGGAGTTCCCCAAGCATCAAAGACATAAGTGCCCTTGTGGAGGGAATTTCTGTAGAAAAAGTGACTAAGGAAACACAAACCCGACAGAACTCAGCAGATGCTACCAAGTGTCATCTTTTGAGCCTCATTTCACTTTATTTCTAAGAGCAGCAGATGCTGCCACATGTCACAATTTGAGATCCACATAAAATTGACTAAGTAAAATTTCCAAGGGATAAATAACCCTTGCAGAGGACACTCAAAAGCCGAAATGAACTGTTGCAAAAACTTGAAAGGCTAATTTATAGCTCAAACAGCCCTTGCAGAGGGTAGGAAGGAGACAAATGGACCAATTCAAACGCCAAAAGAGAAAAGGGATTTGCTTCAGAAAATTTCCCCCAGAAAAAGTAATAAAGAGATAATTCCTTTAGGGAAATTGTCTGAAAGAATTCCTTCAGACTTTTTCCTCTGAAATAATTTCTTCAGACTTTTTCCTCCGAAATAATTCTCTAGAATTTTTCCTCCGAAAGACTTCCTTTGGAATTTTTCCTCTGAAATAATTTCTCCAAACTTTTTCCTCTGAAATAAAAGTCTAAAGAAATATAAAACCCACTATGCTGCTGCATGTCATCTTTAAAGTCACAACAGAAGCTACCACATGTCATCTATTGAGACACAGTATCAAATACAGTGGAAGCTGCCAAGTGTCATCTTCCACAGGGTTCTCAAAATACCAACAAAAATGACTAAGGAACAGAGCATCGAACTACATGGAGGACTCAATTCAAATAACTAGAAAAGGAGGAACGAGCAAGAATGACTAGAAACATTTGCGCATCAGATATGTTTCTAGAAGTAGACTGCCAGGTGGATATTGAAAGATGGAAACTTTCAATAGCGTGACCCATTTCTTTGCATTGTAAAAAGTAAATGGGTAAATGCCCCTAAATTATAGCATGTCTTCTTAACAAAATTCAATGCAACATGATGTTTTACTATTCCCAAGTCCTTTTTGAAGAGGCTAAATAACAGACTCTCTTATTATTGTGGATCTCAATCTCTCTGATTATCAAAAACAAAACTCTGCCCAAATGGAAAGGCATTACAGAGACTTTGAGCTCAGATTGTTGATCATATTTTGTTATTGGAATAAGAAAGAAAGTGACTTTTCAGACTTTATGTTGTGATATCTTTTTTGTTGGGAAAACTATTCTTATGTCTTTTTCCTTAATATATTTTTTGTTCCTTTAATTCAATAAGCAAAATTTGTGAAAGTAGTCATAAAGGTGTCCTGAAGCCAACTGTGGAGAGACTTTTTGCCCCCACAATTGCCTTTAGTGTGTTTTCTTTTTGTTTCTATGTAAAGGACCTTGGGACAACTTTGTGCCCTCATTGTCCTTTGTATCTCACTCTTACACAATTGAGGTGGAGACTTTGTTCTACATCTCAATCTGCTGGTTGTTACGTCCTTGGTTACATTTTGCAATTACTACTGTGAGTATTCTTATGGTTTGCTGAATAGCACTTCTGAAAGAAGAGGAGTGCTTTTTGTCATTTCCCTTGACTTTTTTCCTTTGATTTGCATGCATCATCTCTGAAAAAAGAGATATGGATGATTTATCATACCCTTGAGTATTTTATATATATATATATATATATATATATATAGGGAACCTCCCCTTAATGAGAAGAGAGATTAGTCCCTTTTTGATGTGGTAAACCTACACATTTGGATGACCAATCTTCCTACTTTAGATGATCAAACCTATTTTGTTTATCAGTACGCTGATTGACAAAATATTCAACCAACAATTTTTGGTGACTCTACTAGGGCTATAGCTATGTGCATTCTAAAACCTCAAGTTTCAGATGAAATTAGTCTCTACCATTATCTATTATAGACTCCATTCCATTTTCATGTTTTACCCATTATTATTATAACCTTACCATTCACCTCCACACTAACTGGGAAAGAATGCGTAGTTTAAAGCCTCAAGCTTCAAACTAAAGCAAGGTCAATTCTTTTCCATTTTTGTTTCACAATCTGGCAGATTCAAGGTATACACGAAGCCAAAGGGCTAAAGGTATTATTGACCTTGTATTCAAGTTGGTACAACAAAGTAATTTTGATCTATCTCCTTCACTATCTCACCTCCAACGAACCAAGAGCTTTCCTCCTACTGAAGTTAGATCTCCATTACCAAATGAAGTATCCACTTATGTTGTTGATAAAGCTTTGTCAATAATTACCCCTCGGAGATTTGTTATTCCTCCTTTTCATAGTCATATAATGGCATTTCAAGGCCCCTGGGGTATTCTTTTGGTCCTCTCAATCTTATTCCACCTCTACATGAGCTTCCATGTAGTTCAAGGAAGAATTTCCCCAAATTTTATGGTGATGAGAAAGTTCATCTTGATGAACACATTTCAGCCTTCATCATACCCTATGGCATAGTTGGAGTATAATTTGAAGATGTAGCAGTCAAGCTATTTGTAGAAACATTACAAGGTGCTACTATAAATTGATTTTATCATCTATAGGCTTAGTCAATAACTTATTGGAATACCCTCAAAGCTAAGTTTGAAGCCAGATTCAAACTTGCAGAAGATGCACATGCACTTCTAGCTCAACTTACACAGATGAAGAAAGAACCTCATGAACCAATGAGGGACTTCATAGCCAAGTTTGACAAATTGAGGAATAGAATTCCTGTAATTTCTCAACCTATAGCTGAGAATCTCAAATTCTTCTTCATTAATTCTCAGTTACCTAAAGTAAGTTTTCTTTTGAGACATGCTGGTCAAATAGATCTTGCCGCAGCTCAACATTTGGCCACTGAGGTAGAAGATGATCTCATCTTAGTAGGGAAGATAAGAAGAGATCCAAATAAAAATAGACCTTCATCATCTTCTAAATATTCATTTACAGGCACCACAGATCCAGTGGTGCAGAAGTTGGCAAATGAGTTGCTTGCTCTCAAAAAGCAAATGGTGAAAGGAATGTCTTTTGCTCCTTCATAAAGAGATATGCCAAGAAGGACATTTCTAAATTAGTCATATCAAGGCAATGCTGCCAGGAATCAAGGGCAACAAAATCATCATCCTTCTCCACAAGGGAAACTTGCCCTGGAAGCTCCTCCAACCAATTCAGCAATGGGGTATCTTGAAGCAGAATCAGAGTTCTCTTTTTAGCCTAAATTGAATCAAGAAAATGATGCTAATATCCTTGTAGAAAATCAAGAAGAATCAGCTGGTGACTCCCATATTATTTTTTTGAACTACCAAGATGAACCCAAAAGCAAAGGAGAAACTTTTGATGGATCATATGCAGTGTTTACCAGGTCTAAGAACCAATCAGTCTAGCAAGATGATCAAGGGAAGATAGAGGAACAACCTCAACTAGCAATTACAATTACTAAGCATGGAACCACTCTACCTTTCTAGTCAAAGGATCTGGTGATCACCCAAAAGACAAGTACATCAATTTCACCTTCACCTTCTACTTCAATTTCACAAACCAGCCCTCTTCCCATCCCTCTTAAAACTCAAAAGTTTGAAATACCTTCCTCTGTTCCTAATCCAATTCAGCCATTTGACATAACTGATCATGTCAAAAAAACCAAAATACAAATGTCTGAATTTAAATATTTGCAATCCAATCCTGATCAATTGGATAAGTTGGTCCAATGTGTCAAGAACCAAACTATACCTACAGGACAAGAAGCTAAAAAAATAACTCTTGATTCCCTAAAGAACATGCCCATTCTGAATAATCTTGTCATTACTCCTCCAACTACCCTTGGGAAAATAGAACCTTTCTATGTTTCCCTATTAATAAATGGTCACAAGCTAAGTAATTGTATTATAGACTTAGGTGCATCTGACAATGTCATGCCTACTAAAGTAGCTAAATCTCTTGGCCTCACACTGACCAAGACATTTGGGAGATGTTTCTCCATGGAAATCAAGTAAGTACCATTGCTAGGGCAAATCAAAGATGCTCAATTTGCATTTGCAACATTTCTAGACAAGAGAATCAAGATGAATGTCTTGGTCGCTGACGTCCCAACATCCTATGGCATTTTTCTTGGACAAAATTTCTATAAGGACATGGGAGGAGAACTAAGCATGGACCTGTCTAAGGCAAAAATCTCTATTAAAGGCATAATGAAGAGGTTGCTCCCTGAAAAGGAGGCAAAATATGTGGTCACCCAAACATCAGCCCCTGAAGCTCAAATTCTTTTTAAATCCTTAGGTATGGGTAACTACTTTCTATCTATAGATGAAGTGCGTGAAACATCTGATAAATTTTTTGAAAGTGTCAACCCAAAAATTAGTTCAACTAAAATAGTAGAAGAACTACTAGGTTGCAATAAAAATGAAGGACGCTCCCTCTCTAATGAAGGAAAGTCTAAAGAAAAATTAGTATTTGATGAGGTGTGGACTCTAGAATTCGATGGCAATTGTTTCTCTACCAGTTTGGGAGTTGGTATTGTGTTGATATATCCTCAAGGAGATATGTTTCCTTCATCTTACAAATTGCAATTTAGCAACACTAACAATACAACTGAATATAAATCTATGTTGCTTGGATTGAAGGCTGCTCAAGACAAAAGCATCAAGTTTCTTCATGCCAAATGGGATGCTAAATTAGTGGTTTGTTAGGTGAGAAATCTATACCAAACCAAGAATGAAAGATTACACCACTAGCGCAACCTGGTTTAGGAGCAAATTAAAAGCTTTGATGCTTTCAACATATCTACCATACCTAAGGAATCTAATGACAGAGCTGATGCACTTGTTGTTTTAAGAACTCTTTAAGTTCCTCACTCAGATTTCAAAGAAGATAGGTATACTATTGAGCTAGTCTATAGACTAAGTGTTCCTGACAATGTTGATCATTGGCAATTATTCAATGATGATAATCAAATCATATCCTTCCTGGAATGAAAAGACAATTTTGAACAATTACATTTTGAAGGTAGTGAACCTTAGAAGTATGAATCAACCTATGAATCTAGTTCAGATATAAATGAAGAATTTTTACAGTTGAAAGGAAATAAAATTCTCAAAGGCCTAGTTTTTCTTGAGAAACTATTTGACAAGCATGATAGATTCATCAAACAATAGCAAATAGATTCAAGTTTCTCTTAGGGATTCGATCAAATAAATTTGACTACTAAAGAAAATCCCAAGATAGTTAACATTGGTAAGTGTTACACCCCTGAAGAAAGATTCAAGTTCACCACTTTACTCCATCAATACATGGATGTCTTAGAATATTCTTATGATAACCTAAAGTCTCTCAGACCTGATGAAATCTGCCATGACATTCCTCTCGAGGCTGACTCAATGCCCTATAAGCAAAAATCTAGACAATACAATCAAAAAATATCAGATACTATTCTATTTGAGATACAAAAAATGTTAAATGCTAAAATCATCTTCCCAATCCATCATTCCACATAGATTTTAAACATATTGCATGTAAGGAAGAAGAGTGGTGAAATTTGCATTTGTGTAGATTTCAAGAATCTGAATTAGTCATCTTTAAAAGATAATTACCCTTTGCCAATTATGGATCAAGTGATTCAAACAGTGGCAGGTTCAAAGATGTTATCAATGCTAGATGGCTTCTCAGGATATAATCAAGTTGAAGTTGGTGAAGCAGACCAACACAAGACTGCATTCACCACACTTTGAGGTACATTTGCATATAAAAGAATGCATTTTGGCCTGATAAATGCTAGTGCCACCTTTTAGATAGCAATGGACCTACCTTTCAAATATGAGATGGGTAAATTCATAGTGGTATACCTTGATGACTAACCATCTTTTCAAAGCATCATTCTGATTATGTACGCCCCTTATAACAAGTGCTAGAGTGTTGCTGCCAGAATGGTATTTCTTTGAACCCCGAGAAGTTTATTTTTGGAGTAACAGAGGGGAAACTCCTCAGACACATTGTGTCTAAAGAAGGCATAAATATTGACTCAGACAGAGTCAAGTCTATTCAAGATCTTAATTTGCCTACAAGTAAAAAAGTTGTTCACTCTTTCTTTGGAAAGGTGAATTTATTACAGAGATTCATCCCTGAATTTGCTGAGAAGACTAGACACATTATGAATATGATGAAAGGGAAGACCACCTTTAGCTAGACTAAAAAAGACAAGCTAGCATTTTAGGATATCAAGACTGCCATTGCCCACGCCCCTACCTTGGTTTGTCCAGATTACACCAAAGATTTCATCATATACAGCTATGCTTCTAAACACATGTTTTCAGTAATTCTTGTTCAACAGGATAAGGAATGTATGGAATCTCCCATTTCTTTCATGAGTTACCCTCTCAAAACCCATGAGATGAAGTATTCAAACATAGAGAAGTATGCTTATGAAATGGTGAAAGCAGTCAAACATTTTCACTTTTATATCCTAAATTCACACACTACTGCCTTAGTTCCTAACACTACAGTCAAGTCCATATTAAATCAGCAGGAGTTTGGCACAAAAAGAGGCAATTGGATTGCAAATATCCAAGAGTTCTATCTAGACATCAAGCCAACAAAGCTAGTCAGGGGGAAAGTCCTATGCTAATTAATTACTGACAATGAGCCAAAAGATACATAGCATATAGAAGCTGAAGTGGAAGACACACCAAAAGTCCTTTTTTCTCCACTACCAATGAGTGGTATTTAGGTATTGCTAATTTCCTTACTTATGGTGAATGTCTTGCTCATTTGTCTTATAAATAAAGGAGGACTATCAAGTTGAAAGCTGCCAATTTTGTCCTTTGGGACAATGGCTTGTACAAGAAAAGCAAAGATGGAGTATTCCATTGCTATGTAGACAAAGAGAAACAAAGCCAACTTTTGAAATCTTACTATAATCTAGCCTATGGAGGACATTTTTCTACTCCTGTAATTTCTCACAATATTTTGTGAGCTAGGTATTACTAGCCAACTCTTTTCCAAGATGCATATAAGTGGATGAGAAAATGTGATTTGCCAACAATTTGTTGGAAGACCTAAGTTAACTGCCATGCCTCTCAAGCCAGTGATCATAGAATAACCTTTACAATAATGGGGGATTGATTTTATTGGGACTATATACCCATCTTCAAGTGTTGGACATGATTATTTCATTACAACAACTGACTATTTCACCAAGTGGGTAGAAGCAATCCCAACTAAGCATGCTACTTCAGAAGTTGTATGCAATTTCCTCAAAGAGAATATCATTTATAGGTTTGGAGTTCTAACCAAAATTGTTACTAATAATGCAGCTTATTTCACCTACTAGGAGATTACACAATTCTATTTCCATTATGGAATCACACTCTCCCACTCTTCTGATTATTTTCCACAAGAGAATGGACAAGCTGAATCCAATAATAAAAACCTGGTAACTATCATCAAGAATCTAGCAAATGACAATCAAAGGACATGGCATAAAGCATTGGTTGATGCTCTATGGGTAGATAGAATCACACCAAAGAGGGCAATTAGTATGTCTCCTTTTTAACTTCTTTATGGTATCAATGCTAAAATACCAATCACCTTAGAATTGCCAGCCTTGAAATTGGCAAAGGCAATTGAAAATTAGACATATGAAAGCTCTCTTGATAAGAGAATCATGTCCCTGACTGAGTTAGATGAATAGAGAACCATGGCGGTGCACCAAATTGCTGCTCATCAAAGTCTGGGAAAGAAACTCTTTGACCAAAAACCATGATTTCCAAATTGGGGATCAAGTCCTGCTATGGGGCAAAAGGAGAGAACCAAAAGGGATGCATGGAAAGTTTGACTCCCTTTGGAGAGGCCCATTTATAATTCATCAACACAATGGTGAAAATATATTTCTAATAAAATATCAAGATGGCACACTCTTTTCTCTGCCTCATAATGGGTAGTATCTAAAACACTTCAACTCATGAAGTATCAGATCATTGCATCTGTAAATATGTATATTTGTATAGTTTTTAATTCTATTTTGTTTTGTTTGTTTCCATTTTTTATACCTTCCATTTTTGGGTAACATGACTATGTAGCCCAATGGTACACATGAAGACACTAGAGATTCTGGATTCTACTCCCTCTAATTCTTTTTTACAATTGATAGAAGTTCCCCAACTGGAGCTAGCTGTTGTCCCCAAAAATAAACTTCTCATTTTTTGGGAAAAAATGTGAACTATTTTGGTTCCTTAGACCAAAATAATCTCTTCCCTTCTCAAAATTTGTTTTGAGCATTCAAATTCCTCATTTTTCAAGCTTCTCAGAAATCTACGGACTCTACATGCTTAAATCTATGGACTCTGTAGGCTTGAATCTACGGACTCTGCAAGATTGAATCTACAAACTCTATAGGAAGAAAATCTACGGACTCTGTAGGCCAAGTTCAATGGGCTTCACAAGTTTATTTCTATGGACTCTATAGGAAAAAAACAATCTCTCAACACTTAGGCGATTTCAAAGTTGGTTCAATAACAAGGCTCAACCAAAAGAGTTTATCGGCAAGTTCTAAGCAAGGATTGAACCATTGAACCATTGAACCTTGAACCATTTTGGTTCAACGGGTTCAATTGGTTCAAAGGTTCAACATCAACAACAAGATTTAAGCCCATTTATCAAAGATAAAAGTTCAATCACTTCAAGGTTCAATGGCTTCAAAACACTTAAAAAAAAGAAGGGTTGAATCATTGAACCGTTAAACCATTGAACCACTTTCATTCAAAGGTTCAATGGGTTCAATGGTTTAACAAGTTTAATGACCAAATAGCTCAATGCGTTTGGTTCAAAAAGATAAAAGGGACTTAGCCAAACAAATAGAATGAACCGATTGAACCGTTGAACCTTGAACCAAAGGGTTCAACGAGTTCAAAGGTTCAAAGGTTCAACTATTACAATGAAGATCAAAGAGCTTAGAAAGTACAAGGAAGTGACAGACTAATGGTTCAACAGGTTCAAAGGTTTCTACAGGTAGGTTCAATCAAAAGAACAAGTTTTTAATTCTTGAATCATTAAACCTTTGAACCATTGAACCACTTTGGTTCAAAGGTTCAATAGGTTCAAGGTTCAATAGGTTCAATAGGTTCAACGAGGCTTGTTTCAAAGAATCTTGGTTCAAGCGGTCAATAGAAACAAGGGAATGAACCATTGAACCATTGAACCAAAGTTGCTTCAATCGATCGATTCAAGCGACAAGTTCAAAGGAGTGCCCCAAGCGTCAAAGACACAAGTGCCCTTGTAGAGGGAATTTCCATAGCAAAAGTGACTAAGGAAATAAAAACCTGACAGAACTCAGTGGATGCTGCCAAGTGTCATCTTTTGAGCCTCATTTCACTTTGTTTCTAAGAGCAGTGGATGCTACCACGTGTCACAATTTCAGATTCACATAAAATTGACTAAGGCAAATTTCTAAGGGACAAACAACCCTTATAGAGGACACTCAGAAGTCGAAATGAACCATTGCCAAAACCTGAAAGTCTAATTTAGAGCTCAAACAACCCTTACAAATGGCAGGAAGGAGGCAAATGGAACAATTCAAAGGCCAAAAGAGCAAAGGTATTTCCTTCAAAAAAGTTCCTCTGGAAAAAGTAACAAAGAGACAATTCCTTCAGGGAAATTGTCTGAAAGAATTCCTTCATACTTTTTCCTCTGAAAGAATTTCTCTAGAATTTTTCCTCTAAAGAAAAGTTAGAAGAAATAGAAAACCCGCTATGCTACCGTGTGTCATCTTCAAAGTCACCATGGAAGCTGCCACGTGTCATCTATTGAGACAAGTTTTAAATGCAGTGGAAGCTGCCAAGTGTCATCTTTCGCAGGGTTCTCAAAAGACCAACAAAAATGACTAAGGAACAGAGCATCGAACTACATTGAGGACCCGATTCAAATAACCAAAAAATGAAGAATGAGCAGGAACAACCAAAAACATTTACGCATTAGATATGTTTCTAGAAGTAGACCGTTAGGTGGATGTTGAAAGATGTAAACTTTCAATAGCATGACCCATTTCTCTACATTGAGAAAAGCAAATGGATAAATGCCCCTAAATTCTAGCATGTCTTCTTAACAAAATTCAATGCAACATGACGTGTTACTATTCCCAAGTCCTTCTTGAAGAGGCTATATAAGGTACTCTCTTGTTATTGTGGATCTCGATCTCTCTGATTATCAAAAACAAAACTCTACCCAAATGGAAAGGCATTACTGAGACTTTGAGCTTAGATTGTTGATCGTATTTTGTTATTGGAATAAGAAAGCAAGTGACTTTTCAAACTTTGTGTTGTGATATCTTTGTTGTTGGGGAAACTATTCTTATGTCTTTTTCCTTAATATATTTTCTATTCCTTTAATTTAATAAGCAGAATTAGTGAAAGTAGTCAAGAAGGTGTCCCGAAGCAAACTATGGAGAGACTTTGTGCCCCCACAATTGCTTTTAGTGTGTTTTCTTTTTGTTTCTGTGTAAAGGACATTGGGAAGACTTTGTGCCCTCATTGTCCTTCATATCTCACTTTTGCACAATTGAGGTGAAGAATTTGTGCTACATCTCAATATGTTGGTTACTACGTCCTTGGTTATATTTTGCAATTACTACTAGGAGTATTCTTGTGGTTTGCTAAATAGTACTTCTGAAAGAAGAGGAGTGCTTTTTGTCATTTCCCTTGAGTTTTTTCCTTTGATTTGCACGCATCATCTCTCAAAAAAGAGAGATGGATGATTTATCCTACCCTTGAGTATTATTTTATGTTTATATATCTATATATCTATAATATCTATAGGGAACCTCCCCTTGATGAGAAGAGAGATTAGTCCCCTTTTGATGTGGTAAACCTACACATTTAGATGACCAATCTTCCTACTTTGGATGATCAGACCTATTTTTTTTATCAGTATGTTGATCGAAAAAATATTCAACCAACAATATCAATCAACTATAGGCAATCATTCCATGAGAAAAGAGGTGATTGTATCAAAGGACCTTTTGGACCATCCCCTATCCATACACAAGGTAGGGTAGGCAATGAAGGCCATGTTTGATGGTTGGCATAAGGAGATGGTGTTTAAGGAATCCATGAATAATCCAAGTCTTAGTATGATTGATACTAGACTATTTTTAATCTTCACAAGCCTTAGACAAGTTGAAACATGATTCAAATACTCTAAATGCAACCTAAAACCATGGAAAACTCCACTTATAGCTAACCTAGAATGAAGAATTAGTCTCAATTAGGGTGGTAAGGGGTATTTTGAGATCAAATGAGGAAAATATAAGCATTTAAATGGATGAAATGACATTGAAATATGTTAGGAAGTAAATCAAAGGAGTTTCATATACTTTGAAGTTAAAGACATGCTTTGAACACCTACATCCATGGCAAAATGGGTAGACACAGTTAAAGTTTGGGGTTGGTGGTAGAAGGTCTTGTGAGAAAAATTGAAATATGAAAATAGGGTGATATTATAGTATGATTCTATAAAGGAAAATAAAAAATAATTGCATACATTTGAGGTCAACAACCTATAGGCCTGTAAGTATGTCTCAATCCTAACATTGAAAATGCCTAACTTTGAGGATAAAAGTTATATGAAGGTGAATACACTGAGATTATCTTGACAATATTATTAGGTGATCACTTTTACAAGGAAATAATCATGATATAATGTTACCTTATTTCACTAAAGCATAAAGAAAACCCCTATTTACTGTCTTAGTCTTGAGAGGGCATTAGTTGGTGATGGCAAGGTGTCAAGTTTTGACCTCTTAGAGAGGTATGAAAGGTTTAATGAATTATGGATAGATAAGTAACATAAATTTAAGGAAATTAATCTCCTAATAACATTCAAAGAGCTATCCAAACACCTTTTTCACCTAAGCAATGTTGTCTCAGTCCATACAGTTGGGCTAAAAGGACCTTGTTTTAAGGGGTAGGTGGTGATTCTCAAAAGTAAATAGGATTTATAAAGACTTAAAAAGTTCCAATATCTTGGAATAAGGATTATAAACATGTTTAAGTGTCATTTAGGCATGGGAATGGCATGGAAGGAGCAGCCATATGGAGGTTTACATAAAAACTTGCAAAAATAGGGTGTTTTACCTCATTTTTGGCAAGGTTGAGTTGATTGGACCACATAGAATTGGAATGTGATGAAATAATTTTGTAAAATTGGTTATCAATACCTTTTGTATCTCCCAAGACTTTCAATTTTTCCTTTAAATCAGGCTTACTACCCTCTATTTTATCTTAGAGGTAGGTCAGTCCTCTTATGGAAGAAGTTGGTATTTTTCGGAAAAGTAGTTAGATAGTGAACCATAGGCAATTATAATCAATTGGTGAGGTTTTTACCATTGTGTTAAATATAGGAGAAGATAAGTAATTAGTGTAGGATGTTTTAATTCCAAGGAGATGGTTTAGACAAGGAGGTTTGCAGGTAGACCTAGTGGAAAACATGAAAACCCAACCCTTAATGAGATGCCACTTCATTTTTTTATCTTATCTAGGTACCCTAATGTTTTGTATGATGTTTGAATGGGTAAATTTGATGTTTTAATGATATTTTAATGCATTGATGGTGAATATTTTCACTTATTGGTCCATTAAGTACAAATAGGCCTATTGGTAAGGCATCATTCTTATTCCAATATAGGGGTGACTTCTATTTAGAGACCTTGTTGAGATTTTCAAAGGATTGGAACATGTTTATAGGTCATACTTATAGGTTAAAAATCTTTTTTGTTGGCTAAGAAACTCCATTGGAATCCATCTTCAACTCCAAACATACTCAAACACTCATGAGAAGCATGAAAGTCACTTAAAGGTTAACTTTGGACACTCGTATCTCTCACAAACAATTGTATAGGACCCTAATCCAATTGGAAATGTTAGGGAGGGAAATTAATGAGATATTAGTTTCATTTTTTAATGGTTTTAATGTGTGTACTTTATGAACAAAGGTTAAGAGTCCAGGTCACTCAAAACCCTTGTAAAGTCCTCACAAGAACCCAATTGGAGAGATAGATAATTTTGAGCATCTAAATTTAGGGGGATGACCATGAAACCACCTAAAATTTTCAAATTAATCTTATAGGATCTCATAAATGTGTTTGTTCTATATGGAATTATATGGAATAGGGGAAACCAAGCTTGTTTTGGCCATTTTTAATGGTTTTCATGCTATAGGAGGATTTTTAAGATGGAAAAAACTTTGGTAGGAATATTTACACTTTATCTAACTCAAAAAAATCACTTAATCTCATAAAATAATGTCTAAGTGTCCAAAATAGACTTTCACTTTCAACTAGTCTAGTGAGCTAGACTAGTGAACATTTAGGAAAGTGGTGAAAATCAATTAGGGAGACATTTTAAAGGTTTTTTATTGAAAATAATGGTATGGGATACTTTTAAAATTTTAATTCCCTCTTGTTCATGGATCATTTATGAACATTGAGGAGTTTTGAATGCCAAGTGGAGAAGGTGCATGGAAAAAAGCCTTTTGGAAACTTCCACTGATGATTTTGCATGTCCATAAGAATAGGGATTGTCAGGGACAAATCCAATGCATTTGGGTGATTTATTTTAACCCCTCTTACTCATACCAGCCATCAAAATTGACCATATGTAGGGATAGGGGTAGTTCTGGAAGGTAACTCAGGTGGGCAATTTCTTATGCCAAAATGGTAGTTTTATGCCACTTTTCATTATCTTTATGACTTGTTTTGGACAAGTATACACTATGAAATGGAATATATCAACCCGCATCTCTTTTGTATTCAATTATAATTTATTCTCTTAGATGGACATATGTCCAATTGCCTCTTGGACTTCCCTCCTCGCTACCTTCCTATTTCTTCTATAAATTGGGCCTTCTTGGCCATTGTTTGTATCTCTCTACTGGTATGGAAAAGCCCTACAAAAATTTTACCTTGAAGAAATAAATAAAAATGTTTTACCTAATTCAAATATTACATTAAATGTACATTCTTGGTATTAGTCTTGTGTATGTGTAATTTCCTTTACCTTCACATGTTGATTCCATTAGTACCTAGTATATTATGTTTTCCTTCGTAAAAGTCAACAAGAAGTGTCTGAAGAGAATGCAGACGTAAGTGAGTAAGCTACTCAATAGAGTATCTTAGAATGCCTATTTTTTGGTTTTCCCTATGCTATGTCATCTACAAGACCCCATGTTGAAACACTGATGTGAGAGGGAAGGTTGATGTTGAATGAAGTGTATGTGCTATTTGTCATTAGTTTCAAGTGTATGTCAAAGGTAAGAGTAGAGAAAAATATTTTTGGTGCATCACCTCTAGTATAATAGGTTTATTTCTAGTTTTTATAACCCTTTTCATTCCCCCTAAGTTGTTATTAGTAGGAACATGATCTTAAATGATGCCTCAGAGGGAGCTAGCCCCTAATCTAGAGATCCTCCTCCTAATAGGGATACCCATAGCCTTGAGGTGGTTCCACTGTTCCACTTGAATGAGTAAAAGTTAGTCCCATCTCCTCATTAGGTGCATTTAAGTGACATTAGTTTTTGGCATGCCCGGTGAGACTATTGAGTCCATTATTTGAGGAGTTTTGGTGTTCTCTTCAAGACATCAGCCTTTGGAGGCAATTCTAATAAACATCAATGGAAACTCCATGTACATATCTGCTGGTTGAGCATCCTAGGTATACAAATTTAATTTTTTTTCTTGTTCTATACTCTTTTATGAAGTGATTCATGGATATTGGTGATTTTTAGCTTGTTTTAACACAAGTTGAGGAGTTATGTCCAGCTTTGCCTTATTATGAGAAAGTTCTTGTCCAGCCTTATTATGATCCTCATCAAACATATGCTATCAATGGATATACCTATCAAGTTTGAACTCCATCCAACCCACCTATCTCTCATCCAAGCCCTTCCATTACAAATTTCAAAATGACTCTCCTTGGTTACCAAGAATATATGCTATACCTTGACACTAGATATGGTTGTGGTGAAATCATACCTAGTGTTTCTATTAAGAGTGTGAGGAATGTCTTGGAACAAATCAAGGAATGGATACCCATAGAAGGGGATAATTGGCCCAACCTTACCTATGAAATTCTTTATGTATGTGGTTTTGTCTTTGATTTAGAGGAGAAATTGAGAGTTCATGAATAAATCCCATCTTGGCCACCTCAAAACTCCCCATATTCACCTTCAAGTGTGTCATCCTTGCCCCTTCAAAATGTTAGTCTAACCATGTTTCCTAGTATTCCAAACCCCTCATATAGTTCCTCAATTTTTCTTTATCAAAAACCCATCCAAGAAAACAACCCAAGGAAGGAAAATGGCATGGTTAAGTAGGCTCACTTGTTGGAGGAATATTGTGAAAGGAAGAGATTGAACTTTGAAGCTCATCTTGAAAGGGAGTGGGAATTGACCAATCAAGCCTCAGGAAATCCATCATGGAAATGGAAGATAAACTCTCTCAGCCTACTCCTTCAATTCCTAATAAAGTTACCAAACCTCAAGAAACTCTAAGATTTCTAGACATATCCTTTACTCCTTCATTAGCCCCTCAATCCCATGAAGCTATCCTTGAACCCACCTTCCCTATATGGAAAGATGTGATGGTATTTCATGGGGAAAAGAACAAGTCATGTGTAAATGAAGAAGTTGGTAGGAGAGACAATATTAAAATCACTCAACTCCCTCCCACCCCTCCTTAAGATAACATTGAATCCATCCTTACACCCCCTCAAATTGATCAAGGTTGCCTTCCTAGTGTAGAGAATTTTATTGCTACTTGGGAATCCCCTTTGTCCAAACTCCCTATTTTTGAGATTCATGATGTTCACACCACCAAGAGGGAGGATGAAATTCAAATTTTATATTGGATAAAGGATGAGAAGGTGATAACTAATAATGAGTCATGTGATTGTAATGATGAAGAAAAAGTTGAGGGAGAGTTGGTAGAAGAGCTCCTTTTGAATCCCATAGAAGAAGGAGAAGTCTCTCTTGTTTTCCCATTTCATGACTCAAACCAATCAGCTGAGGAGGACTTATGGCATATGTTTGAGGACATATGCAATGAAGATAAAGGCTTCAAAGGGTCTACAATCCCTTTAGAACTCACTCCAAGCAATGAGGTGCAAGATCTTGTGTCTAAAAAGGAAGACATGTGACAAACTTGAAAATGTTTCAAGAATATGAGGAAGGTGAGAGGGATAATCTCCAAGATGAGAAACATCAAGATGAAGGAGAGCAAACAAATGTTGAATAATATCACCTCCAAGAGAGTCCAACTCGTGATTGAGCCATCTATGATGATCTTGGACATTTTAAAGGTGATCTAGAGTTTGTTTCTACATCCATTCATGAAGCTACCTCCATCAACTTCTATGAAGAGAATGAATAAGAAACACTCCCACATGGTCATGGTATAATCCCGTTTGAAACGTTTGAAGAGATTTTGACCATTGAGAAGGATGATGGGATCCTTCAAAGAGAAATTGATCCACAACAAGTTGTCCCATGTCTAAATATGCCAATTTGTCATGAAGAGCTAGGAGGACAACAATATGAGGCTTGATTTAAGGTTCAAGAGGACCTTATATGTTTTGGAGAAAAATGGGAGATGAATCCATTGGATGATGTATAAGGAAAAGGAAAGGAAAGAGTCATCTATTATTCCATCCAAGAAGAAGCAAGCTTGGCATCCTCACTCATCTAGTGAGTAAGGAGATCTAAGTTACTTCCCTTTTGATCCATAAAGGGAGGTATAATCAAGGTAAAAGTACATATTTTAATTCCCTTATGCTATGTTTTGTTTTCCCTAAGTGCTTAGTAGCAAAATTGTGTCATTGTTTTGTGTTTTGTTTAGTCGTTATGTGTTTTGTCCTTTCCTTTATTTATCTTGAGGTAGAATTACTATCTTGCTGGTCTTTTCAAGGTTTGATCCTATTGTTTCTAGGTGTTATGTTAACTCCCTTGCCTAGTAGATAGGATAAGGATACTAGTCCTTGACATACACAAGCATGTTACCCCTAGGAGTTTCCAAATTGTTGACCAAATTTGACTTCTACTCAAATGAGGTCAACCCCTACTATTTAAAACTTTTGGAGAAAGTTCTATAGGTCCTATAGGTTGCCATTTTTGGTTTTGAGAAATATTCTTATGCTCTCATTATAGTATTATCAATGAGAAACCATCATGCCAGTTTTGAGCTTGATAGGACAAGATCCATTTATGTTTTGAAGCCTCTCAAAATGACAAAAAAATACTGAAACTAGATAGTGATGTCGACAGGATTTCCAAGGAAGGTTTGATTTTTACACCATAGGAGGAAGCTCTAGTCATGGCTAGAAAGGGGAATCAAAACCAAAGGTTATAGAAAGAAACTATAGGTACTCATTCCATGAGAAAAGTGGTGATTGTATCAAAGGACTTTTTAGACCATCACCTATCCATACATAGGGTAGGGTAGGCAATGATGGCCATGTTTGATGGTTGGCATAAGGAGATGGTTTTTAAGGAATCCATGAATAATCCAAGTCTTAGTATGAGTGATACTAGACTATTTGTAAGCTTCAAAAACCTTAGACAAGTTGAAACATTATTCAAATGCTCTAAATACAACCTATAGCCATGGAAAATCTCTAACTACAACTAGCCTAGAATGAAGAACTAGTCTCAGTCAGGGTGGTAAAGGGTATTTTGAGATAAAATGAGGAAAATATAAGAATGTAAGTGGATGAAATGACATTGGAATATGATAGGAAGGAAATCAAAGGAGTTTCATACACTTTGAAGTTAAAAACCTACCTTGAACACCTATAACCATGGCAAATTAGGCAAACACAGTCAGAGTTTGGGGTTGGTGATAGTTATGAACAAGAGGGTCTTGTGAGACAAATTAAAACATGAAAATAAGGTGATATAATATTATTATTATATAAAGGAAAACAAAAAATAATTTCATACATTTGAGCTCAAAAACCTACATAACAACCTACATGCCTGCAGGTATGTCTTAGTCCTAACATTGAAAATGCCTAACTTTGAGGATGAATGGTATATGAAAGTGCATAGAATAAGCTTGGATTGAAAATATGATTAGGTTATCACTTTAAAGAGGAAAAAATTATGATATAATTTTAACTTGTTTCACTAAATCATGAAGAAAACCCATGTTTATTGTCTTAGTCCTGACAGGGCACTAGTTGGTGATGGTAATGTGTCAAGTATTAACCTCTTAGAGAGGTATGAAAGATTTCATGCATTGTGCATGGTAAATTAACATAAATTTAAGTTAATTACACTCCTAATAAAATGAAATTAGCTATCCAAACAACTTTTTCACCTAATCAAAGTTGTCTCAGTCCGTATAGTTGGGCTAAAAGGACCTTGTTCTAAGGGGTAAGTGGTGATTCTCAATAGTAAATAGGATTTATAAAGACTTCAAAAGTTACATTATACTGGAATAAGGATGAGAAAAAATTTTAAGTGTAATTTAGGCATGGTAATGGCATGGAAGCAGAAGTCATATGGAGGTTTACACAAAAACATGTAAAAAGAGGGTTTTTTGACCCCTTTTTTTGGCAAGGTTGAGTTTATTGGACCACCTAGACTTGGAATCTGATGAAATAATTTGGTAAAAATAGTCATGAGGACATTTTGGAGCTCCCAAGAATTTAAATTTTTCCTTTAAATCAGGAATAATACCCTCTATTTTGTCTCAGAGGTAGGTCAGTCCTCTCATACAAGAAGTTGGCAATTTTTGGAAAAGGAGTTAGATAGTGAACTAGAGGCCATTCTAATTGATTGGTGAGGTTTGTATAGTTGGAGTACTTATAAGAGAACATCAGGAATCAGATTAGAAGTTTTTAATTCTAAGGAGATGGTTTGGACAATGAGGTTTGTAGGTATACATAGTGGAAAACATAAAAACCCAACCCCTAATGAGATGTCACTTCAAGTTTTGTTCTTATCCAAGCACCCTAATGCTTTTTGTGATGTTTTTAGCGGTAATTTTGATGTTTTAATGATATTTTAATTCATTTATGGTGAATATTATCACTTTTTGGTCCATAAAGTAAAAATAGGCCTATTGGCAAGGCATCATTCTTGTTCCAAAATAGGGTGACTTCCATTTAGAGACCCTATTGAGATTTTTAAATGATTATATCATGTTGATAGGTCATAATAAGAGGTGAATAAACTTTTTTTTTGGTTGATAAACTCCACTGGAATCCATCTTAAAATTTAGACATATTCAAACCCTCATGAGAAGCATGAGAGTCACTCAAAGGTTAACTTTAGACACTCATATATCTCACAAACAATTGTATGGGACCCTGAGCTAGTTTTACATGTTAGGGAGGGCCCTTAAGGATATATTAGTGGCATTTTCAAGGGTTTAAATGTCTAAACTTTATGAACAAAGGTTAAGAGTCTAGGTCACTCAAAACCCTTATAAAATCCTCACAAGGAACCTAATTGGAGAGACAAAGCATTTTGAGAATATAAATGCAAGGGGATGACCATGAAACCACCTAGAATTTTAATAGGAATCTTAGAGGATCTCACACATGTGTTTGGTTTGTATGGAATAGGGGTAAATTAGGGTTGTTTTGGCTATATTGAATGGTGTGAAAGCTATAATAGGAGTTAAAAGATGAAAAAAACTTTGGGAGAAATATTTACACTTGAGATAACTCTAAAAATTAACCTCATCTCATGAAACAATGTCTAAGGGTCCCAAACAGACCTTCAATTTCAACTAGTCTAGTGAACCAAACTAGTGAACATTTGGGAAGTGGTGAAAAGCAATTAGGAAGAACTTATTAGGGTTTTTTTCTTAAAAGTGATGGTATGGGAGCCTTTAAAAGGTGTCATTCACTCTTTTTCATGGATAAGTTATGAAAATTGAGTATTTTTGAATTCTAAGTGGAGAAGGTGCATGAAAAGAGCCTTTTAAAAACTACCATTGATGATTTTGCATGTCCACAAGAATAGGGATGGTCAGGGACCAATCCAATGCATGTGGTGCTTTGTTTGTAACCCCTCTTGCTCAGACCAGCCATCAAACCTAACCATATACAAGAATAGGGGTAGTTTCTAAAGGTAACTTAGGTGGGTAGTTTCTTATGCCAAAATGGTAGTTTTGTGCCACTTTTCACTATATTTATGAATTTTTTTGGACAAGTATACAATATGACATCAAATATATCAACCCACATCTCTTCCACATGAAATTTTAACTAATTCTCTTAGATGGACACATGTCCAATTGACTCTTGGAATTCCCTTCTCTCTACCTTCCTATTTCTTCCATAAATTGGGTCTTCTTGGCCATTTTTTGTATCTCTCTGCTAGTATGGTGAAGCTTGTTGTTCCCAAAATATTTCACTCATTTTTGGGACAATATGAACTATTTTGGTCCTGTAGGCCAAAATTCTCTCTTCCCTTCTCAAAAATTGTTTTGAGCATTCAAATTCTTATTATTCAATCTTTTTTTAGCTAAAGGACTAGCAGGTTCAATAGGTTCAATGACTTCAATAGGTGAGCTCTCTCAAAGAAACAAGTTCCCAAAACTTAGGCAATTTCAAGGTTGGTTAAATGCTGAGGGGTCCATCGGCAAGCTTCAAACAAAGGATTGAACCATTAAACCATTGAACCATTAAACCCCACTTCCAAAAGGTTCAAAGGTTCAACGGGTTCAAAGGTTTAATGACGTCGGTAGACTTAAAGATTTAAGTGATTCGGCAAGTTCAAAGTTTAACCACTTTGGCAAGTTCAAAAGCTTCAAAAGACTTAGAAGAAAAGAAGAAAAATTGAACCCATTAAACCATTGAACCTTGAACCAAAATGGTCAAAGGTTCAAGGTTCAACGAGTTCAATCAAAGTTCAAAGAGTTATTCCAATTAGTTGGTTCAAATGAATGGTTCAAAGTGGTTGGTTCAAGTAGTCAATTAAATGAGCAGAACAAAGTATTAAACTGTTGAACCATTGAACCATTCTTGGTTCAATTGGTCAGTTCAATCAGAAGGTTCAAAGGCCCCCCCCAAAGCCCAAAGGACAAGTTCCCTTGCGGAGGGCAAAAAAAATGAACAAAAGGAAATCCTTTGGAGAGATTTTTCATGGCTAATTTTACAAGGGAAATCCTTCGATCAAAGTGTTTAAAGGAATTCCTTCAGACATTTTATTCGAAGGAATTATCAAAGGCCTGACAAAAAGTAGCTAAGGCAAAGAAAAGATTTCCTTTAGACAAAATGTCTGAAGGAATTCCTTTGGACATTTTGTCTGAAGGATTTGAAGAAGAAGGCCACCCGAAGGACCCTGAAGGGTAGGTACCCTTATGGGGGGCTCTTAGCGACCAGGAAATGAACCTTTCTCAAGGCTCAAAGGGACACCTTACCTTCAGGAGGTTTCAAAGACATTTTGTTTGAAGGAATGATCTATGGACTCTGCAGGCTTGCTTCTATGGACTTTGCAGGCTTGATTCTACAGACTCTGCAGGCTTATTTCTACGGACTCTGCAGGCTAGTTTCTATAGACTCTACAGGCTTGCTTCTATGGACTCTATAAGCTCGATTCTATTTAATTTGTAGGCTTATTTCTATAGACTCTATAGGCTTGGTTCTATGGACTATGTAGGATTTGAAGAAGAAGGCCACTTGAAGGACCCCGAAGGGTAGGTACCTTTGCGAGGGGCTCTCGACGACTAAGAAATGAACCTTTCTCAAGGTCCAAAGGGACACCTTCCCTTCAAGGGGTTTCAAAGATATAAAGCTGAAGCAATTTCAAAGCTTGATAGACTTAGAGAAAACAAAGGCTTATAAGAAAGAGAATGAACCGTTGAACCTTGAACCAAAAAGGTTCAAAGATTCAAAGGTTCAACATTTCAGAGAAAGCTTCGAGAAAAGGAAAGAAGCAAAAGATTTTAGAGACCATTTTAAAGAGATGGTTCAATTGAAGAGCAAGGAAGGGATTGAACTAGGAAAGTGAATGAACCAAAGAAGCAATGGAACCAAGGAGCTAATAAGACCACTCGAACCAAATGAACCATTAAACCAATGAACTCTCATGGTTCAAAGGTTCATGGTTCAAAGTGGTTCAAGCGACCAGCAACCAGTGACATCCCTATGGATATCAAATTCAAGGAAATGAAATATTCATTGATTTCCAAATATGATACGAAACCTAAAGAACAAACTAAGTGACCATCTGAAAAGGAAAATGAAAGAGCTAGTAGAAAGGGAAAAGATAGCTCAAGAGTTCAAATTGTAATAGGAAAGAGGGAAAGACTAGAAATATATATAGAGTTATTTCCAGTAGGTGAAATAGTCCACCAAGTAGACATCTGAGCTCGCAAGCATTAAAAGGCATGGCCTATTTTTCTCCTTTAGAATTAAAGTGAGGGGACAGCCACATACATTTTTGGAGACAGATCAGATGACCCATGCAGAAGAGAAGATATTTGAGGTAAATTAACATGCCACAGTTAAGGAAAATGCCCTATTCTAGCATGGCCCTCTTTGACTAAAATAAAAATGCATTCAAGGCATTAAATGTAGCATGGTTTGTTCCATGAAACAAAGCACCAAGTCTTCCTTGGCTGCTATATATTGTAATCTCTGATTTTATGCACAGGAGATCTTTTGGTTATAGAAGCAAAACTCTACCAAAATTGAAAGGTGATTACTAAGACTTTTAGTTGAGATTATTGATCATATTTATTTATTCGAATGAGAAAGCAGGTTACTTTTAGACTTTGTACTATTATAGCTTGTCATTTAGGATATTGCTCTTATGTCTATTTCCTGAATGTGTTCTTGTCTATTTTAATGAAATAAGCAGAACTAGTGGAAGTAATCAGGAAGGTGTCCTGAAGCCAACTATGGAGAGACTTTATGCTGCCACAATTGCCTTTAGTGTGTTTGTCTATTTTCTATTTCTGTGTAAAGGACCTTGGGATGACTTTGTGCCCTCATTGTCCTTCATATTTCACTCTTGGGAAGTTGAGGTAGAGACTTTGTGCTACACCTCATTCTGCTAGTTACTGAACCCCAATTACCAGTTACTTGTTACCTATCAGAAAGAACTCATGTTGTTTGCTGCAAGACCACTTTTGAAAGAAGAGAAGTGCCTTCAATGTTTTCACTTGGATTTCTCCTTTGTTTTTGAACATAATCTCTGAAAAAAGAGAGATGCATGGTGTTGTCCTACCCTTGAGTGTAATTTTTTGCATATATATATATATAGCTCCTCATATTTATAGGGAACCTCCCCTTGATGAGAGGAGATATTTGTCCCATTTTGATGTGGTAAACCTGCACATTTGGCTAACCAATCTCTTTATGCTGCGGTTGAAACAACCTATTTTTCCCATCAGTTAGCTTGTGACAAAATATTCAACCAACAGTTTTTTGGTGACTCTATTGGGGATCAAATGAATATTTTCTATCCTTTTCTAGTCTATTTAAATTGAAGCATTTCATATCACTGGGGAATGACATGAAGTAGGAAAGAACACTGCTATCTTCACACCAATAGTTTTTGGTGACTCCATTGGGGAAGGGCGTGTAGTTTGAAGCCTTAAGCTCCAAGCTAAAGAAGGGCAAGTTCTTATCCATTTTTATTCTACAATCTAGAAACTCCACACTATACAAGAAGCCAGAGAGCCCAAGGTGTTGTTGACCCTATTTTTGAGTTCGTGCAGTAGGGTAATTTTAATTTGTTTCCTCCATAACTTCAAGTTCAACAAACTAGTAGTCTTCCTCCTACCAATACTAGGTCACCACTACAAGGCAGAACTTCTTTTTCTGTTGTTAGCAGAGCTTTGCCTATACATACTCCACCCAGATTCATTATCCCCACTTTCCATAATCAAATCATCACAATTCAAGGCACATGGGGTAACTCTTTTGGCCCCCTCAATTTAACTCCACCTCTACATGAGCTACCATGTAGTTCAAGGAAGAATTTCCCCAAATTCTTTGGTGATGGAAGAGTTCATCTTGATGAACACATTATAGCTTTTAGCATAGCCTATGGTGTGATAGGTGTGGAGTATGAGGACATAGTAGTCAGGCTATTTGTGGAGACATTACAAGGCACTGTTGTAGACTAGTTCTACCATCTGCAGGCTCAGTCAGTGACTGATTGGAACACTCTTAAAGCTAAATTTGAAGCCAAGTTCAAGCATGTAGAAGATGAACATGCCCTACTATCCTAGCTCACACAAATAAAGAAAGACCCTCATGAACCTATGAGAGATTTCATTACCAAATTTGACAAGCTGAGGAACAAGATTCCCATGATTGCTCAGCCTGCACTAGAGAATCTCAAATGTTTCTTCATCTACTCACAACTACCTGAAGTGAGTTTTCTACTGAGATGTGTTGGCCACATAGACCTTCCTGTCACTTAGGATTTTGCCACTGAGGTGGAAGATGACCTTATATTGGTAGGAAAGATAAGGAGAGATATTAATAGAGGTAAATCTTCATCTTCTAAATATCCATCTATAAACACCACTAATATAATGGTGTAGAAGCTAAAAAATGAGTTGTTATCTCTCAAAAATCAATGGTGCAAGGGATGTCATTTTCTCCTTTGTATAGAGATATACCAAGGAGGAAATTCCCCAATCAGTCATACCAAGACAATGCTGCCAAGAATCAAGGGCAACCAAATCACCTTCCTCCCACACAGGGGAATCTTGCCATTGAAGCAACACCAACCAACTCAATAGTTGGATATCTCAGAATAGAATATTATTTATCCTTCCAGCTTAAGTTGAACCTAGAAGATGATGATAATCTCTTCACAGAGGGAGAAGAAGAATTAGTTGGTGACTCCAACATTGGTTTCCTAAATTACCAAGATGAACCTAGAAGTGAAGGTAAAGTAGTTGATGGATCATACACTGTATTCACTCGGTCCAGGAACTAGTCAGCCCAATAAGATGAAAAATAAAAAATAGAGGAGCTAACTTAGCCTATAATTTCAATTTCCAAATGAGGAACTTCTCTGCCTTTCTAGCCAAAGGACCTGGTGATTGCTAAAAAAGTAAGTACCCCAAACATTTATGCACCTTTAACTTCAATTTCATAGATCAGTCCTCCCCCTCCTAAAAATTAGAAGGATGAACTCCCTTCCCCTCTTCATAATTCATTTTAGACATTTGACATAGTCAACCATGTCAATAAAACTAAGATTCAAATGTCTAAATTTGAATTCCTGCAATCCAACCCTGAGCAGTTGGATAAGTTGGTTCAATGTGTGAAGAATAAAACCATCCCTATAGGACCAACTATTCCAAATGTGACTCCCATATCCACCAAAAATAACCTTGTCATTGCTCCTCCTATTACTCTCAGAAGTACTGAACCATTTTATGTCTCCCTACCAATAAATGGACATTAGCTGAACAATTGCATCATAGATTTAGGTGAGTCTGACAATGTCATGCCTTCCAAAGTAGCAAAATATCTTAGTCTCACACTGACCAAGACATTTGGGAGATGTTTCTCCATGGAGAACAAATAAGTGCCACTACTAGGACAAATCAAGGATGCCCAATTTGCATTTGTAACATTCCCAGACAAGAGGATCAAGATGACAGTCTTGGTGGCCAACATCCTAGCCTCATATGGCATCCTTCTTGGGAATTTTTTTTGTAAGGACGTTGGTGGAAAATTAAGTATGGACCTATCTAAGGCAAGGATACTAGTCAAAGGTGTTATGTAGAGATTGCTCCCTGAGAAGGAAGCAAAATATGTGGTCACTCAAACATCAGCGCCTAAAGCTCAAATTTTGTTTAAGTCTTTAAGCATGGGTAATTACTTCTTGACTATAGAAGATGTTCCCATCTTAGCTGATGAAACCTCTGAAAATGACAATCTAAAAATTAGTTTAGATAAAATAGCAAAAGACATGAGAGAGGATAGTGCAAGCCCAAAGAAATGCTCCCCTCCAAACAAAGAAAAATCTAAGGTAAGGTCAGCTTTTGATGATGTATGGATTCTAGAATTTGATGGCAGCTGCTCTTCTACCAGTGTTAGAATTGGGATTGTTCTAATATCTCCTCAAGGAGATATTTTTCCTTCTTCATACAAGTTTCAATTCAACAATACCAACAACATTGCTAAGTATGAATCTCTATTACTCAGGTTGAAGGTAGCTCAAGACAGAGGTGTTAAACTCATTCATGTTAAAAGAGATGCTAAATTGATGGTTTTTTAGGTGAGGAACCTATGTCAAACCAAGAATAAAATATTGTGCCATTACCAAAATTTGATATGGGATTGTATTGAAAGTTTTGATGCTTTCAATATATCTATAATGCCCATAGAGCTTCATAGTCATGTAGGTTCATTGGCTGTCTCTACGACCCTCTTGGTTCCTCACAAAGACTTTAAAGAGCAGAAGTACACTATCAAGTTGGTCTTTTAACCAAGTGTGCCTAACAATACCAATCATTGGTAGGTGTTTGATGCTGACAATCAAATCATGTGTTGGACTGAATCAGAAGAACAACATATTATGGTAATAGACCATACTACTGCACGTCAAAATTAGGTAAAGAAACTCTTCTGCAAGAGAACAAGGATTCATGATTTTTAGACTAGAAATCAAGTCTTGTTGTGGGGCAAGAGGAGAGAACCAAAATGAATGCACATAAAATTTGATTCCTAGTGTAGAGGTCCATTCGCCAATCATCACTTCTGGGGAGAAATTGGTTTCTTGCTGATATATCAAGATATAACACCATTTTCACTATCTCACAGTGGGTAGCATATGAAGCACTTCAATTCTTGAAGTATCAGATAAGATCAACTTGTACATATATATAATTTTTGTATAGTCTTTAGCTTATTTTGTGTTGTTCATTTTCATTTGTTTTTTGCACCTTTCTTTTTGGGTAGCATGACTCCATAGCCCAATGGCATACTTAAAGGCACTAGAGATTCTAGATTCCACTTCCTTCGATTGTTTTTACAATTGATGGAAGTTCCCCAACTAGAGCCAGCTGTTGTTCCCAAAATCTGTCACTTATTTTTGGGATAACATATAAACTACTTTGGTCAAGCAGGCCAAAATTCTCTCTTCCCTTCTCAAAAATTATTCTAAGCATTCAAATTCTTCATTATTCAATCTTTTTTTAGCTAAGGGACTAGAAATTTCAACAGGTTTAATGACTTCAACAGGTGAGCTCTCTCAAAGAAACAAGTTCCCAACACTTAAGCAATTTCAAGGTTGGTTAAACACTGAGATTCAACCAAAAGGTCCATCAGTAAGATTCAAACAAAGGATTGAACCATTGATCCATTGAACCATTGAACCCCGCTTCTAATAGGTTCAAAGGTTCAATGGGTTCAAAGGTTCAACAGGTTGAAAGGTTCAATGACATCTGTAGACTTAAAGAGTTAAGCACTTCGGCAAGTTCAAAGTTCAACTGCTTCAAAAAGTTCAACCGCTTCAAAAGACTTAGAAGAAAAGAAGAAAGATTGAACCCATTGAACCGTTGAACCTTGAACCAAAATGGTTCAATGAGTTCAATCAAATTTTGAAGAGTTGTTACAATCAGTTGGTTCAAATGAATGGTTCAAAGTGGTTGGTTCAAGTGGTCAATTGAATGAGCAGAACACAGTATTAAACTATTGAACTGTTGAACCATTCTTGGTTCAACCAGTTGGTTCAATTAGAAGGTTCAAAGCCGCCCCCCAAAATCCCAAAGGACAAGTTCCCTTGTGGAGGGTAGGAAACAAAAAGGAATAAAAGGAGATCCTTCAGAGAGATTTTTTGCAGCTAATTTTACAAGGGAAATCCTTTAGACAAAGTGTCTGAAGGAATTCCTTTAGACATTTTGTTTGAAGGAATGATCAAAGGCCTAATGGAAAGTGGATAAGGCAAAGGAAATATTTCCTTTAGACAAAATGTCTGAAGGAATTCCTTCAGACATTTTGTTTGAAGGATTTGAAGAAGAAGGCTGCCTGAAGGACCCTGAAGGGAAAGTACCCTTGCAGGGGGCTCTCGGTGACCAAGAAATGAACCTTTATCAAGGCCTGAAGGGACACCTTCCCTTTAGGAGGTTCCAAAGACATTTTTTTTTAAGGAATGATCTATGGACTCCATAGGCTTGCTTCTATAGACTCTGCAGGCTTGATTCTATAGACTCTGTAGGCTTGTTTCTATGGACTCTACAGGCTAGTTTCTACAGACTCTGTAGGCTTGCTTCTATAGACTTTATAGGCTTGATTCTATGAATTCTATAGGCTTGTTTCTATGGGCTCTACAGGCTTGGTTCTATAGACTCTGCATGATTTGAAGAAGAAGGCCACCTGAAGGACCCCAAAGGGTGGGTACCCTTGTGGGGGGCTCTCAGTGACTAGGAAATGAACCTTTCTCAAGGCCCAAAGGGACACCTTCCCTTCAAGGGGTTTCAAAGATATAAAGCTGAAGGAATTTCAAAGCTCGAGAGACTTAGAGAAAAAAAGGCTTCCAAGAAAGAGAATGAACCATTGAACCTTGAAACAAAAAGGTTCAAAGGTTCAATGGTTCAGAGAAAGCTCTGAGCAAAGGAAAGAAGTGGAAGATTCTAGAGACTAGTTCAAAGAGATGGTTCAACTGAAGATCAAAGAAGGGATTGAACTAGGAAAGTGAATGAACTAAAGAAGTGATGGAACTAAGGAGCTGCTAAGACTACCTAAACCAAATGAACCATTGAACCAATGAACTCTCATGGTTTAAAGATTCATGGTTAAAAGTGGTTCAAGTGACTAGTAACGAGTGATGTCCCCATGGATGTCAAATTTAAGGAAATGAAATATCCATTGATTTTTAAATGTGGTGCAAAACTTGAAGAAAAAACTAAGCAACCAGCTAAAAAGGAAGCCAAAAGATCATGTAGAAAGGGAAAAGCTAAATAGGAAAGAGGGAAAGACCAGAAATATTTGTAGAGGAGTTATTTCCAGTAGGTGAAATAGTCCACCAAGTAGACATCTGAGCTCACAAGCATTAAAAGGCACGACCTATTTTTCTCCCTTGGAATAAAAGTGAGGGGATAACTACGTACATTTTTGGAGATAAATCAGATGACCCATGCAGAGGAAAAGATATTTGAGGTGAATTGACATGCCACAGTTAAGGCAAACTCCCTGTTCTAGTATGGTCCTCTTTGAATAAATTGAAAATGCATTCAAGGCATTGAATGCAGTATGGGTCATTCCATGAAACAAAGTGCTAAGTATTCATTGGCTACTATATATTGTAATCTCTAATTTTATGCATAGGAGATCTTTTGGTTATAGAAGAAAAAGTCTACCAAAATTGAAAGGCGATTACTGAGACTTTGAGCTCAGATTGTTGATCATATTTCTTTATTCGAATGAGAAAGCAAGTTACTTTCAAAATTTGTGATGTTATAGCTTGTGTCATTCAGGAGATTGCTTTTATGTCTATTTCTTGAATGCATTCTTGTCCATTTTAATGAAATAAGTATAACTAGTGGAAGTAATCAGGAAGGTGTCCTAAAGCTGACTGTGGAGAGACTTTGTGCTACCACAATTGCCTTTAGTGTATTTTTCTATTTTCTATTTATATGTAAAGGACCTTGGGATGACTTTTTCCCTCATTGTCCTTCGTATTTCACTCTTGAGAAGTTGAGGTGGAGACTTTGTGCTACACCTCATTCTACTTGTTATTGTGCCCCAGTTACCAGTTACATGTTACATATCAGAAAGAACTCCTACTATTTACTGCAAGGCCACTTCTGAAAGAATAGAAGTGCCTTCAGTGTTTTCACCTAGATTTCTCCTTTGTTTGTGAACATCATCTCTAAAAAAAGAGAGATGGATGGTGTTATCCTACCCCTGAGTGTTATTTTTTGCATATGTGTGTGTGTGTAGACACACACACACACACACACACACACACACACACACACACACACACACACACACACACACACACACACACACACACACACACACAGAGAGTATATAGCTCCTCATATTTATAGGGAACCTCCCCTTGATGAGAGGAGAGATTTTTCCCCTTTTGATGTGGTAAACCTGCACATTTGGCTGACCAATCTCCTTATGTTATGGTTGAAACAACCTATTTTTTCCATCAGTTAGTTGGTGACAAAATATTCAACCAATAAATCCCTACCAAAATTTTACCTCTAATAAATAAAGACAAATGTTTTACCTCATTTAAATATTGCATTAAGTTTACATGCTTGGTATTAGTCTTGTGCAAGTGTAATTTCCTTTACCTTCACATGTTTATTACATTGATACCTAGTGTATTATGTTTTCCTTCCTATAGGTCAACAAGAAATGTCTAAAGACAATGTAGGTATAAGTGAGTAGGCTACTCCATAAAGTGTCTTATAATTCCTATTGTTTGGTTCCTCCTACCCTATGTCATCTATATGACCCCATGTTAAAACACTGATGTGAGAGGGGAGATTGATGTTGAATGAAGTATATGTGTTATTTGTCACTAGTTTCAAGTGCATGTCAAAGGCAATATTAGAGCACAATCCTTTTAGTGTATCACCTCTAGTATAATAGTTTTATTTTTAGTTTTTATAACCCTTTTCATCCCCCCTAAGTTGTTAGTAGTAGGAATATGAGCTTAAATGATGCATCAATGGGAGCTAGCCCCTAATACAAAGATCCACCCTAATAGGGATACCCATAGCCCTAAGGTGGTTCCATGGTGCCACTTGAATGAGGAGAATTATTACCATCTCCTCATTATGTGTATTTAAATGACAACACTAACATTCTTCTAACTCTATCAATGCAAGAATGGCTATATGGGTGACTTTGCCTATTGCCTTGAAATTTAGGAAAGTTATGAGTCTCATATTAGAGGTACAATCACTAGGGGGTGAATCAGTGAGCCCAAATAATCCATAATTCAATTATTATCTGTATAATTACTTAACTAATTACCACAAGCATTCATGAATAATACATATCATTCAAATAAATAAGCAAGAGAGACAATATAAGATCAATCACATATCACATGACATACACAGGAAACTCTCTTGGGGAATAAAACCCACTGAAACCTATAATTGGACTACTATCATATATAACAAGATCAAATTTATACCAACTACAACTAATCAAGGAACTACAATCCCTATTTATTGGAACACCAATCCCATAAGGTGTTACAACACCTATCTAGTTAAGTTGCAATAATAACAAGACCTTTTAGCAAGTTTTACCTTATAAGGAGGCTACAACCACCTTAGATGTTAAGCTACCACAACACCACCTATTAAAACACTTCCACCTTTGAAATTATGCCAACAACACCTAATGATGGACCTCAACTTATCACTCTTCTCTTTTGCTCACACTTAAACATCAAGAGCATAATTCTTCCAACACAACTAAGACCAACAGGTCATATAAATATTCCTCAATCTATTCTACTCTTCAACTCATCCTTAGGTCACTCTACCCTAACTTTGATCCCAAATACACACAAGTGTCTCTCAATTTTCTCTTTTGTTTCGCACTTCCCATGTTTAGAACCCAACATCTTTAGTTCTACTATTTATAGAGTAATCTTGATCAACACCAACTTGGTTAACCATTAGGCATGTCTTAACCCTTAAGACATCTATCATACAAAGATAAGACTTAATAAAATCTTCATTGGTTATAAACATCATCTATGGGTCACCCTTAAGTAGCTACACCTTTTAAATAAGGCACTTTTAGCTCTTATAGGTCTCATGGAGACCTATTCACCCATTAGCACTCCATCAAGCAAAACAAGAACACAAGACCACTTCCAATCACATAGGTCCACTCCTTATGTCTCCTAAGACATAATAAAATGATCATAGTCAACTTATCTCACCTGTTAATATACTCAAACAACTCAAACATATACCTCGTGCACACAGTCACCATGAATGAACACACTCAAATTATTAAGCATTGATCATACTCAATGATAGATTGATCATACTTCCAAAATCCACATAGAGAAACCTCATAGAGTCTACATCATGATCCAATAGCTAATTCATCATGATACATATAAATAACATCAAAACAAGCTCAAACATCCTTCTCAAATCACTTGCAAAACATAGTTGAACATATAATCAACTTTGGAGCACCATAACTATGTCTGTATCCACTTTCAAATTTTCAAGTCCATATTTCCAGATACACCTTTTCTTTTTACTGCATGAAAAAATTCATCTTCTATCAAAAGTTATTGTCTAAAAACTAGACACTGGTATTTCCTTCACAAATTCAAATATTCAAATACAAATGGTCATAGTTAAACTTCAAACACTATGGTCGAATCTTGTGGACTCTTGGCTCATGATCAAATCTCACACCATCGATCTTATTCAATATTTAATGCATGTATCACCAAAGCCAAATGTTAAGATTATGTTCCATTTACCTCATCTCATGTCCTCTCAAAATGTTCACTTAATGTGCTCTATCAATATTTTTAGATCAACAAAGTCAATAATGATCAATGCTCACCATTGATCAAATAGTATGAATGTTTGCTAGCCATTGGATTTTAATCTTATAACTTTACTGAAACATTAACCATCATGCACCTATCCTCATCTCACTACATCTTGATTGCTTAGAATCAATGTGAACTATTTATCTTACTTGAGATTTAACACTTGCAAAAAAGACTAAGTATGGGGACCTTATCAATATTCATGAGTAGCCATTTTTGCACCTCAATAACTTCTTTTGCGCTTACATGTAGGATCTAAAATTTGGACTGGATGATATCCTTCCTTAGGAGAATCCAACCAAATAACACATTACTCATATAACTCTTACACATTTTATATATATCACCATTAAAGTTCCTTCTCATAAACTTCTATCATAGAGCCATCCATGTCCAAATCTACCTGAGAGGACAACTTTGATCATCCATAACTTTTATCGTGATTCAACACATGATCTTAAACTTAGTGAAAACATATCTACTCAAAAATAAATAAAATGATATTATAATATTATCTTGACACATTCACACATGTAAGATATGACACCTTTAAAATGCTCACTCAGCTCTTTTTGCCACACTGTAAAATTGGCTAAGTATGGGAAAACATAGTCAATCTACCTAGGATCCCAACTTTGCATAAGAATATATTTTGGCATGCTACATCACATGATATATAAATTATCATAAATAAACTATGTCCAAAACTTAACACATCCATATTATCATCTTATCCTTAGCCATCCACACATGTAATATATTTAATCATCAAACTACTTACTCGGCTCTTTCTAATCTTATTACAAATTTGGCTAAGTATGGGAAAAAAGTGAAATTTATATTAGAAGCCAACTTCACACCCTCATAACCTTTATCATGCTTTAATGCATGACTTGAGATCTATAAAATAATAACTATTGACTACTATGATCACAACCATATGACCAACTCCCCTTGACTCCTTTCCACATGGCAATGGTGATGTCATCAATCTGACTACTCAACTTTTTTACCATTGGACCTAAAGTGTCTATATGAGAACTATGATCAACCAGATGAATTCAAATTATAGACATAAGTTATAAAAACATTAATCACATCTTATATGACCCCTTTCACATTCTCAATCTCCATAATCATTCTTGATCCTCTCAATCTATGTCAATAGTGAAGCAAACAAGAATAAGCACATTACACACTTTGTCATACAAGAACAAGCATATTGCACACTTTTTCATTGTCACATAGACTATCAAGGCTCTTCATCTACTCAGTAGGACACCTCCATGACACCACCATGATGTCACTATGATAACTCTCCAATAAACTCCCCCTTTATCATTGATGTCAACACCCATCAATATAGTAATATATAGGTCACCTTATTTCTTTTTAAAATACTTCCTACAATAGGAACTTTCTCCCCAACAAGAAATTTCTCCCCCTTTGACAAAATGATAAAGTGGGCACAGTCTAATCTTGAGGACATAAAAATACAATCAAAATAGGAAAGGACCATCTTTAAAAAAATGATACAAAATCCCCTTACCTTGAGCCTGCTTTTGCTTGTCTTAGAAACCTCCTCTTGTTCCATGCCAACATTCTCTTTAATCAAGCACTACAACAAATGAAGAAAGAATATATAAAAGAATTGAAATTTGATTTAACTCACCAAGAAACATCTGAGAGGGAATCTACCTAAGACATTTGAATAATTTCACCTTCTAATCATCTTCATATCTCCACACACAATGAAGAACCATCATGCAAGCTAACTAGACTTCTTTCACAAGACACTTCAATGACCACCAACTCTGTATCTACACTATACAAAATAGGAAACATGCACTGATCCAACTTGAGAACATACATTTTGACCTTGTGCTATAGCTTCTTCATAAACCTATAGATAAATTCTTATGAACATGTTGTTCCCCCTTAATCAAATACCTTCTATTGATTCATAGAGAAAGAAATAACACCCAAGCTCTGTCTTAGATAATCAAAAGTAGCTTTTGACAATGGTTTTATCATAATATATATAAGATGCTCTTTTGTAGGCACATGATCTAACTCAACACATTGATTAATCACTTATTATCTTAATAAATTCTATCTAATAGGAATGTGTTTATTTTTTGAGTACATAACACGATTCTTTGAGATACTAATTGCACTAGTATTGTCACAATAAATAGGACAAGGTCCATTTTATCTTACCTTGTAATCCTCCAAAATTTATTTCATGCACATGAATTTTTCGTAACATGAGGCATTTATTATATACTCATCTTCTATATTTGATAGAGACATTAAGGCTTGCTTCTTGCTGAGCCAAGACACCAAACATTATACCATGAAGAAGACCCCACTACTAGTACCCCTGTCATCCACACAACCTACCTAGTCAACATCAGTCTAGGATTTCAAAGAGAATTATTTACTCTTAGGATACCATAATCCATAGTCTATGGTGCCTTTGAGATATCTTAAGATCCTTTTGACTACTTTCAAGTGAGATTCTGTAGGATCAGCTTTAAAGCTTCCTATCAGACCTACTTCTTGCATGATGTAAGGCCTAGATGTAATAGAGTATAAAAGACTTCCAATCATGGATATATAAAAAGTTTGATAAATTTTTGGTGAGTCATATAGTTTACTTAAATTGCATCCTATAATCATTGGAGTACCCATTGGCTTATAATCCATCATTTCAAACTTCCTTAGAATATCCTTAATGTATTGATCTTGAGAATTGAAAATCCCTACATCAATTTGATTGATCTATAATCCTAAGAAGTAATATACTTCTCCAAACATAACATTTCAAATTGTCTTCATAATATCTACAAATTATCTACTCAATTTATCATTGTTAGATCCAAAAATCATGTCATCAACATATACAACAATTATCAATTGATGATTACCTTCTGTATTAATATATAAATTACTATCAACTATCCCTATTTTAAAACCTTGACTCAAAAGATACTTATATATCCTATCATACCAAGATCTAGGAGCTTGTTTAAGACCATACAAAGCCTTCTTCAATTTACACACAAAATTTTGATTACTTGACATGAAGTATCCTTCAGGTAACTCAATGTAGACTTCTTCTTATAAGTTTCCATTCAAGAATGTATATTTCACATCCATTTGATATACCTTAAATCCTTTAAAATACACATTAGACAAAAAGATTCTAATTAATTCCATCCTTACCACATGAGCAAAAGTCTCATCAAAATCTATTCCTTCAACTTGAGCATTTCCCTTACACACCAATCTAGCCTTCTTCAATTTACACACAAAATCGTAATTACTTGACATGAAGTATCCTTCAGGTAACTCAATGTATACTTCTTCTTATAAGTTGCCATTTAAGAATGCATATTTCACATCCATTTGATATACCTTAAATCCTTTAAAACACGCATTAGACAAAAAGAGTCTAATTGCTTCCATCCTTACCACATGAGTAGAAGTTTCATCAAAATATATTCCTTCAACCTAAGCATATCCCTTACACACCAGTCTAGCCTTGTTCTTGTGACTTCTCCTTTTTCATTCATCTTATTTTTGAAAACCCATTTTGTACCTATCACATTTTTATCTTTTGGTCTAGGAACTAAGTCCCATGTTTCACTCCTTTCTATCTAATCAATTTCTTCATCCATTGCATCATTCCAACTTTCATGTTTGCTAGCTTCCATAAATGTTTTGGGTTCATTCATGGATAACATAGCTGATTCTTGTTGATTTTTATTTATCAACATTCTCCTTCTAGTCTGCAACATTACACCAACATTTCCAATAATATGAGAGATTGGATGATCTTTATGAATTATTATAGATAGAGATTTAGTATATTATATTTATTCATCCTCTTCATCTTCATCTTCATCATCTATTTGAATATATAACTTATCATTGTTTAAAATAACATTATAAGTTGAGTCACTTACCTAAAATTTTGGCTTCTCGACTCTACTTGTCTCATCTACTCTTACATTTGAACTTTCAACATTCTTGTGAAGTCTCTTGTTGAAGCATCTATAAGAAGTAATAATAGAAGAATATCCTAAGAAGATTCCCTCATTAGATCTTGAATTAAAATTTCCAATATTATCTCCATCTCTATTGATGAAGCATATGCTCCCAAATACTCTAAAATATTTAACATTAGCTACTATATTCTTCCATAACTTATAGGGTGTCTTATTACCATTTAATATTATTTGACATCTATTTAGGATGTACATAAAAGTCTTCGATGCCTCTTCCCAATAGCCATATGATAGTTTTGCATCTTGAAGCATGGTTTCGCCCATCTCGACCATAGTCCTATTATTCCTCAACCACACCATTTTGTTGTGGTGTTATAGTAGTAGATTATTATCTTCTTATCCCATATTCATCACATAAATCATAAAACTTATGAGACAAAAACACACCTCCTATATAATATCTCACACTTAATCATTGAACCCTTATCATTTTCTACAAGAAATTTAAATGCCTCAAATTTTGTTAAAGCTTTTGATTTTTCTTTGAGAAAGAAAATCGAAGTCATCCTAGTAAAATCATAAATGAGAAGCATGAAGTAAATATTACCTTGAATACTTTGGTTCCTCATAGGTCCACATAGATTAGTGTGGATCAACTCCAATGGATCTATGGTGGATAATTCCTTGTTCTTGTATCTTATCTTGGTTTTCTTCCCATGAAGACATGCCTTGCAAAGATAATGAGTAATATTAGAAATCTTGGGCATATGCCTTACCAACTCTTTTGAACTGATCTTTACTATATTATCAAAATTTATGTCCAAGTATTTTTTTCCAAAGCCAACCTTCTTCCAAATGACTGATGAAGTACTTCTCCTTCTAGGATTCATGGAATACATAGATGTTATTATTTGTTTGATGAACCTTCTCAAATAATGTATCATTTTTTCCCTTTCTTACTTCACATACATCATCATGAAAGGTTACAACATTTCCTTTCTTACACATTTAGCCCACACTTAAAAGATTATGTTTCAAAACTTATACATATAAGACATTCTCAGTCTTTGTATGACCATTGTGCAAACTCACATTACCTTTTCCAACAATGTTAGTAGATTTGTTGTCACCAAATATCATTACACCTAGGTTGGTCTTATTTAGAGAGATAAAAGTGCTCTTATCACTTATCATATGATTTGAGCATCCATTATTTATGAACCATCTCTTTTTATCATCTTCTTGAGTTTGCAAAGCTTCTTGAACAAACAATGACTCTTCCTTTTTTGATCTACTTGGATTTTTCTTCTTTTCTTCTTTAGACTTGCTCTCACTAAACCACATGATCGTGTCAATAACCTGTATATCCTTTTTCCAAAAGTATATGTTGCAGTTCTTGGATATGTAACCTTGTTGGTTATAGTTGTAATATATGAGATATTTTTTGATATTCTAGAAAGAGAGCGCAATCCTTACACCTATGACCATATTGATTGTAGGATAAGCAATACCCATTGAATCCTTTGTTTATGTTTTATCCTATTTTTTTTGGAAAATTACCTCTCAATGGATTTTCATTCTTGATCCTTTTGATGGATATGACATCCCTTTTATCCCTTGATAAGAGCACATCTGAGTAAGTTAAGACCTTATTCTCAAATTGTTCCATTCTTTGATTGAGACTTATATACACCATGACTTGTAGATTCTTAATAGTTGCTCCTAGATTTTGCACTACATTATTAACTTCTAATAAAGTAGATACTAGATTGTCTTGAAGCCAAGCCATAACCTTTTTGTCAACCATTCTACCTTTGATCACCTTTGAACTATTAAGCCTTGACCAAAGGACTAGATTTGATACCAATTGTTAGAGGTATAATCATTGAGGGTGGTGAATCAATGAGGCCAAATTAATCCAAAATTCAATTTTGATATTTAAAATTACTTAACCAGTTACCACAAGCATTCATGAAGCATACATATCATTCAGAGAATAAGCAAGAGAGACAATGCAATATCAATCACATAACACATGCCATACATGGGAAACACTGTTGGGGAATAAAGTCCACTGGAACTTGTAATTGGACTAATGTCCTATATAACAAGATCTAATTTGGAATAGCTACAACTGATCAAGCAACTATAATCCCTATTTAGTAAGACACCAATCCCATAAGGTTTTACAACACTTGTCTAGTTGAGCTCCAATAACAACCAAAACTTTTAACAAGTTTTAACTTGTAAGGAGGCTATAACCACCTTAGATACCAAGATACCATAATAGTACCTATGAAAACACTTCCACCTCTAAATTCATGCCAACAACACTTTATTATGGACCTTATATTATCACTCTTCTCCTTCTCTCACACTCAAACAATAAGAGCACAATTATACCAAAAAACTATGACCAATATGTCATATAAATAGTCCTCAATCTGTTCTACTCTTCAACTCATCATCAAGGCACTCTAACCTGCCTTCACTCCCCAATACACACACAAGTCTCTCAATTCTCTCTTTTATCTCTCGATTTCCAAGTTTAGAACCCAACATCTTTGGTTCTACTATTTATAGAGCAATCTTGATCAACACCAACTTGGTCATCCATTAGGCATGTCTTAACCCTTAAGACATACATTATATAAATATAAGACTTAATACAATATTCATTGGTTGGCCATAACATCTATGGGTTACCCTTAAGTAGATACACCTTTTAAATAAGTCACTTATAGCTATTGTAGGTCTCATGGAGACCTCTTCACCCATTAGCACACCCTCAAGCAAAAAAATAACACAATACCACTTCAAATTACATAAATACACTCCTTATGTCCCCTAAGACATCCTAAAATGGTCATATTCAACTTACCTCACCTTTGTGTATACTTAAACCACTCAAACATAGACTTTATGTACATACTCACCATGAATGAACACATAGTCAAATTCTTAAGCATTGTTCATACTCAATGATAGATTGATCATACTTATAAAATAGACATAGAGAAACCTCATGGAGTCTATAACATGATCCAATAGCTAATTAATTATGAGACATCAAAACAAAATTGAAACAAGCTCAAACATCTTTCTCAAATCACTCACATAACATAATTAAATATACAATCAACTTTGGAGAACCATAACTATGTTTGTGTCCACTTTCAGATTTTTAAGTCCATATTTCCAGATGAATCTTGAAATATTCTACCATGTTTATTTTTATTGCATGAGAAAATTCATCTTCTATTGAAAGTTATGGTCTAAAAACTAGACACTGGTCTTTCCTTCACAAATTCAAATATTCAAATGCAAATGATCATAGTTAAACTTTGAACACTATGATCGAATCTCATGGAATCTCAACTCAAGATCAATCTCACACCATCAATCTTGTCTAAAATTTAATTCATATACTACCAAATACAAATATTAATCTTCTATTACTTTGACCTCATCTTGTGTCCTCTCAAAATGTTGATTTAATGTTCTCTATCGATCTCTATGGATCAACAAAGTCAATAAAAATCAACGCTCACCATTGATCAAATAGTACAAACATATACTAGCCATTGGATCCTTATCTTGTATATTTACTCAAACATTAAATGTTGTGCACCTATCCTCATCTCTCTATTTACTGAATCCTTGGAATAAACTTGCATTGTTGATCTTTCTCAAGATTTAACACTTGCAAAAATGACTAAGTATGGGGACCCTATCAATATGCATGAGTAGCCATTTTTACACCTCAATAACGTCTACTATGTTTACCTATAAGATCTCAAATTTAGAGTAGATTATTTCCTTCCTTAGGTGAATCCAACCATGTAATATACTACTCTTTTAACTCTTATTCATTTGAGATATATTTCCATTAAAGTGCCTTCTCATAAACTTTTATCATAGAGCCAACCATGTCCAAATCTACCTGAGAGGCCAACTTTGATCATCCATAAATTTTTTTATGCTTTATTGTATGATCTCAAACTTAGTGCAAATCATCTCTACTCAAAACTGAACAAAACCATATCATCATATTATCTTGAAACATTTGCATGTGTAAAATATAACACCTTCAAAATGCTCACTCAACTCTTTTTGCCACACTAAAAAATTGGCTAAATATGTGAAAACACAGCCAATTTGCCTAGGATCCCAACTTTTCATAAGCATATATTTTGATGAACTACATCACATGATTTAGAAATTAGTGAAAACAAACTAGTTCTAAAACTAAACACACCCATATGATCACCTTCTCCTGAACTATCCACATGTGAAAGATATTCAATCATCAAAATTCTTACTCGGCTCTTTCTGACCATATTGTAAATTTGGCCTAAGTATGGGAAAATAGTGAAATCTATCTTAGAAGCTAACTTTACACCATCATAACTTTGACCATGCTTCGATGCATGATTTGAGATATGACACATAACAACTAGGGACTATTTTGATCACAACCATATGACCAAATCCCCTTAACTCCTTCCCACATGGAAATGGTGATGTCATCAATCTATCTACTCAAATTTTCTACCATTGGACCCAAAGTATCTAGATGAAAACTATGATCAACCAGATGAATTCCACTTATTCACACAAGCTCTCAAAGCATGAACCACATCTTCTAAGACCCCTTTCACATTCTCAATCCTCCATACTCATCCCTAATCCTCTCAAGCTATATCAATATTAAATCAAAAACTAATAAGCACATTATACACTTTGTCATATAAGAACAAGCATATTGCACACTTTGTCATTATCATGTAGACTATTAAGGCTCTTTATCCACTTAATAAGACATCTCCATGACAACACCATGACATCACCATGATAACTCTCCAACATCCCACCACCATAAGTTAGAGTCTTTAGAGAAATAGGGTGGTTGCTTAGATTATCACTCAGTTTCTAGATGAAGGAGGGTCAGATGTGTGAATTGGTATAAGATTTAAGCCACCCATTATTCTTTATCCTATGTATCCTTTGTAAAATTGGCATAATTAGGTAGAAATAAAATTTTAGGCATGACTAGATATTATGGTATGAGATTTAGGATTTCTACCTAGAAACCATCATGATTGGAGACATCATTTTCAAATCTATTATCTCAGTCAGTGGTTAGAATTTGGACTCCTAGATTAATGAATATTTCTCCCACTAGTTTGAAAGAGGACTTACAAAAGGTAAAGTATGGGGGGAAAATGACGAGCATTTTATATAGGTCATTATATCTCATATAAACTTCCCACAAGTGTTGCTTCTTGGTTATATATTGCATTACATCTAATAGTTAAGGTCTCATCTAAGTAGGAAATGAATGCAATTATCTTTTGTTTGTGTGATACATTGTTGACTCTCTATCTTGTTATTTGTGTCCAAATTGGATGAAATGAGTATGGTTTTGTATATAGAGATACATCCCTATGGAAAGATCATTTTGAGAGGTCATCAATAGTAATGGTAACCTTTTTGAAAACAATTTTGAAGACTTGGAAAAAAATTAATTGAGCTCTGAATATCCTTAGTCAAGATCGAAAGATCTACATATCTGAAGATGCTTCAAATACCTATCCATCTGTGCTCTGAAGATGCCTATCCATGCTTTGAATATGCTTAGTTTTAACCTACAGATCAAGATAATAACCACAAAGGTATCTACTATAAAAATATAGATTTTCATTCTTTAGATATCTTCTTTTAGACATCAATATTAATAGTAATGGTCTAAAATGATCTAGATTTAAATGTATTTCTATTTTTTTTAAATAGACATAATATCTTTAGATATATATTAGTTTTACTCAGTCTATTATTAGTTGAATTAGTTCTAATGCCTCCGTTTAAGTGTGGGATCTGATTCCTAGACGTTCTATTTTGAATAAGCAGATTTGGCTATTTAGACCAGTAGATTTTGTATTATGAGAATAGTCATTGAGATGTGTTTTAAATACATACTCTTTATCATTCCAAATAATTAATGAAATAGAAAATCAATTATAAATTAGAGAAAAAATAAGGAGAATAAACATTCAAGCATTATTTAATTCATCTATATATGTCCCTTTTGATAATAAAATATTAATAAAGTTCAACATTCCATTTTATTACTGAGTAAAAGTTAATCCTATTCTGAGGAAAGAGCAAAGGCCTACTTATCTCTAAATATTAGGATAATTGGTATTTATAGTTTATAGTTTAAAAGTGTATTTATTTTAATTTAGGTATATTTCATTTTACTACAAGTGTGATTTCCCTTTCAATGCAAAGTGTGATTTACCTTTTTACACAAAGTGTGTTTCTTTTAATGCAAGTGTGATTTCATTAAATGCAAGGATTGTTTCAATTCAATGCAAGTTATTTTCCTTTCTACAAATCATGTCTTTTAAATTTCATAAGAGGCAAAGTTTGTTAACTCATCATCATATTCAAAATCTATCAGGAAGTAGTCTAGGTGACAATAAGAAATCAACATTCTCATAGTTTAAAATACCACACTATCCTACCCAGCTAGTGATGTTAAGAGAGGAAACTATAGTTTATTATATTATATTTTTAATTTTTAGATGTTGATGGTGTGAATAAAATAATCCTTTTAACAAGGAATGCCATAGGATATCTTTAGTTAGAAAAACTTTATAGATTTACTTTTCTACAACATAGAATTAGAATATTATTTGTTGTCCTTAGGATTTAGATATCAAAAATAGAGTAAAAACCCCCCAAACAATGAACTGTAAAGTCAAATATCTAACATCTCATTACATATAGCCTTTGATACTTTCCCTACTAGAAAATAAAACCAATCCATTGATTGGTTAAATGACAGGTAGAATGACATCCTATCACCAAAGACCTCAAAGACTCCCTTGAGATTTGATTAGGTAATAATCATTTCACACAACATGTGATTTATATCAACCTTATGAACACTTGTTTTTTTTATGATAGGATTAAAAAAATATGATTAGAGCATACCTTATAATGGTCCCCACTCTAATTATTTAATAATAAAGTGGGTCTGATTCAAAACCCCATAATTATGACAGGTGGATAACACTATCTAATAGGAAGAATAATGCAATTTATGGAAATGACAAACCTTATCCAGTTGTATAATGGACCATAGGGGTCCAATCTAATTAGCATCTACTGATAAAGTCCCTAATCCAATTCAAGTTAAACCTCCACCTCTTATATCCCTTTCTCCTCAAGTGGTTACCCATTTTGTCTCTTCCCTACCTGTTGTTCCTATAACTCCATCCTCATAGCCCCCTTTAAGGGTGAATGACTCATATTTAGATCTTGGTCTTATGAACCTCAACCATAAATATATTCTAAGACACTCTCTTAGTCCTTCACCCTATAAAAATAATTATTATGTTCCAAACAAAAGGAAACCTTTTAAACTTGGAGACTATGTCATTCCTAACTCAAATTTCAATTAGTTTGTAGCCCTCTCAGGTCTTATAGAGGGAAATGAAATTAACCTTGATGATTCCCAATGATATTTTATTCTTACAATGTTATAGGTCTCACTGATCTGACACATAAGTATAGGGTTCAAGATTAATTGTTATCATTTTTCCAAAATGAAAGTTTTTTACATCTAAGAAGTCAAAATTTCTAATTTCCTACATTTTATTGCTTTCAATATCTGGCCTAGGACCCTTTATCATGACACCTATTATGATTTGTTTTTAGGGGTTTTCACCCTTTTGGTTCTTGAATTATCTCAATATATTTTTTCCTAGGGTTTTAAACTCACCCATCAGGTGGTCTAGATTCTTTTTGGCTTTGTATTTGCATCATTAGCCTTGTCAACTTGTATGCCTCTAATGATGTTGTGGAACAAACCTTACTCTAGATATGGTTTCCAGACTCTCTTATAGATATGAATTTTATTCTCTATGGTGAATTCAACATGATTAAATCTATTAAATACAAATAAATATGTCTCCCCATGACATGTTATATAGGGGAATGGGAGGCATGGTTTTACATGCATAATAATAAACTTAGGGTTTTTGATCTCAACCACTGTAAGAGGAGAGAATAAAATTATCCTTGGTTAAAATGGTCTAATTTTAATCAAGGAGAAGATCAATTTCTTATGCATATTGACCATGCCTTTCTTGAAAAATAGGACCTTTTCTTCACACATATTCATGATCAACCTATTTCTGTGATCCCAGACACTTTCTTGTCTGATAATCACTCTATTTGCTTTTGCATTAAGTTAACTACCCCAAAATATCAATTTTAAATCAATAATACCCATCTCAGATATGAGTGAGCTATTGAGAATGTCATTAAAATTTGGAACCTAGCTCCCAGACCCACATGGCACATTGGTTAGATTAAGTGGTGGGTTGATGCAATAGCCCACACCACTTATTTTCTCTAAATTTATAAAAAAAACATGTGGATATATTTAAGAAGCATATTCATCATGATATAAACCATGAATACCTTAGGTTTTCACAAGTTCATAATCAACACCTTTAAACCCTCATCTATAAACTCAAGTTTCCTTGTGAAGACATAAGCTCTATTTGGTTGAGGTTTACAAGGCCATAGGAGCACAAATTAGAGCACATATTTAATTTTCTTTCTCCTTCATTTAAGACAAGATGTATAAAAAATAAATCCATTAGATGCACTTTAGACATGTTTACCAAATTACTGAACATCTTACAATATTTTATGAATTAATAACATCAAGTGTTTGTTAGATAGCCCTCATCCCCTACTCATGAAGATTTTCTCTCTCATTACTTTCAAGTGGTCTCCTATAAGTTATTAGAATCACAAAGAGTTTTATACAATATTTCATTTAACCTTAGTGACCTTAAGGAATCCATCATGTAGATGGCCTCTAAGAAGGCCCTAAGAGTTTATGGGTTTCCATGTGAATTCTACCAAACCCTCTAGAATATGGTTAGACCTAATATTCATAAATTCTACTCTGAAGTTATCTTTTCTAACTCTTTAGGAAATATCATTAATTAAGATACCACTAAATTCATTTTTAAGGCCAGTGAACCTAAGTCAATTACCAACTAGAGGTCCATCACCTTGATTAATGTATCTTAAAAAATCATAGTTACATATTTAGCCCTTAGAATCAAGTATCTAATCCCCTTAATTGTGAGAAGTGAGAAAACAAGGTTTATTCAAGATAGATACATTTTGGATAATGTTTTTAATGTCTATGAAGGTATGGAATGGGCTAGGATATCTAAATATAAGGAATTATTTATCAAGATTGATTTTGAGAAAGCTTATGATCAAATTCAATGGCTTTTTATCATAGCTATGCTTCAAGCTCTTAGGTTTGGTCCTAAGTTTGTTCACACTATTAATATTTTGTATTAGGATACTAGGGCTTGTATTACTAGAAATAGATCTCAATCCAAACACTTTGAGATTCACATATCTATTATACATGGGTGCCCCATTACACATTCTCTTTATGTTTTGTCTATTGAGGGATTCAACTATATTTTGGATAGTCATGCTTCTATGGGTTTTATTAAGGATATTTATCTCTCTAACTTAGAACACTAGTTCATTAATGGGCACTTTTTTGATGAGTCCTTCCTCACTTTTCAGTAAGATGAAGACTCTGTTAAGTATATTATAGAATGTATTGGCATATTATATCTTGCCTCTGGGTCTTCAATTCATGTAAAAAGCCTTAATACTATCACCAATCCCTTTCACCAAAACCTCCTTGGTTGGAGGGATATAAATGAAAATGGATCCTCCCTAGGTTTTATTTTAAAATTTTAAGCATTTTATTTGATTTTAAATCCTCACCTGTAGAGTTGTGGTCTTATGTGGTTCAAAGAGTTGAGAAAAAATATCCTTCTGGATAACCAAACCATTGACTCTAGATAGGAAGTTTTAGATCTATTATAAGGTAATCAATACCACTCATGTTTATTATTTGTCTTGTTGGGATCCTTCCAATGCCTCTTATGTAAATCTAGAAAATATCCTGAGAGACTTTTTTTGGACCAATTCAGAAGGGCACCATGGTTTTCACTAAGTCTCTTGGGCCATCTGTTGTCACCCTAAAGAATCTGGTGGGATTGGGCTCATTGATATTAAGCTTTAATGGATTACTCTTGGTGTTAAATGTATCATCAGAGGCTTGGAAGTGGATGAGACCTAGAATATCTTATTAAGGCACTACATCTCTCAAGGTTGCCCACTTGGCATAAAGGCTTGCCAAAGGATTGGTTTACACAATGTTATCATCATTCCTATGCTAGTTAAGATAGGGGCTATTTTATCATGCAAAACATATAGAAGGCCTAGTAAAATCTCAAACCTCACCTCATTTAAGTGGGAAAAGGGTTTATAAATTATCTTTTCTCTCAATTATCAATCCCTATGGTTGTCTCCCACATTGAATTTCCATAATATCCCTTTTGCCATGGTCTCTTATGTCAAAATCTTGAGACTATTTAAAAAATGGATTCACACTATTGAAAACCTCTTCTATAAGGTCATTCAAGACTAGATTCCTTGTGATATGGTAAATTATAAGTTTAATCTAAATAAATAATATGTATAATCCATTTATGAATTGTAGAGTTCCATACCTGAAGAGTACTTACACAAAATTGGAGTTTCCTCTCTTACACTATGATGGAAGGACTAGTCTTAGATAATAGCTATGTTATTATATCACTATTCCAATAGGATGGATTATAATATTTTTTCCCCTTAACATATTGATATTGAATCCCTCAATCATTTATTATATATAAAATCTCTCCATCATGTTTGGTCTCAAAGGTTTGATAATGTTTGGGCAGCTTGTATTGATCCTAAAAAATTATAATTTCCTTTGGTGTATTATCTAACAAAGTCTACCTATGGGGGACTGACTCAAACACACAGGGGTTTCAAATCCCACTTGCCAAACCTATCACCACCAAAAACCATTAAGTAACCTTTTTAGTTTTTCCCTCACTCTTAGTCTACCTATAGATTGATTCATACCCTTTTAAACCCTTTAGGATTGAAATGTTCACTTGTAAGATGGATCTCATGGAGGAATCCACCTTGCTTCCTACATGATATAATATATTATTTTAGATTTTCCATATTGATTTTATTTTTCAAATTTATAAAACTAGAAATAAAGCTTTTTTTAATAATGAAGGTATGAAAAAAATCTTTTCTATAACTAATAAATTTATTGTGATGGCTAATGGTACCCTTCAAATTCAGATATAAATAGAAAAGTTTCATCTCTAACTCCACCATCTATAGATCCTCCTAAAACACTAGGGAAATTATCCTTCTATGGTTAGATGTAATCTTCCTAATCCCCCTCCCCAACATTATCCCCTGGGGTCTTAGGCATGGGAGATGACATCACATATCATGTAGCCTATAGTATCAAATATAAAGGAGTTCCTCTCCTCACTCTTACTTTTCATCTCCTCCCTAAGGATATGATAAGGTAAATATAGATAGTGGTGTTGGGGAAGTTGTAGGTTCCCTCTGTAGGATAAATTCCAATAACTAGTGTTATCCATTTCTCCTTCTATACAAGATTCTAAATAATAGAATGATACTAAAGTTAACTAATAGACTAATGGTTAGGATCTCATCCTAGTTGATGAACATCCCCTAGCTCAGGGGGTAGGGGGAACCCTTAGGACCCTTTTCCTTATCTTCCTCAACCTCCCACCATGTTCACTATTGTTTAATAAACTCCTTGTTATTTGTGCCTTTATCTTTCTCTTTTTTAATTGATGTGCACTTGAGTTAGTGTAATTGTGGTTTTTTTTCTATGTGGTGTCCTGTTATAGACTTTTCTCTTCCCAAGGATTCTTTAACTCAATTTGCTTATTTTGGGGTGTGATTTTTCACCCATATTTTTTGTATGATTAGTGATGTGTTACATCTTTTTATATTAATGAAAGTGTTATTTTTAATTTTAAAAAGTGAACTTAACTAGTTCAATGGGTGATTCTCAAAGAAGTTTGAGCTCCACAATACATAAATATTTATCTAAGTTCATGTATACATATTTTAGATGAAATCTAACCTCCAACGTATTTAGATAGAGAGAATTTATTCTATAATATTCACAGCTAAACCTCTTATTTTTGATCAAATCTATAACATTTAAATATTCTAAGAGAGAATGAAGTCTAACATTCTACAATAATTCATAGAAGCATTCCAACACACTAATATAAAATTCACACTATCATATTTTAGGAACATTCTCTTTTATAGACAAGTTAGAGCATAGTTTATCGATGGGCTAATATTTTAGAATAATCTCTTACAATACTTAGCTTGATGTGAGTGTATTATAAGACTGCATAATAGTATGTTACAACACAATCATGTAACTTATAAATTTGGTACCAAATTAAAATCATTAGATGTTTGGTATGGCCTATGTTAGGGGGTTCTACCAATAATGCAAGTTAGTAAAATAGTGGTTTAAAGAGAGATGGTGCCTCGAGGATCCACCTATAGTTGTATCTTTCACAAACCTACTACTACCTTAGGTTCAAATATTAATGATCTGAGACCAAATATTGGGCATGAAATTGTATTATTAATTTATTTAGTGAAATGGAAGACTATTTCAAATTATTATTTATAGAACATTGTATGCTCATATTATACCTTATTAGTTAGTGTGAGTAATTAACTAAGAAGTGGGATCATAAAAAAACCAATGGCATGAATAACTTACTAAATAAACCAAATAAAAACCTACCTAAATATTATTGAGTTTTTTTATAACACAATAACCTCACACTTATAATTTATTTAGACTATGGTGGATTAACCACCATTATATTATTATAGCAATATGTATAGTCTAGATGAGTGTAAATCATGTCAATCATGAAAATTATAACACACATCTCAAACATTCTCTTATTTTTTAATACTTTATATAAGGTGATATAGGGGCATACATTCAATAACTTAAAAGAGATCATGCTGATTGATCTTATACACCAAGAGAACTTCTCAATACTAACATCTTTCATTAATGAGTCAAGAACATTCTTTGAAGTATCTAAATTTTCTAACATCACCTTTTTTCCTTTAAAAATGTCTTTAACAAATTCATATTATACATCAATATGCTTAAACTAAGCATGATAAGAAAATATCTTTGCAAAACATATTTCACTCTGACTATCATAATATATATTCACTTTCTTTATGTACTAAACTAATATCTTAACATAGTTTCTATAACCATATAATATTATTAATTTCATATGTTTCTTCCATGAAATCATATTTTTTATTTGATAATCAAATACTTCTTACCTCCTATTAAACCATTTGAATACAAAAAAGAGGTTAAATATATAATCACCTATAGATATTCAACAATCAAGATCTCCAACCCAGTAAACATTAAAAAATCTTGGAAAATTTACTTATTTAATCCACTCAAGGATTAATTTTTAGTATATTTAAAAATTAGAAGTGCCACATAGATATCTAAATACTATTTTCACAACAATCTAATGTTTCTTTCCTAGGTTGGACATATATGTACTCAAAACTCCCACTACATGGGAAATGCCAAGAATAGTATAAACCATTAGATAAATCAAGATTCCAACCTAATTTGAATAAGGAACATGAGAGATTTCTTGAATATATTATTATGGCTTTATACAATGTTTAAGGTATAATTTTGTTTCCAATATGAGATGGTGTACTTACATGTTTATATTCATACATTTTGAGCCTCTTCAATATCATCTCAACATACTTCCTTTTTTTCAATAAAAATTCATGTTGTATAAACTCCTTTTAATTTCTATGCCAAAAGATAATTTCACAAAACTTAAATCCTTCATATAAAATCTAGTTGAAAAATAATATTTAACTTACATGATCATTTAATTGTTATTACTAGTTAATAATATATCATTTGCATAAAAAACCAATATAATAAAGTCATCAATAAATTGTTGTAAATACACATAATGATCAGATTTACTTCATACAAACTCAAGACTAAGTAAAAAACTATCAAATTTTTAATTTCATATCCTTAGTGATTGATTCAATTCATATATTGAATTCTCTAACCTACACACTACATCCTTATTTCCTCTAGATTTAAAAATTTATGTTTCACCATATAGATACCTTACTCAATATTAGCATGCATTTTTTTTTATTCACATCCATATTCTCTACATTTAGATAAAAATACATTGTCAAAAATAATTCTCATAGAAATTAATTTTGCAATAGAAGGAAAAAAACTAGCAATATCAATTCCCTCCACTTGAGAAAATATATTTTCTACTTAAAAGACTTATACTTTTTCACTTTTCCTTATGCATTACACTTCTTATTTAATATCTATTTGTAACTAATAGGGAATTTCACCATGTCCTATATGATATTTTTATCTAGGGGAATCAATTTCTTCATATATGGAATTTTTATATAACTTATTTTTATTTGAATCAAGGGCCTACATTACGGTCTTAAGATCTTCATCAGTAATATATGACATTAATGAAACACATGAAACACAAAAATACTATGGAATATACATTTTTGGCTTCTTTTTAGTTTGATTTGATCTTCTCAAAACTAGATTTTGACATCCTTCCTTTTCACGTTCATCAACCTTTTAGTTCATCTCATTCAATTGTTTAGTATTAAAACATAGATTGTCCCTCTTTTAATTAAATAGTTATATTCCATGTTATTCATTTAGTTATCATTCTTTTTTTAGAACCCATTTAATATCTATAAAGATTACATTATGATTATAAATAATAATCTTTGTTTATAGGTTCCAAGTTTTATATCCTCTTACACCAATACGATATCTAATAAATATACACATAATTGATTTATAATATAGATTTGTAATTTTATCTTTTAGAATATGCATATAATCATAACAAAATAAAACATAATTTTTTTTATAGAATGGTATTTTTTAGCATTCCATTTTTCCTATAGATTTTTATCAACAAGGACTGATGTGGGAGATCAATTTATCATGTAAAAATAGTTAATACTAATTCTACCCTAAACTTCCTTCTGAAGCCTACACCATTGAGCATAAAACTTGATTTATCCATTGGAGTTTTATTATTTATTTCTAAAACTTGATCATGTTTTGGTGTATATGGATTTTAAGTTGGAATTTTTATTCATCTCTACTTATAGATCTACTCAAATGCATTTGAGTAATACTCCCCACTTTTATCACTTCTGAACAATTTTATAGTCTTCTCTATTTAACTTTTTTCAATAGTATTAAACTCATTTAAAGTATTGTAAAAATAATATATTTTTTAGATAAAATATGTCCATGTCTTTCTTGTGAATTTATCTATAAAATTATCATAATAAAGGAAAAATAATACAAGTATTATCCTAGTGAGGAAACCTTCACATGTTCATATTTTTTTAATGCAAAATGTGCTCAATAAACAAACACACTAAGCTAATAAAACTATTTGAATGCAATATGATAATATTTAGATCTAGGAAATATAATATAATATTTTGACAATATAATTTAGTTAAGCATATGTAATAAATATAGAAAATATTTTGAATATACATAATTAAGGGATGTGTGTGTGTGTGTGTGTGTGTGTGTGTGTGTGTGTGAGAGAGAGAGAGAGAGAGAGAGAGAGAGAGAGAGAGAGAGAGAGAGAGAGAGAGAGAGAGAGAATTGTATCTTGTTCTATTTTAGACATTTAATATTTCCCATATCCCTCTTAGTCTTGTAACCTAACTTTGTGTTTTTTTCATTCATGATTTTGACTCTTTTTCTTCCTTGGACACTTTTGGTAGATATAGACACTTGTGTTGATGATAGTGTCATCCTATAGATGTTAGTGTACTTAAAAAATTCATAATCTTTTATAGATCTGTCAATGTAAATTTTATAGATTTTTGTCACCATTATGTTGGTATCTTTGAATCTCCTGCAAAGGATATCAATATTTATCAAATGATCAAACCCAAATATTTTCACCCTTTGAGTGATAGTGTAAAAAATGCATTAGTGTGTATGTGGTGTTGATTTGACATAAAGACCCCTATATTAATAGATGCTACCTACATAGCCAATACTCTGAAGAGGACCATAGAATTATCTAGTTATCCCCTACATGTTCAATTTTATGTGTATAAGGATCAATGTGTGATATGAAAGTACATAGAGTGACCTCTTATAACTTGGAAATTATGGATCATGGATTACTACTTCAATAATTTAAACTTGTAGATAGGTTTTTACTATGATTGATATTGAAATATGAGAGAATTGGAAATTAATGCTCACTTAAATCATTGATTGGGTACTTTGGTAATTTTCCTTATGAGTTGTTAGGTCTGTGATAGGGTTTATGCTAGGTGAGGAATGAATGAGGGTTTATATATATATATATATATATATATATATATATATATATATATATATATATATATATATATATATATATATATATCAATCCATTTTAGAAATATATCACATTAAATCACTTAGGCTGACCATAGGTATATGTTTTATTTGAAAATTTTATGACTTTAGGGAATTAGATAGTTAGTTTGGCATATGACACTAGTGTCAACATAGGGGTAAGGTTGGGACACAAGTGTTTAGGAAGCTATAAAATAGGTACAGTTGTAAAACTTGCATAGGATGAAATAAGCATGTTTATATAATTTTGAGCAATAAAGAAGGCTGGGTCATCAGAATAACATATGGTCATACCAAGAGATAAATAATAGGCACAAGAGATAAGATATGAAATCATTTTAGAAATAATAAGGTCTTAATAAGTAAAGGAAAAATCCATGAGAAGTACTTGCCATGTATACAAGGCTGGGGTGATATATAATTAAAATTTAGTGTATAAATTTTTCCATGTTTTAATATGGTTTTGAAAATACTATTTTGAAGGAAGAGGAATGTGTAGATGGGTGTGTATAACACACCTTATCTTTACATGAACATCACTTGAGTGATTTGATGGTGACTGACATGAAACCAAGTGAATTTTATAGTATATAATTAGTGCATATAATATGGAATTGAAATAATTTTAAATTCTTGAAAGTAAAGAGAGAAAGGTTAAGATTACACCTATGTATCATTACAACCATATTGTATTTTGATAATTTGATTTGAAGAGATGATTTATTGTGAATATTTGGAGAAAATGTGAGTTTCCACCTAAAAATTGAGATTGCCTCAAACATACAACCCAATCATACTTATAACCTAGTAAGTGTGAGTGATCCAAGTCAACTCACACCATAAATATGGTGAGGATGAATGATGTTATCACTCAATACTATAAATTTTATAATATTAAGTTATGTAATCACCTCACCCTTATAAAAATTGAACCAACTACTGTAGTAGATTGGCTTAATAATAGTCCATAAAAGTCCATCTTGGTGTATGCTAAAGTCTGTAGAAGTATTTGAAATCTAAAACTTATTTGAATTAGAAATATAAGCTGCTATTTTCATGAAATATTCAAATAATATATGTATCAATATGAAACCTAAGTATAAAATGGTAAAAATGTATATAACAGTACCAAAAATGTGTATCTGAATATTATAATTGTATAATTTGGTGAATTTTTAAACTGTGTAAGTGTGGAAGAAATATTCCAATGACGTGTTCCCACTAAAATTCAAAATTAAGAACTAGTATGGGTGTGGATAACATGTTTCCATGACATGCCCCAAATATAATCTAAAATTATTAAAAACTAAATAAATGTGGAAGGCATGACTTTTTTGGCATGCCCCCACTAAAATCTGAAACTATGAAGATGTGAAAGCCATGCCTGATGCAAAGCATCCTACAATGATACAAGTTGTTAATATGATTAATAGGTTAATTATATAAATTTTTGGTGTGTGATTGGTTTTATATGTCTTATAATGAAATTTAGGATGTTTTTGAGTCAGTAGGAGTCTTTTTGTTAATGTGTTTGAAGCCTTTTTGAGTTTCTCACCAAAATGGCTAATTTGAAAATTTGAATTTCTAAAATATATTTGTGGGGTGTTTTAAAGTCTTGTGTGAAAAATAATGTTTATGAATTTTTGTTTAGGGTAATATAATGTGTGAAAATATGTCTTAACACACCTAACATGTTAAAAAAAGAATACAAATCAAGAAACATGAAAAAAGTAAATGCCACCCAATGTGAGAGTGGACTTATAAGAGAATATATTATTTGTTTGGTGTAATAAGAGGTTTAAATGCATGATATTGAGTGTGTGTGTGGTATAAGGTTATTATGAATAGTTATTCTAAGGATATTGAGAGGAGCTTCAATAAAGAGAAGAAAAGATGAAGATTTGACAAGAAATCTGCCTACATCATAATTTTATGAATCAATATTGGATGTAAATGAGATTGATGAATAAAAAGACTATCTTAAGAGTAGAAATGATAATTTAATAATATTTTTTGGGTATATATTTAATATCTTATTTTTTTCGTAAAATATGTGTTTATTTAATACTTCAAGTTCAAGTTACAACACACAGTACTTAAAGCTCTATTTTGTGTTACAGTTAAGAAGACAAGAGAGTTAAGTTGTTTTTGGAATCCTTTCAGGTGTTTTAAGTGTTTAGGAGTCTAATAAATGATATTTTATTTATTTTAAAATCCTTATAATGTTATAAAAAACTCATTTTTTAGTCCTAAATGAAAATTCTTCATATTAATTGACACAGTCAAGAAAAGAGTCCTCAAAATGTTGTAAATAGGTTTGTGGAAAGTTAATATTATTTTTCCAAAGATTTAAATGATGAATAATTTGTATTAAATTTTAATATACCCTAAAAATTAATCATTCCAATTAGAATGTCAAGTTTCATCTTAAGCTTCCAGTTTCCATAATACAGTCCAAGAAAGAGCACTTAGAAACCTGTAACTTTACATTTTGGAGTCTTTTTATGATTATTTAAGACCAAAAAATGATTGGGGTAGGTGAATAAAGTTATTACAGACACAATTAAATTATTATTTTAGTTTTAACTGTCCACAAACTCCTCCTATCCATTATTATTTGCTCTTGGCTACATAGGCCTATTAAACTAGACCTAGGGTTTTAAAAACTGGAAACTTGTATAAATTTTGTTGTAACCCTTAAAAATTAATAAAAAATTGTAATAAGATATTTTTTTATGTTTAATATATTATTCAAGAGTAATTATAGTGATACTTGACCATAAAGTAAGGTTTCTAGTAATTTGGCTTGGTATTAGGTCTTAAAATACCTAATTAGTAATAAGGGGTGTTGAGTTAATAGGATTAATTTGAGAAATAATACTTAAAACTTTAGGTGGAGTTTTAAGAGGGTAAAGGGTGCCCAAATATGTATTTATATTTTCTATAAATTTTTTGGATCATTCAAATCTAATTTGTTTTTTCAAACTAGGGCTACAAGAAATAGGCCTTAAAGAGAGCAAGTGTGGAAGGAAGGAAATTTATTGTTTTGATGTGGTGTTTTTGGGTTTAATGATTGAGTAGAGATATAAATGATATTATTTATGTTAATATGATCCCTAAGATAGAAACAATAAGTTTAAAACTAAGTCTTTGGTCTATGAGCCTATGGAAGAAGGTCAAGTTTGAAATATGGAAGAAGGTTGAAGAGAGGAGAGATCTGTATGAGAGAATGTGGATGTAATACTGAGGATGATATTATAGAGGTATATGAATAATGATATTTCATCAATAAAAATGAGGATTATGCATCTAAAGAGTCTATGATCCTAGTGAAGAGATAGATCGAGGAAGAGAGTTCAAGATGCAAGAAAGTACTTGTTAGAATAAACTAGAGATCAAAGTCATTGAAGGAATTCAAGTCTAAAAATAGAGATAGGATGTACTTAATAAGGTTGTAGGCATCATTCCCCTACATCAAGTCATATCAGAGTAGATAAACTCTTGGATTAGTTTATGTTTTTATATATTAAAGGTTACTATTTGAGTTTATTAAAGGTTAAAAAAGAATATTGCATGAAGCTAAGTTGTAGGATTACAATAATATAGTTAAATAATTATGGTAAAAAAAACATAAGAATAGAGTTATCACAAGCTCAAGAGAAGAATAAAAAATATAGAGAGACTCCAAGTGTGAGTTGTGGTTCTAAGGTGAAAAGTCTTGGACAAAAGTGTTAATAGACTAGGTAGAGGTTGAGACACCAAAGCAAGGTGAAAGAGACCTAATTATGAGAGAATATGAAGATATAGAAGAAAAAATAGAAGAAGGGCTTGGATAATTTAGATTAACACAATAAGAGAAAGAGTAAAGAATACCCAAAGAGAATAGGGCTATACGTTTAAGAAGAGATGAATGAGATAGACAAAATATTAGAGAAGATAAATCTCTCAGTGGAGCTCATGCATTAAGAAGAGGAAAGCTAATGGCATGGTTGGGTAATGAATAATAAGATTGTTAAGTGGCCTATAAGGCTACTCATGGATAAAATAAGGAAGATTTTCAAGAGAGACAATTAAATACAAAAGAGATTGCTATGTAGGCATATCAAGGAGGAGATAAAGAAGTTCAAGATGAGTGAAATAATTGGTAGACAAGAGGAAGATGAGAAACACTTTGAGGAGAAGGATATAGTCATTGAGAAGGATAAGGAGATCAAAAAAAATTATCTGGAAGGAAAATTGATGTTGGGAGAAGAAGAATAATAGTCTCAAGAGGAGAAGAGTCTTATTAGATACATGAGTGAATAAAGCATGTAAGAAGGAGTAGTGTTAAGGAAAAGAGCACTTGAGAATAATATATGGCCTCCAATGTTTATTACTAATGATGATTTTGAGGGTGTTTATATAGGTTTACAAATTGACTTGAAATATGATGGAGTGTCTAGATTGACACATAAGGGATATGATGTCTAAACACAAATTATGGCACAAGCTATGAAGCAGAATAATGAGGCAAAGTAGTTGATATAGAATTATATGATACAAGAATCTGAAGTTGAACTATTGGAGATTCAAAATCAAAATGAAAATAATGTGGAAGATATTCAAAAATCACAAGAGGAAGAATTAAAAACTATATAATATAAGATTGCAAAGGAAAGGAACATGTTGCCTATAGGAACACTTCAAAAATGTGAGATTTCAGGCCATATAAGGGAAAAATATCAAAAAAAAATAAAGTAATTTACAATCAAGGAGACAAGAGAGATAAAATTAATGAAGACAAGCAAGAAAAGAGGTTCTCATATGAGGAATCTAAGGCTAACATTAAAGTAACTAGAAGGTAAGATGACACAGCTATCTAAAAAGAAAGAGATCAATTAATGGTATGAACATATGGTGTTTGATATGAGAAATAGGTTAAGAGGACAAAATAAGGAGATTAAAGTGATCAAAGGGATGCTTAGAGAGGCTTGGATGGAGGATGTAAGCACAATAAAGTATGATAAGTACCATGATATCCTTGAAGAGACTATCAAGTCTCATGAACATGATGTGATAGATATTAAGTAAGATGGTACATGTATGGAGATGATACAGAAGAAGTCACTCCATGATCACATGGAGAAAAGAATCAATGAGGCACAAGAGCTCATAATAGAGAAATCCAATGAGGAGAGAAACCAATAAGTTAAGTTGATAAATAAAAATGTTTAAAGAATTACAATATCAATCCAAAGGTAATACAAGGAATAAGTAATAGTAGGTTGTAATTATGAAAGAAAGGAAAGGGTAGTCCTATCCCAAGAACTAGTTCAAGTGAAGATAATTATAAATTAATATTGAGTATGCCAAGAGATGAAGACCTACAAGAAAAGAAGATACAAGAAGGTAAACAAGAGAAAAATAAAGGTAAGAAGTTATTCTATGTGAATATAAATGTTACAACTCATTTGGTTCACGGTATACATGATAAGAATAAGAGGAAAGGTTACCAAAGAGTATTGTGCTATGAGGATTTTCAATTGATTAAGAAAGTGTCATTGCAAGAAGAATAAAGAGATGATGAGAATACTTGCCATAATAAGGTGGGGTATCATGAAGAGACATATAAAGAATATTATAAGGAGATAATGAAAAGGGTGAAGGAATAAAATGTTTATAAGTAGCCACTAAATAAATAAAACAAAAGAGAACGTATTATCAAAAAGATAAACCAACAAGGAGTGAATGGACAAGCCAGGATAAGTGAGCAAGAAAGAAGCTATGAAGTAGAATCAAGGGTGAATAATGATAAATAACTAGTTGAGTCCAATTATTTTGAAGATAAATTAGATATGGAGGAGATAAAATATGACGCGAACAAGGAGTTGCACCAGGTCATGTGTTTCATAGAGATAGAAGTTGAGTATGCAAAGAGACAAGGCAAGGTAAAAATATAAATATAAATGAACCACTAAGGATAAATGAAAAATAAAATAGGAAAAAAATAAATATAATATCTAAGGATCATAGATAAATAATTGGAAAGTTATGAATAATGTGGGAAAGGTACATTTGAGCAGGAGCTCAAATTCCCCCCACTTGGGTAGTATGATGCAAAACATCCTAAGATGACATAATTTGTTAATATTCTTAATAAGTTAATTATAACCATTTTTGGTGTGTGATGGGTGTTATATGTATTATATTTACCTTTTTTATGTTTTTGATTTAGTAGGAGTCTTTATTTTAGTGTGTTTGAATCCTTTTAGAGTTTCCCACCAAAATGGCCAATTTAAAATTTTGAATTTCAAGACTAGCTTTGTGGGGTGTTTTATAGTCTTGTGTGAAATATAATGTTGATGAATGTTTGTGTATGTTACTATAAGGTTTGAAAAACTATCTTAATTTACATATTATTTAAAATAAAAATACAAATAAAAAAATATGCAAAAAGTAATTGCCACCCAACATGAGAGTCATCTTGTACGAGAGTTTCTTATTTGTTTGGGGTAATAAGAGGTTGAAATTCATGTGAGTGAGTGTGTGTGTGTGTTTTATAAGGTTATTATGAATAAAATTTTTAATGATACATAGATGATTAACTTCAATAAATAGAATTAAAGATGAGGATTTGACAAAAAGTCTACTTACCTCAGTATTATGTACATGAATACTGGATGTAAATGAGACTAATGAATAAAAAGACTATCTTGAGAGTAGAATTGAAAAATTAATGATATTTTTGGTTAAATAAATAATATATTATTTTTATTTCCTAAAAAAAATAATGTGTTCTTGATTCTAATATTTAGGGTCAAGTTGCAACACACAGTCCTTTAAGCTCTCTTTTGTGTTATAGTCAAAACAACTAGAGAGAAGTTGTTTCTGGAGTCCTTCCATGTGTTTAAATTATTGGGAAGTATAATAAATAGTATTTTATTAATTTTTTTAATCCTTATAATTTCATTAAAAACTTATTTTTTAATCCTAAATGTAAATTATTTATATTAATTGACACAATCAATAAAAGAGTCCTCAAAATGTTGTAAATGGGTTTGTGGAAGGTTACTATTATTTGTTAAAAGTTTGAAATGATTGGAGAGGTTTTAGGAAAGTTTAAAAACCCTAAAAAAATTAATCATTCCACTTATAATTGAAAGTTTCATCTTAATCTTTTAGTTTCCATAACACAGTCCAAGAAAGAGCACCTAGAAACCTGTAACTTTGCATTTTGGAGTCTTTTTATGATTGTTTAAGACCAAAAAATGATTAGGGGAAGTGAAAAAAGTTATTAAAGACATAATACAATTATTATTTTTGTTTTAATTATTCAAAAACTCATCATATACATTTTTCTTTGCTCTCAGCCTACACAGGCCTGCTAAACTAGACCCAGGGTTTTAAAAAATAGAAACTTACATAAATTTTGTTGTAACACTTATAAATTATAAAAAAAAATTAATCATATGAATTTTAATGTTGAATATATTATTAAATAATAATTATATTGATACTTTAATTTATGGTACAATTTATAGTATTGTGGTTGGGTATTAGGTCTTCAGAAACCTAATTAGCAATAAGGGGTGTTGAGTTAATAGTGTTACCTTGAGAATTGAGACCTAAAACTTTAGGTGGAGACATAATAGGATAAAAGGTGCCAAAATAAGTATTTATATTTCTTATAAACTTTTTTTTATCATTAAAACCTAGGATCTTTGTGTCAAAATAGGGTTGTAAAATATAGGGCTTAAAGAGAGCAAGTGTGGAAGGAAGGAGAATTAGTACTTGGATTTGGTGTTGTTGGGTTGGATGATTTAATGGAGATAAAAATTATTTTATTCATGTAAATATGATCCCTAGGATATAAAAAATAAGTTTAGAACCAAGTATTAGGTCTATGAGCCTACGGAATCAGGTCAAGTTTGAACTATGGAAGAAGAGTGAAGAGATGAGAGATATGTATGAGAGAATGGAGATGTACTATGAATAATTGGATTACATAGGTATATGATGAAATATATGTCATCAAGGAAAATAAGTAATATACATGTAAAGAGTCTATGATCCTAGTGAAGAGACAAATTGAGGAAGAGAGTTCAAGATGCAAGCAAGTAGATGCAAGAAGGAACTAGAGATCAGAGTCATTGAAGGAATTCAAGTCTAAAAATAGAGCCAAGATGTACTTAAGAAGGTTATAGGCATCATGTCCATAAATAAATTACTTTATGACATTCCTCCACTAATATGACCCCATTTTTAGGTGAGTGGAAATATAAAATAATAGTTACCTTACCTGAAAGGGATAATATAATATAAGGATCATGTAGCATATAGGATTATCATGTCTAGATAGATATAGTAATGAGGTATATAGTATGTGATCACATCAATTACTAAGATGCATGATGTGAATCATTTAAATGTGTAGATATTAATAGTAAAAGATCAATAATAAATAAAGCACACACATAAAATAACTCAAAATCAAATCAAAAGGTAATGATCCAAGAATATCTTAAACAATGGGCATGTTTAAATGACATAAAATCAAATAGACCTGACTTAGTCAAATATCCACAAGGTAAGCAATGAAATTAAAACATTATAATAGGAAAAAAAAGGCATGGGGGCCATAATCAATGGAGTATATTCAAATTCTGAAGAAAGAAATACAAGATAAGACACTCAAGGATGTGCAGAAATGGAAAACATGTAACATATCATAGTAGTCATTGGATACATGTGCTAAAAAAATGTTAATTAGATAACATATCAAGTACATTGTGAAAGATATAAATATGGATAAAGGCATGTTTAAATATATAATCTCAAACAAGATAATGTAAAATGATCATAAAATGATATGGGTGTATCATGATCAAATAAGTAGATGCCTCCAATTTCCAAATGACATGAGTGGAGGGAAGGCCCAACATTCAAAAGTGCATAGATCATGTGCAAAAGTATGCTTGTATCACACTCAAAATGTGTGTGAAACATGTTTATATATAAATAGGTGATATGTTATATACCAACATGTAAATAACAAAATAGATGCAAAGGAGCTAATAACACATGTAAATGTTGAAAATATTTTTGGATTTATAAATTTTGTAATAATTTTTTTGGGTATTTTTGGGAATATTGGAAAATAAAATCCTATCCTTGGATCTCATCCAAAGGATACTCATAAGCATCTAAACATTGGTAACTTTATGGAATAAACTGGTGGTACTAACAAAAGGCATGTATAGGTGTAATATCTAGCACTATAGGATCTGTAATGCTCTGTGTATGAATAATAAGACTCTATGGTTGTAAGGAAAAAATATAATGAATTGGGGTTCAATAAACCCATCGTTGAGTGCTTTGTGGTTTCTTTAGAATAACATAAATATAAACATGTTCTATTGTTCTAGGTAACTAGGTAAGTTGTGTAGGCACGGATATAGATTCCATGAAATCCACTATGTGTCTATGGTGAAATTATCCAATCACCAAAGAATAAAATCTAGTTGGAAATATTAAATATTGACTATAATTATCATTTTGTAATGGAACTTATAGTTTTTTTGGTCATTGAAACTAGTGTATATGTATACATATCAAATGTATAAATAGAAATATCATATGTACCTAGTGATCTATATCTATACATGTCATTTTTGGTACCAAAATATTTTATGTTAGTTTTTGAGTAAGCTCTATTAAATGTGTGACCTTTCCTTCTCCACATGTCCCTCTATCAAGATCTTAATCAACCAATGGTTCTTTGGTAGGATCAATGTGGGAAAGATTAGTCTTGGTAGAGAGAACACTAGGAGAATGACTTCTACTAGTGTTAATATTTTGAAAATGTCTGTGCACCACATATTACTTAAAATAAGTAGCATGGGATGTCTTTAACCTTTTATAAGAAGTAGGTAAAAGAGGTCTAGATGTATATTTTCAAAATACAATAAATTTCCCAATCTGCCAACTGTATAAGATTTTGTTCAAGAAGAAATCAATCATTTTTTGTTCTTATTTATACCATTTTAAGTTAAAAAGTGTTTTCCTTTTACATTTTTGAATATATGTGGTGGATAATGAGAATTATAAGGAGGTTTTATCATCTATTTATCCAATAGTGTATGTAGTATATCATGTGGTTTATCTATAAGAGGTATTGTATAAGTATGTTCCTTTCCTTTGTTCAATACATTTATAATTTTTATTTGGTATGCATTGATGATTTTGAATAAATATTTGTAATTGGATCATGACCCTTCTTAGTTTAATTTATTGCTTTGAAATCATTGTTTATACCACATTTAACTTTAGGTGGGGACATAGGTAGTTCAGTTTTATCATTTGTTAAAACATATGCATATTTATGTACATCCTAATATAAAGTTTCAAATGAATAAAAGGGATTATTCAATGCTCTTTATCTGATTGGATAAGGAATACCCATACTAAATATAAATTTCACTTCTAAATCTAAGGAGGTATAGTTTAATGAGTATAAGATATCTTTAGATCTAATAACATAATCTTTATGGGATTCATCCTCATTTTGAGTTAAGGCCTATAAATGTTCTAATGGTATCTTGGTTATTGTGTACTTATGTAAGTTAGATATTTTAAAGTTTGATAAATAACCATTTGGGAGTGTATAGAACCAACCAAGAGCCTCTTAAGCTAATTGTTTATGGAAATATCTTAATAACAAGTTTACATCTTTAATGTAATATTCAAAGGACTTTATATATTATTTAAAATGATTTAAAAGATATCCTTTGACATTAAAGGAAGATAACATAGGCATGAAAAAGGTGGAAGGATATGGATAATCAAAAAAATCTCTAATAAGGGGTTGGTATTTTAAGATATTATCATTAAAATTAGCTAATGGGAGGAAAATTAAAAATTAAGAATAGTCATTTGTTGTTGAAAATCTCTCATTGTAGTCATTAGAGATAACATATCACTAAATAGTGTTGGTAAATAGGTTAAATACGTGCTTAGAGGTTTTAATTTTCCATCCATATGGAACATAGGAATACTATGATCCTTACCACCCTCATTCTATTTAAGGATATCACATCATGTGGTTTGTAAACATTAGGTAAAGATGTATCCAATTTTCATGATTATTCAAGAGAGATAATTATATAATTTTAGATATCATGAAGGTTAATACAATCATTATTTGAAAGAGCATGAGTAATTAGATTATTATTACATGAAATAGGGCTAAAATATGTACTTTCATTATTTTCATCTATAATTCGATCATGATTTTTAGTAGCAAATGCAATCGAGGGAGAGAGAGGAATATTTTCCATTTTACATTAAATATTATCATAGGAAGGAAATATGCAAGATTCATTTTCATTTTTGAATGAAAAATAAAAATGGGATAGAAGATGCAATATCACTTTATACTTTAGGTACATCATTTTTATATTGTAAAGAAACATTAACATGACTATCATTTGAATCTTGGTTTACGTTATTGATACTTTAATTTGTAATTTTTTTCATTAGGAAAATTTTGGCAAAGATGTTTTATTATTTTTATTGAATTCGACTAAGAGTATAAGAACATGCATATACACATACTTTGGCTAGTATTATCATTTTCATCTTTCCAATCTAAAAGAATATGAATAAAAATAGTACATGCATCTATATCATTGATATTTATAGAGAGAGAAGTAATTTCACTAGTTTCATTTGAGTGATCTAAATAAGGAACAAGATTTCACAAATTGTCATTACTTTGGAAATAAGGCACACACTCACTTTATTCACTATTTTCATCATTTGAAAGGGAAGAGAAGTAGTCAATTTTTGGTTCATCTTGATAATTTTTGCATGATACATTGCAATTTTAACATAGTAAGTGTAAATGTCTTGCATGTCTATTAGATCATCTTTATGTGATGCCATAAAAAAAGTGATCATTTGTAATTTTTAAAGCCTTTCATTATTGAAAATAAGAGAAATAAGAGAACTATGCTCTTCATATTTACATTAAAGAGGGGTATAATCACACCCATAACCATATGAAATCATGCTATGATTGTCAACATATTCATTTAGACTTATATTTTTTAATCTTTAGTTTTTTCATTAGCATAGTTAAAATCAAAGGATGTGGATTGGGATCTTTTTTTAGATGCCATAAGATCATAATACGAAATACATTGGTCATTATAAATCTTAAACCAATTATTTAAAAATTGGAGTTTTAAATTTTTTTTTAGTAAGTAAACATGTTGAATAAGGCTAAAAATTTGGATGCAATCACAAATAGGAGAATAACAATGCTTAGGGAAAAAATAGATCAAGCATTCCTTAAGCTATGTCCATGAAATAAACTAGATCTAGAAAATACATACAGTAATCTAAAAATGATTTTTGTCAAAGAAAAAACCCTAAATTGAATTTAGGGTATGGTTCAAATAATTACAGGGGACGGGTTCACCAAAATGTTTTATGAAAAATTGGATCAATAGACAAACATAATAAGCTAATGAAACTATTTGAATGCAATATTAAAATATTCAGATCTAGATAATGTAATACAATATTTTGATAATACAATAAATTTGATCATGTGTAATAAATATAACAATGATTGTACATATATAACTAAGGGATAATAGAGAGATAACATATCTTGTTTATTGTTCTATTATGGCCTTTTAATATTTCCCAAATCACTCTCAGTCTTATAGCCCAAATCTATCTTTTGTTAAGGATTTTAACTTTTTTATTTCTCAGACACTTCTAGTAGATCTAGACACTTACACCAATGATATTGTCCCTTATAAAATATATAATATTTTATGGATCTACCAGTTGAATTTTTTTTTTGTCAGATTTTTATTGGTGTATTTGAATCTCACACATAGATTATAACTCTTTTCTAAATGATCAAACCCTAGCTTTTTCACCCTTAGAGTTATAGTGGAAAAAATTGGTTAATGGGCACATAATGTCGAGCTTCCCTAATGACCCCTTTATAAATGGTTTTTGATTACATAAACTTATGTATTTATCCCTTATGTGTTGTCTTGTGTGTACATAAGGATGAAACATCTAATAATAAAGTACATAGAGTGACCCAACTTGTAGCTTGGAAAGTATGGCTCATAGAGTGTTACTTCATTACTTCAGACCTATAGATGGGTTGTCCCTATGACTAATATTAAAATATGAGAGAATAGGGAAGTTTTTCTAACTTGAATGATTGATTGGGTACCTTTGGTAAGTTTCCTTGTGAGTTTTAAGGTCTATGTTAGGATTTGTGTTAGGTGAGGAATGAATGACGGTTGATATTTTATATACATACATACATACATACATACATACATACATACATACATACATACATACATACATACATACATACATACATACATATATATATATATATATATATATATATATATCTATTTTAGAAATATCTCATTTGGATAACCATAGGTATATGTTTCATTTTAAAATTTTAAGACTTTAAGGCATTGGATAATTAGTTTGGCACATGACACTAACATTGAGGTGTCTGACTATGACACAAGTGTTTTAGAGGCTAGAAAAAAGGTTCATATCTAAAACTTATAAAGGATGATAATAAGCAGGTTTATTGAATTTTTAATAATGAAGAAGGCTTGGTCATCAAAATAACACATGTTTTACTAAAAGATATGAAAAAACATAAGGTATAGTGAATGCAAGCCTTTTGGCAATAGGAATGTCTTATGAACTAAAGGGTACAACCATGACAATTAATTACCAAGTGTTTAATACTAAGATGTTATATAATTTAGATAAGTGACTACATAAACACATCATTATTTATTAAATAAAAAATCCCATATGTTCTTGTATCACTACTAGGAAAAATTAATCAAGTATTATTACCAACTATAAAATGTTTACAAAAATCAAAATCGAAAGGATAATAAAAAATTATTTTAACCATACCTTTAGTTTTTAATGATATAAGGCCTTTCTTTCCAATATGTCCCATTATTTGATGGTAAAGCATTATACTTTTTTAATAAAATAAAATAGTCCAATATGATACCTTTTAACGTTATAAATAACATTGGTATTACACCCATCACTTATAAGGCTTGTTCAAATTTGAACAATGTTATTTTATGAACATATCTTGACAACACAATTGCTTCATGTACCATATTGAATTTATCCTTAATAATAATACCTACACAACAACATCATTCATATTATATAACACCAAAAAATGTTTTTTATTTAAACTTCATCTTAACTCTACCTTGGATTATGATCTTGTATGTAGAGTTGTCTCCTAATAGGACATCACATCTATTAATATATTCAAATTTGTAAAACCACTACATATCATAATTCATATGAAATTATTGTTATATCAATCTAAGATCTATGAATGTCACATATTTCATGAAAACCCTAGGATTAGGTGAGAATAATGCAAAAAAAATGAGCTTCATATTAGTTGATTGATTGATTAGCCAAAAATTACAAAGGAGGTGCATTATATAGTGAGAGATTAGGTCACCAAAAAGGTAATAGCTCAACATACTATTATAAAACACATTAAGTATATTTTCCCAAATGAACTCAACAACCCTAAGCATGTTGACTAACAATCATGTAGGTAAAAATTCAAGAAGGAAAAAGCCTAAAATAATACCCTCTAAAGCATAACTTAGGTGGGTAAGATAATTGGGTCTTGGAAATGAGGCCTAATGAAGTACCTATGCACAATGTGACTCCTATAAAATGGAGAAAAGGAGAAAACCCATATGACAAAACTCCTCTCCAAAATACAAAAAAAAAAGAGATAGTGCATGCTCCAAGGATGTTGTATATATATTTAAAAATATATCCACAAGTGAGAGAAATAGAGCACATATAGAGGAGAACTAAGAATTACCCATTTAAGATGTTAAATTTTCCTATAGTAGAGATCAAAAAATGATGAATATCACTAATGAGGTCCTCTACCTAAAGACTGAAGAAGTTCCATTTGCATATAATAATGTTTATTCCCTTTCCTAAAGGAAGAATACAAATGGTGTACTATAAATATTTCATTCCATAATGGAGTATAAAGGAAATAGAATGAATAAATATGAGTGGAGTACAAAATATAAGTGTGGCATAGGTCTATAAATATCATGCACAAGCACTAAATATAATGAAACTAAAGTGAACCTATCAAAAATAGGTGTAATTAAGAGTAGATCACCTTGGAATAGTGAATATGTATACCAAGTGCCTAATGGGTCTCCAACCAAGGTGTGATTCTTATACAATAAATTATGCTCCTCATACATAGTAAGAGATACAATTAATCTATGAAATGATGGTGTAACAAAATTAGAGGTTAACAAGGACTCTAGAAAAACTAGTAACTGTATACTAAATGTATTGATGTCTAATGAGTCCTGGATCAATATACCTACACTTTATAATGTCCAAAATGGACTAGAGCTAGGTGTATCAATAATAAACCCCTCAATATTTGTAATGTGATAAGGATATGGTATAGGTGTGTCCTAATAAATATTGTAGTCATATGTGTTATAAGAAGAGTCATCAATCTCAAATATGTGATTAAGATCAAAAGTATCATTAAATACAAGTGATTATGATGAAAAATAATGGTATGGAACATTCACTAAATTAATGTCCATGTAAAGTGAAAAGCATGACTCAATAACTCTTAAAATTGAAGATGAGATTATAGATGAGCCACGTAGATCTATAGACTAAATATCCACTAGAAGAGAAGAGTCTTAGATGCTCTCACAAGGTGTACTCTCACTAGAAATAATAGAGTCTTCCAAAGTACCAATTTGTTATGGTGCTAGAATAAACCCATAATGGATAAGAATAAAATTCAAATATCTAATGGGATAACTAAGGTCTAGGAGTGTCTCATACTATAGTGGTAGATCAACATAAGGAAGATCACTATCCACTATCGATGTGTTTTCATAAGAAATAGGAGTAGGAGGAGAGAGTATAATAGTCTCAAAAGAGATGATAAGAAGAGGAGGAAGATAAGTGATATAAATCTCATCAGGATCTTTGAAAAGATACTAAAGGATATTCCAAATAGTGTTGGGGCACATGGTAAGTTACATATGGTTATCTAGATTCCATGAAATGTGAAAAAATAAGGTACCATGAACCTTATCACAAATTTTATCCCACTTAATGTACTTTTTAGAATTAGTTGGAGTAGGAATCTATCCATATATAAATGGAATATGACTCTTTCCAATTTTCATGAATAAATGTTCCATATAAACATGCCAATAATCATAGTTTCTCTTTCTAAAAATAACCACTAATGTAAAATCAACTTTCCTCTATATGTATCCCTCAAGTGAAGTTGACATAACTAAGAGAAGACACCAAAGAAGTGAAAAAATACACAAAATAACCAAAATGACCCCATAGTTACAAGAACAATGCATGATCATGAAGAGGACATCAGGCACAATCGAGAATGCATCCAAATGAGTATTAATTAATGGAATAAACATAATGCATAAAATGAGAATGTGCACATTAGACATTGAAGAATACATAATACCCCCTCATAAATATTAGAAGTGGCAATCCCTTAAATTTTTAAATATAATCATGCTCTTACAAATGTTGGGTATAATCGAGAATGTGTATTGAGTAATTTTTTGTGTATGTATGAAAGAACTAGAGGGACATAAGGATATATCGACAATGAGTCTAAGAGGTATAATTTTTAAATAATATGTAGATATAGAGGGCCCTAAAAAAGGCACTAATGTATAAATCACAAAAACATAGTCACTTTTTAAAAAGGGGGCACTAAAAATGGAGTTATCAATCAAATGTTATGTGTGTTTGAAAATATGAGTTGACAAAAAAAATCTCCAACCTACATTAAATTAAAATAAGTTTAGAGACTCCTAAAATAAATTCTAAAATGTTTAGGTTGATTGGATATTTTGTTGGGTGTTATCGCCCCACTAATAGGAATCAAGATTTAAGACCCCTCCATATGATAATACCATATGACCAAACAACTAAGACCTTTCGTGAGTATTCCCCCTCCCTCATTTTTGATTGACATGATTGATTTCACTCCAAAAATGCCTTCAAGGTGGGTGGAAATAGATACTTGATCATTTAATTGGTGGATTCCACCTACCCTACATAAATGTAGGTCAAAGTGTGAGGGTTTCTTTGTCACCTATCAGGTTCTAATTGGTGCTCAAACATGACTTAGAGTCTAACATGTGTTTAGATAGCCAAAAATATTATATGCAACACAAAATTATAACAAGGAATACATCTAGTGGGAGATGTCTAGAGGGATCTAAATGTCTACATCTAGGTATAAACTTAATAAAGAACTGTAAGGTGATTCATTATGATATGATGCCTACTAAGGAAGGTGTCAAGTTCCAACATATTTCCACGCATATTCAAAATTCCATCCAACAATGAAAATTGTATGAAAGGAGGTTTTTTCTCCAATAAAGACTAGAGTATGCAAATCCTACTTGTACAAGGCTAAATGTCCTCCGCACTTGGAATGTTCGACACCTATAAAATGTTCTCCTAGAGTTAAAAGTATTATTGGACCCACAATTACTACAAAGTGAAATAAATTGACCTAAATCTCTAAAAACTATTTGAGATGGTATAAATGTCTACCAATCCCATAATCTATTGAAGACTATGTAATAATGTCAAATCTACATGGAAAAACTTGAATATATAGAAACCTATACTAAAACTATAAAAACTAACAAATAACCATTTGATAAATTAAAAAAACCCATGGAAATCTATAAATAAGTTTATTTTATAAGACCTATTTATATGCATTTTCATGGATGTTGATAAAATTTTACAAAACCTCAAAGAAGGGTTGAGACTGAACAAAATACCAACAATGCATGTAACTAAAGATATCAATAAAGATTTCATAAATGGAAAAATCACCATGAGATTAGAGAAATGATATCATGTTAGATCACTCAAACATATCTGAATGGCATAGAATGCAAGCAAACCCTATGATTAGGGGAGAGCAATGTAAAGTAAAAGTGAGCTTCATATTAGTTCTTTGATGATTGATTAGCCAAAAAATACAAAGGAGGTACATTATATAATTACATATTAGATCACTAAAAAGGTATCATCTCAACTCACTATTAGAAAACACATTGTGTATTTTACCTAATGACCCTAACAATCCTAAGAAAACTAACTAACAACTACGTAGGTAAAATTACAAACATTAAAAAGCCTACACTAATAGTGATGTAATCAAGTCAATTGGCCATGAGTCATGGCATACACATTTAATATTGGAAAATTTTGGTCCACATACCAAAATTTTACTTGGATAGATCAATTGAGTAGTTTCCTGATTAAGTGAATCATAAAATGACTTGCACAAGAATAAAAGAGCTAGACTATCATCACACATCATGTAGAAATGGATAGGTCAGGCTAGTTTCACATTTAATAAATGCACTTGGGAATCAATCAAGGGTGAATATCACATGGACATGTTTTTTCCCATAAACATCATCTATAAATTTTGTATCTTGATGATATTTCTATCTCAAAATACAATCATTCAAAGTTGATCTAGCAGAGTAAGACGTGTATGGGGACATCAAGTTCAAACATCATGAAATAACTGTTTAAATTCAATTGTTCTTGAGGATGAACAAATGGCTGACAGGTGTCAAAATCCCACTTAATTAGATCATATATCAATGGAGAGTGGATGAGGATGATGTCAGTGGGTCCTAAATATCTAATGGTGCACAATCCATCATACCAAAGTAGATCAATGATAAGTTAAAGGTCAACTAGTTAATGGATCTTGGGAATGAATGAGAAGTGACCAAGAGTCATGACCATATAGACTATTAGGTAAATTAATGATATATGTTTGAGACATGTAAAGGGAGATTTATAGTGCACATAAGGTCAATAAGTCAATGATATTGAGATGTATGTGAGGATTCCATGTGGCATAAGTGTAGAAACAAGATGGAACTGACTACAAGACCCATAAGACAAATGGGGATCTGATAATTAGCACAATATGACCATCCTAGATCAAGATTGATTGCCATTGTTAAAATTTAAAGACATGAGACTTCAAGTAGAGGTTAAACATGTGACCTAAGTCAAATAAGAGTAAAATTATTTAAAGATTTATGCCACTATTAAATCTTAATTGAATGTCACAAGAAAACATAGTCATACAGTTAGGATTGTCAATGATAAAACTTCCATCACCATTTAAGCTCAGACAAGACTTTTGGTCAATGATTTAGAACTTGTCAACCTTGTTCTCTAACATTTGTAAGTGTATTCTATGCTGTGTTTGTTGCTCTTTTATAAGGAAGATCCTTGTGTGTGGGGACTTATCGATTCCCTCAAGGTTTAGAAGTAGAATAGGTATATTTAGACCTAATAGAGATCAAGAACAAAGCTAGGTGGGATATAATATTTTTATTGATAATATAAATATAGGAAAACAAATAAATGAGATTGGTTTTCATCTATAATAGACCTATGTTCAAATATTGAAATAGGGTAGATATGTGATTAATGAAGAAGTGTCTTATCTCCAAAAATAGTCATTTCCTTGACAAGTAGGTACCTATAGCCTCTAAAAGTAGACATGATCATGGCTTTTTTAAGTCCATGGGTATGAATACTTTATCCTTATAATAAAATCAAGTGGGAAGTGGCGTAAAAGATCAGAGAAAAGAGATCTGGTGGTTAGAGAAATAGTTAGAGTATTCAATAATATTCAAAACCATAAAGATCTTTTCTCCAATAGACTTAGTCATGACTCATAATGTAAAATAAACCATTATATTCTAGTGGATCTCTCAACTAATGAAAAATTATTAAATGTTATTGGGACAAATGTAATCAAGCTTGTTGAGGAAGTCTTAGTCCTATTGACTCAAAAGGTGGTGGAGAATTCAAGAAAGGTGTTTGTTACTCTATCCAATTGATTGGACCTCATTTATTAATTTTTTTTACTCATGTTACCTCTTATCTCTCCCTTTTTCTCTATATTACCCATTCTTTTCCATTTGTAAACTTTGTCTCAGATTTTAGACTCTCACAAGGACTCTTTGATCTTGAAGAGCAGGGGAATCTCTAAGATATTTCAAAATATACTCATCTTGATTAGGCTAAACCCTATAAATAATTTGTAAGAAATACCTCTTGATGCAATAAAATAATTTCTTTACCTATCTCTTGCCTTGGATCAGTGTTTAGTGAGTTGTGCATGATGGCCTTATGAAGGAGATTCTTCCATATCTATTGTCCTCCTTCCTTTCCTCTTCTAAGGTGTTTTCAAGATATTGTAGGTTTGTATTAGTGTTATAATTGAACCTATTTTATGAAATGATTATACAATCAATTGGTTTGTGAGGTTGTGTGAGCTAGCATTATCTTGTGTTAGTCTAGTGTTGGTTCAAGCTTATGGGAGTTTCCCATTTTCATTTAGTGCATCACCTTTTATCCTTATTAGAATCCCTTTCCTCATTTATAACCCTTTTATTAGTAGTAGCATTAGTTTAGGTGATCTATCAAGAGGAAGCCAACCTTATCTAAAGGTTCAAACCTATTATAGGATACCCACAACCTGGGGTTATTCCCATATTATGACTGGGAGTGGGGGAGCCTAAATAACTCTCCCACAAGGGTACAATATCAAGCCATAATATTTTTTAGCATGATTTATGGGACCAAGATCCAAAAGAGTGGAAAAATTATTGGTGTTTCTTTCCTCTAATCAATTTTTGGAAGCAAGCAAGTTAGCACCAATGGCAACTATGAATCAAATATTTTCATTGTAAGTAGCCTAGGAATGTCTCATTGAAGCTTTTAATTAGTTTTTACATCTAAGGTTGATATGAATAACTATGGTGTATACCCCTATCATTCACCTCCTTATCAATAGTTTCAACATGATTCTCATGATCCATATGATCCTAATCAGCCTTATCAAGAGTTCTATCAAATCTATGATGAACTTTATCAAGTTTCTCATGATCCTTATTATCAAGTGCATGGCTCTTACCTTCATCATAACCCATATAATCACTACCATGATCTATATCAGCCTTATAATGAGCATCAACAACCATGTATATAGCCTTACCAATAGTATGGTGACCTATACCAATCTTATGATAACCCTCATGAATCTTATTGTCTTCCTGATCAGCCCAATCAAGCCCCAAATTAATCCATCTCAAGATTCAAACAAACCCTATTTGGCTATGAGAAATAAATGATAAGAATATATACCTAGAAGAGATACAGATAGAATATTTCTAAGCATGAAATTTAGAATGTGAGAGCTAATATACATCATGATAAAGAGCTATATGCATACTTCATAAGGCAATGCCACTCAAATTTTAGTGTTGATATTCTAGACATTTGTGGTCTAATAGTAATCATTGAAGAGAGGTTAGTAGTTTATGAGGAACCCTAGGGTCACCATAATCATCATTATGTTCCCATAAATCTTCCCTTTTCACTTCATGAATTCCAAACCAATGTTTATCATATCCCTCAAAAATCCATTTAGACCTTGTCTAACTTTCCTACCTAGAAGTCTATCCAAGAGAGGCCTCAGAAGGCTAAACAAGCATGTTTTGAGGACACTAATCTCCATGTTTCTCAGTAGATCATATAGAAAACTTTATCTTTATTTTTTCAAGGATACATATCTAACTAATTGGTTCATGATATTGAGGATAATTTAGCCAAGAAAATTGATTTTTCAAATCAGCATCTATATTATTCAATAGTAGCTACAAAAGTAACATAGAAAAAAATTTATTCTTTCCCACCCATAGCAAGAACAAGTACAAAAGCAAAGGTTTCTAAACCTAAGTTTATTACTTGGAATCAGATTCAATGCTTAAGAGAGAAATAAGAACATTTAATCATAATCTAAGATTTTAAAGTCAATAGCAAGGCAGTGATCATTTAGCCTCCACTCCTTTCCCCTCAAAATCTAGGAGCCTTTACTTCATGAAAATCCATTCAAGAAATAATGAAACCAAGAGAGGAGGTAAAGGTGATAAAAAAGAGAATTTCCATGAGAAAAATTAAGTATATATTGTAAATTATTTGAACCTTTATCATCTTTATAATATTTTCAAGGGTCTACTATGCCACTCTTTGAGAAAGAGCCTCTCCTTTGTGAGGAAAATCAGTAAGATGCATCTAAGGAAATAGAAAATGAAGGTGACTTGAGTGACCAGGAAGAAAAAATAATGATTAGGACACATCTTGGTAAGGAAAAACATGTTTTAGTCTTCCATAATGATGTAAAGATAGAAAAAGTACAAGAGAAAGCTAAGGTAAAGGTTGAGATATAAGTACAAGAACAAATACATGAAGAGGTTGCTGATCTACAAGAGAAAGATGTCCTAGTTGGATAATTTGGTGATGTTTTCCATGAATTCTTTGATAATACATAACTTTCCATTCATAATGAAGGGCAAGAACTTGTAGAAGTAGTAGAAGACAAGTACCAATTAGCTAATGAAGATAAAGAACAAGCTGAAATTGAGAGCATGCTTAATCATCAACTTGATTTTGAAGATGAATAAATTTTGATTGACCAATCTAAGATATCAAAAGAAGAATTGTAGCCTCATGATTGTGGTCAATAAATTGAATTTATTACTTTTGAAATTTAATTTGAAGAAGCTCCAATTGAATTATATCTCCATGAGAACAAATATTTAGATTTGTTTGATGTCTTTCATTTAGGTTATTCTTTACTTGAATGTGGTTCATTGTAGGTTAAGGAAAGTGATTTCATCAAGTAATAAGTAGTTGTTCTCTAAGAATATGACATTTTTGAACTTTTCAAACATGGTTATAATATTTTTTCTTCAACTTCAAACATCTCTCTAGTTTTGGAAGCTAATAATGAGCTCAAATGGCCCCAAGAAGTCACAAGATTAGATCCATCTCCCTTAGAGGTCAGACTTGCATATATTTCAAAGGAGATAGATCAAGTTGGTCTATATGTTCATGATTATCAGCTCATGAATGGATAATAATTGAAGTTGTTCCTATAAAATACATGAATTTGAGAGGAGTATGACTAGGTCTTGGAATCATGTCTACAATTCATGCACCTAAAATTGGTAGTAAAGGAACCATTTACTTCCCTAATAAGATATGAGCATGAAAATTCTCTTAGCTATAGAAGAGAGCTATTAAGAAAAAGCAAGCATGTTTTAAAGCTCCAAGGTGCATAAAATATCTTTCCTTTTGATCCTAGAGGGAAGCATCTTATTTTAGGTTAATTGTTCTAGGTTTGATTTGTTTTAATAAGTGATTAACAAAAGTAGTAGTCTACTTCCCTTTTATATTATTTTCCCTATTTCCTTAGGTTAGTGGTCCTTGCTTTGTTTAGGTTAGTTCTCCTTTTGTTTTATTTTTCACTTAAATAAGTGCCTTGGGTAATTTGTTTTGTTTTATTACTTTTGGTCCTTAGTTGTTTCAAGAGGAGTTAATCCATGGGTTGGCAACCATTTTTAGCTTCAAATTAATATGTTGAACCAAAGTAGAGACTCCATGCCCAATGGACTAGACAAGGTAACTAGTTTGGGTTCTCAAGCATAGTAGGCATGATTCTTTTTTGAGTCACCAAATATTTTGTCCAAATTTGGCCCAAATACCAAGATTTTGCATGGATAGATCAATTGATTAGTTTCTTGATTAAGTGAATGATAAAATGACTTGCACAAACACAAAAGAGCTAAACCATCATCACATTTCATGTAGAAATGGATAGGTTAGGTTGATTGATCAGATCATATGTCAATGACAAGTGGGAAAGGATGACATAAATGGGTCCCAAAGATCTAATAGTGTATGATCCATTGTACTAAAGTAGATCAATAGTGAGAAAAAGGTCAAATAGTCAGTGGATCTTGAGAATGAATGAGAACTTTTTAAGTGTCATGACCTCAAAAACTATTAGGTAAATAAATGGTACATGTTCGATCCATGAAAATGGATATTGATGAAGTGTATAAGGTCAATAATTTAATGATATTAGGATGAATGTGAGGTTTCCATATGTTGTAAGTACATGAACAAGATAAAATTGACAGTAAGATGTATGGGATGAATAGGGAGCTGATAATTGGCACAATATGAGAAGCCCAAATTGAGATCGATGGTCATTATTAAAAGTCAAAGACATGAGACTTCAAGTAGAGGTCAAACATTTGACCTAGGTTGAACAAGATAAAAATGATTCAAATATCTATGTTTCCATTAGAGCTTGATCAAATGTCACAAGCAGACATAATCATATAATTAGGATTGTCAATGATGAAACTCCATCACCATTAAAGCTCAGACAAGACCTTTGGTTGATGATTTAGAACTTATCAACCTTTTTCTCTAAAATTTTAAGGATTATTCAATGGTGTGTTCATTAATCTTTTATAAAGAATATCCTCATATGCAAGGACTTCTCAGTTCCCACAAGGTTTAGAAACAAAATAGGTCTATTTGGACACAATAGAGATCAAGAATAAAGCTACATGGCCTATAAGATTTTCATTGATAGGATAACTATAGGAAAACCAATAAATTAGATTTATTTTCATCTATAGTAGACCTATGTTTAGATATTGAAATGGGTATGATATGTGATTAATGAAGAAGTGTCTTATCTCCTAAAATATTCATTTGCTTGAAAAGCAAGTACCTATAGCTGTTAAAAGTAGACATGATCATGGTTCTGTTAGGTCCATGGGTATGAAGACTTTGTCCTTATAATAAAATCATGTGGGAAGTAGAGTAGAAGATTAGAAAAAAGATATCTGGTAGTTAGAGAAGAAATCAAATCATTTAATACTGTTCAAAACCATAACATTATTTTCTCCAATAGACTTAGTCATAACTCATCATGCAAAACAAACCCTTTTCTTTTAGTGGATCTCTCAACCAATGAAAAAAGATTAAAGGTTATTGGGACAAATTTAGGCTAGCCTGTTGAGGAAGGCTTAGTCATATTGACTCAAAATGTGGTGGATAATTAAATAAAGGTGGTTGGGACTCTATCTAAGTGATTGGACCTCATTTATTGATTTTTGTACTCATACTCCCTCTTCTCTCTCCATTTTTCTCTATATTACCAATTATTTCCCATTTGAAAGATCTCTCTTGTATTATAGACTCTCAAAAGGACTCTTTGATCTATAATATCATGGGACTCTCTAATATATTTCAAAATATGATCATCTTGATTATGCTAAATCCTATCAAGAATTTATAAGAACTACCTCTTGATGTAATAAAAGACTTTATTTACCTATCTCTTGCCTTGGATCAATGTTTAGTTAATTTTACATGATGAACTTGTGAAGGAGATTATTCCATATCCATTATCTTCCTTCCTTGCATCTTTTAAGGTTTTTTCAATCTATTACAAGTCTAGATTAGTGTTCTGCCTGAACCTAGTCCATGAAATACTTATGAAATCAATTGGTGTATGAGGTTGTGTGATCTAAAATTTTATTGTGCTGATATATGTTGGATAGTTTTAAATTATTTCATGGTGATGTCATGGAGGTGTCCTGGTGAGTGGATGAAGAGCATTTATATTCTATGTGACAATGACAAAGTGTTTAATGTGCATGTCTTAGTATGCTTAAAGAAGGCTTGGTTGATATTTAGATTTTTCTTGGTTTGAGATGTTTAGGGATGAGTATAAAGTATTGATAATGTTAAAAGAGGTACCTAATATGTTTTTTATACTTTGAGTGTTTGTGTGCATGAGTGGAATTCATCTGGTTGTTCATTGTTTTTTATCTAGGCACTTTGGGTCTAGTGGCTGAAAATCTAAGTAAGCAGTTTGATGATGTCACCATTACCATGTGGGAATGAGTCAAGGGGATTTGGTCATAATTTTTTGATCAAATTATTCCCTATTTTTTATGCACCAATTTTTAGGTAATGTGATGTAGCGTGTCAAAATATATGCAAGTGCAAAATTGGGCTACTAGGCATTTTGACAGTGTTTTCCTATACTTAGCCAAATTTGCATAAGGAAAAAAAGAGACGAGTAAGAATTTTAATGGTGGTATATATTGAAAATGTGGATATTTAAGAATAAAGTGATCATATGGGTTTGTTTAGTTTTTTACCTAGTTTATTTTCACTAAATTTTAGATCGTGTGCTAAAGCACGTGAAAATATATCCATGTGTAAAGTTGGCCTTCTAGGTAAGTTTTTAGCATAGTTGGCTCTATGATAGAAGATTTTGAGAAGGCATTTAATGGTGTTATATCTCACACATTCAAATATTTCAAGATTATTTTGTGACATGCTTATATTCACCTATGAAAGGTGTTCATATGGTGCAAATGTGAGGTCATGAGATTAATTGAGGCAAAATATATATTTATACAAAGTAGGCTTTCTAGGCATATTATAGTTGGTCCCCATACTTAGTCAATTTGCATGATGTTAATAATCTAGACCTAGTGGATATCCAGTGTTTCATGGGAGTTCATAATTATAGATCTAATGGTGCTCATAGAGTCAAATGGGTCAATGTGACAATTGTTTAGTAAAGATAAAGATCGAGCATCTTATAGAAGATCAATGGAGCATGTGTGTTCTAAGATGTCAAGAAGAAGTGAGATGAAGATAAGTGTTAATTATTTAATAATGAGAAAAGGTAAATGATAAATATCTAATGCTAAGTGGGTGTTCATAAAAATTGATTGAATTGTGAGTGTTGATAGTTAAAGACCTGGTTGATCTATAGAAATCGACATTGCATATTGACTCAACATTGTAAGGGTGCACAAAATGGGGTCAAAGTAACTAAGGTTTAAAATTTGAGCATTGGTGCCTATGTATTAAATTTTAAATAAGATCAATGGTGTGAGATTTATCTAAATCTAAGAGGATATGAGATGAGAACATTGTGTTCAAATTTTAACTATGACCGTTTGGATTTGAATATTTAAATTTACGAAGGAAATACTAGTGTTTGGTTTTTGGGCCATAACTTTCAATCCAGGCATAATTTGTTAGTGAAGTAAAAATAAAAGTGGTATAAAAATCAAAGGTACATATTTAAATATGTATTTAAAGATATATAAATTTTTACAGACAAAGATATTAAGATCAAAAATTGACTGAGTTTTTGTATATGTTTTGAAAGTGACCTGAGAAGGATATTCAAGCTTATGTTGATAATGTTTTGATGTCTCATGATGACTTAGATATTTAAGAGTGTTTTATACTATATTAAGATGCTCTGTATATTCTTTGAAGGTTTGACCAATTTATATTTTATATGAACAAAGGTTAAGAAGTTAATTTTGTGTTTGTTCATAATGTTCATGTGCACTATGTCAGTGTTTGAGTTATTTGAGCATACGTAGATGTGAGAAAAAATGAATATGGTAATTTAAGGATGTCAAAGGGGACATAAAGAGTGTCACCATATATTTTAAAGTGGTTTTTTTCTTTCCTTTTTTGATCTATAAAGTCCTAAATTTCTTAATAGGTCTCCATGAGACCTATAAGAGCTATAAGGGCCTTATTAAAAGGTGTAGTTGCTTAAGGGTGACCCATAGATGATGTGGTTGACCTATGAATATTGTTTTGATTTATATCAATGAGATACATGCCTTAAGTTTTAAGGCATGCCTAATGTATGAATAATATGGTGTTGATCATAAATGATCTATAAATAGTGAAATCAAAGGTGGTGATTTCTAGACTTATGAGTGAGAGACTTGGGAGAGATTTAAGAGAGGCTTATTTTTGTGAATTTGGGAGAGAAAGAGGGGTAGAGTTCCCTATGGATGATTTGAATAATATAATATATTTAGGACTATGTAAATGACCTAGTGGTCATAACTCTATTGATAGAATAGTGCTTTTATTATTTGAGTATGAGTGAAGGTGAAGAGTGATAATCAGAGGTCAATCATCAGGTGTTAAAGACATCAATTCAAATGTGTATGTGTTCATAGGTGTTATTGTGGTAGATTATCATATAAGGTGGTGTTATCCTCCTTGAAATTTAAAACTTTCTAAAAGTATGGTTGTTGTTGTAGCTCAGCTAGACAGGTGTGGCAGTACCTTATGGGATTGTAGTCTCACTAAATCGGGATTGTAGTTCTTTGATTAGTTACAACTAGTCTAAATTGGTTATTGTTATTATATTATAGTATTCCAATTCTAGGTTCCTATGGGTTTTATTCCCAAAGATGGTTTCCCACATATGTCATGTGTTATGTGATTGATCTTACATTGTCTCTCTTGCTCATTTCTATGAATGATATGTATGCTTCATGAATACTTGTGGTAACTAATTAAGTGTTTGTAAATATTGTTGGTTGAATATTTTGTCGATCAGTGTACTGATAAAAAAATAGGTCTGATCAGCCAAAGTAAGAAGATTAGTCATCCAAATGTGTAGGTTTACCACATCATAAGGGGACTGATCTCTCCTCTCATCAAGGGGAGGTTCCCTATAGATAGGCTATATATATATATATATATATATATATATATATATATATATATATATAATACTCAAGGGTAGGACAAACCATCCATCTCTCTTTCTTCAGAGATGATGTGTGTGAATCAAAGGAGAAACTCAAAGAAAATGACAAAAAGTACTCTTCTTTCAGAAGTATTATTCAACAAGCCACAAGAATACTCCAGGTAGTAACAGCAAAATGTAACAAAAGATGTAATAACTAGAAAATCGAGATGCAACACAAAGTCTACTCCTGAAATTCTCAAGAGTAAGATACGAAGGATAATGAGGGCACAAAGTCTTCCCAAAGTCCTTTACACAAAAATGAAAAGAAAACACACTAAAAGGCAATTATGGGGGCACAAATTCTCTCCACAGTTGACTCTTCAGGACACCTTTTTGAATAATTTCACTAATCCTACTTGTTGAATTAAAGGAATAGAAAATACATCAAGGAAAAATAAATAAGAACAATTTCCTCAACAACAAAGATATCACAGCACAAAGTCTAAAAAGTCACTTGATTTCTTATTCCAGTAACAAAATATGATCAACAAACTGAGCTCAAAGTCTCAGAAGTGCCTTTCAATTTGGGTAGAGTTTCATTTTGATTGTCAAAAAAGAGATCCATTTACAATAGAAGAGAGTCCCTTATATAGCCTCTTAAAGAAGGACTCAGGAATAGTAACACATCATGTTGCATTGGAATCTGTTAGGAAAATAGACTAGAAATTAGGGGCATCTACCCATTTGTTTTCCTCAATGCAGGGAAATAAGTCACACTATTTGAAAGTTCACATCTTTCAATATCCACCTGGAGATCTGATCCTTCCTTATCATTCCTCCTTTCCTGGTTAATTGAATCAGGTCCTGGATTCAGTTTGTTGTTATATTCCTTCCTTTATTTTTGCTGGTCTTGGCCTTAAAGTCTATGAATGCATTTAGGTCTATAGGTTCAAAGGATCAATGGCTATTTTATGAGATTTAAAATTGAGGTTCGCGTGCCTATCACTATGTTTTCAACGGCTAGTTTGTTGTGTTCAATTTGACGTCTTCGGGTGCATCACCCCTTGATCCTCTTTTAGATTTTCTATTTGGTGCTTTCCCAAATTGAAATTGACCTTCTGGGCCTTAATAAATGAACTAATTTGGGTCTAGAAGAGCTCCCTACAAGGGTATCTACCCTTCAGGTGGGCTTTGAATGGCCTTCAGGCTTCTTCGGGTGACCCTTCAACTTCAGGGAAGCATTCTTCAAATTAGTAGCTGAGAGTCCCCCACAAGGGCACCTACCCTTTGGGGTCCTTCGATGGCCTTTCACAAATTCTCATGGACAATTCCCATGGGTATTTTCCCCAGGATTTTCCCGAACAAATTCTCGTGGATAAATTCCTGCAGACAAATTCCCGTGAACAAAAAGTCTGCAAAAATTTCCCATGAACAAAAAGTCTATGGAAATTGTTCCATTTGCTTTTGCCTTGGTTTCTTCAGGATTTCTCTAAATTATTTTGAGCTTTTTATCTAAAGGAATTCCTTCAGACAAAAAGTTTGAAGGAATTTCTTCTTGCCTTAGCTTTTCTTGAATTTCTTAAACAAAATCTGAAAGAATTACCTTTGTGGTCTTCTTTGAAAATGACCCTTCTGAAGGGTACTTTCATTGACCAAGTGTCCTCTACAAGGGCACTTTTCCTTTAGGAGGATTCCTTGAAATAAGTTGATGATCCCTTTTATTGAACCAAATGTTGAACCATTCCATTGAACCAAGCTGATGAACCGCTTGGTTGAACCAAACGTTGAACCAAGTTTTGGTTCAATCGGATGAACTGAGCATTGAACCACTTCATTTGAACTAGTCTTTGAGCCAAACATTAAACCAATTCCTTATACCAAGGCTTTGAAACAAAATGGTTCAAGCTGATGAACTAAGCCTTTGAACCAACCGTTGAACCAAGTTTTGGTTCAACAGTTCAAACGAAGCCTTGAACTGATTGATGAACCATTTGATTAAACCAAAAGCATTGAACCACTTGATTGAACCCACCATTGAACCTTTTAATTTTGAACCAAAGGATGAACCAAACATTGAACCTACTATTGATGCTTGCTGATGGAGATTTCTGTTTGAACCAAGGCACTGAACCAATCCCAAAAATGACCAAGTGTTAGAAACTGATTCTTTTGGTTGAACCCGCCTACAGAAACCTTTGCACCTGTAGAAATGAACCTACCTGCAGAGTCCGTAGAAACCAAGTCCATAGAAATCAACCTATGAAGCCCATTGAACTTGCCCTATAGAGTCCATATATTTTTCTTCTTGCTAAATCCATAGATTTATCTTCCTGTTGAGTCCATAGATTTAAGCCTGCAGAGTCTCTAGATTTAGGCCTGTAGAGTCTGTAGATTTTTGAGAAGCTTGAAAAATGAGGAATTTGAATGGCCAAAACAAATTTTTAAAAAGGGAAGAGACAATTTTGGTCTGTAGGACCAAAATAGTTTAAGTGTTGTCCCAAAAATGAGTGATATTTTTTGGGAGACAACAGCTAGCTCCAGTTGGGGAACTTCTATCAATTGAAAAAAGAATTGAAAGGAGTAGAATCCTAAATCTCTAGTGTCTTCATGTGTACCATTGGGTTACAGAATCATGCTACCCAGAAATGAAAGGCATCAATAATAAAACAAATAAAACAAAATAGAATTAAAAACTGTACAAATATACATATATACAGATGCAATGCTCTAACACTTCAAGAGTTGAAGTGTTTTAGATGCTACCCATTATGAGGTAGATAAAAGAGTGTGCCATATTTATATTTCAATAGAAATCTATTTTCACCAATGTGCTGATGAATTATAAATGGGCTTCTCCAAAGGGAGTCAAACTTTCCATGCATCCCCTTTGGTTCTCTCCTTTTGTCCCACAGCAGGACTTCATCCCCAATCTAGAAATCATGATTTCTGGCCTTCTGGTCAAAGATTTTCTTTAATATAATTTGATGAGCAGAAATTATATCTAACACCATAGTTCTCTGTTCCTCCATCTCAATTAAGCACATGATTCTTTTATCAAGAGAGCTGTCATATGCCTGATCCTCAATTGCCTTTGCCAATTTCAAGGCTGGCAATTCTAAGGTGATTGGTATCTCAGCATTGATACCATAAAGAAGTTGAAAAGGAGACATACCAATTGCCCTCTTTGGTGTGATTTTATCTTCCCATAGAGCATCAACCAATGCTTTATGCCATGTTCTTTGATTTTCATCTACTAACTTCTTGATAATAGTTACTAGATTCTTATTGTTAGATTCAGCTTGTCCATTCCCTTATGGAAAATAATCAGAAGAGTGAGAGAGTTTAATTCCATAATGGAAACAAAATTGTGTAATCTCTTGAGAAGTGAAACAAGCTACATTATCAGTAATAATTTTGATTGGAACTCTAAACCTAGAAATGATATTCTCTTTGAAGAAGTTGCATACAACTTCTAAAGTAACATGCTTAGTTGGGATTACTTCTACCCACTTGGTGAAATAGTCAGTTGCTATAAGAACATAATCATTTCCAACACTTGAAGATGGGTTTATTGTTCTAATGAAATCAAGTCCCCATTGCTGGAAAGGTTCTTCTATGATCACTAGCTTGAGAGGCATAGCAGCTAACTTGGGTCTTCCAACAAATTGCTGATAGAGTTCACATTTTCTTACCCATTTATGTGTATCTTGGAAAAGATTTGGCCAGTAATACCTAGCTTGCAGAATCTTGTGAGTAGTCATAGGAGCAAAAAAATGTCCTCCATAGGCTAGATTGTGGAAATATTTCAACAACTGGGTTTGTTTCTCTTTGTCTACACAACGAAGGAATACTCCATCTATGCTTCTCTTGTATAAGCCATTGTCCCAAAGGACAAAATTGGTAGCTTTCAACTTGATATTCCTCCTTTCTTTGTAAGACAAATGAGTAGGACATTCACCATAGGTAAGGAAATGAGTGATACCTAGATACCACTCATTGGTAGTAGAGACAAAAAGACTATTGGTGTCCCTTCCACTTCAATTTCTTCATGGCATGTGTCTTCTGACTTATTATGAGTAATTAATTGGCATAAGCCTTTACCCATGACCAACTTTGTCAGCTTGATGTCTAGATCAAACTCTTGGATCTTTGTAATCCAATTACCTTTTTTTGTGCCAAACTCCTGTTGAGTTAATATAGACTTGACTGTAGTGTCAGGCACTAGGGTAGTAGTATGTGAATTTAGAATATAGAAGTAAAAATGTTTGACTTCTTTCACCAAGGCATAAACATGCTTCTCTATATTTGAATATTTCATCTCATGGGTTTTGGGAGGACAACTCATGAAAGAGATAGAAGATTCCATACTTTCCTTGTCCTATTGAACAAGAATAGCTGAAAGAGTGTGTTTAGATGCATAGATGTATATGATAAAATCTTTGTTATAATCTGGGAAAACCAAGGTAGGGGCATGAGCAATGGTGGTTTTGATATCTTGAAATGCTGATTTGCCTTCTTTAGTCCAGCTGAAGATGGTCTTCCCTTTCATCATGTTCACAATGTGTTTAGTCTTCTTAGCAAACTCGGGGATGAACCTTTGTAATAAATTCACCTTTTCAAAAAAAGAATAAACAACTTTTTTGCTTGTAGGCAAATGAAGTTCTTGAATAGACTTGACTTTGTCTGAGTCAATATTTATGCCTTCTTTGGACACAATGTGTCCAAGGAGTTTCCCTTATGTTACTCCAAAAATAGACTTTTTAGGATTTAAGGAAATACCATTCTGGCGGTAGTGCTCTAGCACTTTTTGTAGGTGGCGTACATGATCAGATCAACACTTTGAAAAGACAGTCAAGTCATCAAGGTATACCACTATGAATTTACCAATCTCATCTTAGAAAACCAGATCCATAGCTCTCTGAAAGGTAGCACCAATATTTATTAAACCAAAAGGCATTCTTCTATATGCAAATGTACCCCAATGTGTGGTGAATGCAGTCTTATGTTGGTCTGCTTCACCAACTTCAAATTGATTATAACCTGAGAAGCCATCTAGCATTGATAACATCTCTACACCTGTCACTATTTGAAGCACTTGATCCATAATGGGTAAAGGATAATTATCCTTCAAAGATGCTTGATTCAGATTTCTAAAATCTACACAAATGAGAATTTTTCTATTCTTCTTCCTTACATGCACTATGTTTGCAATCCATGTAGAATGATGGATTAGGAAGATGATTCTAGCATTTAACATTTTTTATATCTCAGACAAAATAGTATCTGATATTTTTATATTACACTGTCTGGATTTTTGCTTGTATGGCATTGAGTCGGCCTTGAGAGGAATGTCATGGTGGATTTCATCTGGGCTGAGAGACTTTAAGTGTTCATAAGAATATGCTAAGACATCCATGTATTGATAGAGTAAAGAGGTGAACTTGAATGTTTCTTTAGGGGTGCAGCACTTACCAATATTGACCATCTTGGGATTTTCTTCAGTAGTTAGATTCACTTGATCGAATCCCTGAGAGAAACTCAAGTTTGTTTGTTGTTGTTTGATGAATCTATCATGCTTGTCAAACAGCTTTTCAAGACAAACCAAGCCTTTGAGAATTTTGTTTCCTTTTAGCTGTAAGAACTCTTCATTTATATCTGAACTAGATTCAAATGTTGATTCATTCTTCTGAGACTCACTGCCTTCAAAATGTAGTTGTTCAAAATTGTCTTTTCATTCTAGGAAAGCAATGATTTTATGATCATCATTGAATACTTGCCAACAATCAGCATTGTCAAGAACACTTGGTCTATAGACCAGCTCAATAGTATACATGTCTTCTTTGAAATCTGAATGAGGAATGTTGACGCAAGAAATTGCACCCTTGGCAGGAGGCCAAGCTCCTGACTTCTCCTCGCAACTATGGAAACTCCCCTCTCACTTGTGGGACTGGTGAAGCTAGAGGGGAGAGTCTCTAGATAAGGGCTAGCTCCCTTTGATGCATCATGTTTGTTCTAGCAAGTGCTAACACACACACACACACACACACACACACACACACACACACACACACACACACACACACACACACACACACATATATATAAAATGGGGGGGATGAAAAGGGAGAAAGATGCAAGCAAACAAACTACTCTAAAGAGGTGATGCACCAAAAATAAGTCGACCTTCTTACATCCACTCTCAAAATCAGACAAATGCATACATACACTTCACACTTGGTAGAAGGACCAGGCTACTAGAAACTGGTAGGGAGGCTTTAATGGAAAATACAAAAAATAGAGATCACCAAAGGTGCTGTGAGACACACACTTATGTAGTAATTTCCTCTATTTTTCACTTCCAAATACTTCTCTTCTCCTGTTAGCTACAGAGATGGCGTCTTGTAGATAATAGGTATGTTGGTGTTGAACCTGTGTGAGCATCAAGAAACAATGACTGGACACAAAATAAAAACTCACAACATACTCAGATATATCCATCCAAGATAGAGGTAAAAAATGTGTTTATTGATTCAGGTGGAAATTTTGCCAGGGCTACGCCTTACAAATGTGGAAGATCCCTTTTGCAAAAGACAAGTTTTTCATATATAAGAGAAGAAAGGAGGCCCATTTGGTGCTCCTTTTTTACAAGTGGCCCATGCATCCCCTTAATGGGAAGAGGAAAAACTGTTGCCGATGTCATCTTTCTAGAAGAGGCCTACTGGAACCATGCTGTATAATTGCCCAAATTGACTTTGCCATTCAAACATTAATATCAGGACATGGCCACACCGCTTTTTGCCAACAGATTTTAGTTTGTCTTCTTCCAATGACAACTTGGATAAAAATAGGTCACATCACTCAATAACACTCCATCCCTTCACCATTTGGATGCTTTTTCTTTTCCCTATTTTGTCTCTTCTACTCCTTTGGCCCTCAGGGGTGAACTCTTAGCGGGTCGCTGCATTCTGGCCTTTTGGTCAGCTCTCTCTCAGTTTGAAAAAAATGACCATTTTTTTGCTAACTTTGACATTCATACAGCCGTCATTGGTTTGAAAACCAACGGCTAACTTGTTTTGTTAACGTTGACGTCCTCCAGGACATCACCGTCCCCATCACAACACTATCGATCCATATGGCTTCCTTTATGGCTTATCTTCCTTGGCCTTCCACAGGCGCTCTTTCCTTTGTCTCTATCACCTTCCCAAAGGGAAGGTGACCCTTCAACCTTCAAAAATTTCCCCTTGCACTTGGCCGAGAGTCCCCCGCAAAGGCACTTGCCCTTCGGGGTCCTTTGGCAGTTCGTTTTGTGCCTTCGGATGTTCTCTCGGGTCCCATGGACTGTCCATTGCTTTGTATATTTTTTGTGGGATTTTGTCCACAAACAATTCCCATGGACAAAAAGTCCACATAAGTTCTCCTCAGCCCCGCCTTTGCTTTGTATATGCGGCTTGAATTCCTTCAGACTTTTTGTCTGAAGGAATTCCTTTAGACAAAAAGTCTAAAGGAATTCAGGACTTAAACCAATTTTAAACTTAGACAAATTTGGGACTTACCCAGTCTTTCCTTTGAAGCGCCTGCCCTCCCTGCATTTTGAACTTGAAGACTCCCCTTCAGCCAAGGGCATACCCTTGAACCAATCCTGTTGAACCAAAAATGGTTAAACGGTTCAATGGTTCAACCATTGTGTGCTGATGAACTAGTGAACCAAGGCTGATGAACTTCTCCCTTTGAACCAAGCCCGTTGAACTTAGCCCATTGAACCAAAATATTTAACCGTCCACTTTGAACCAAGCTTGTTAAACCAAGCTATTGAACTAAAATTGGTTCAATGATTCAACAGTTCAACGCTTAGTAATGTCGAACTTGGAGATGGACCCTTTGAACCAAAGGCCATTGAACCACTTAAACCAGGCCATGAATCAAACTCATTGAACTTGTGTAATCTGAAGATGACTGGCATTAAATAGTAAGGGAAGAAGGTGACCAAAATTTTGCTTGTGGGAAAAATTGGTCAATAGATTGGCGACTCACAAGGGAAGCATGCCTGCTATGCTTAGAATCCATTTGCCTTAAAATCCATTGGGCACAGAGTCAGATTGTAACTTTTTTAAAAAATAGCAACAACCCTGAAAGATCCAAGAATCAAACATGAAGCCTTTTATCCCACATGCAAAGGGAAACACACAAGGCTAAAAAAACTACTACTTAATGCAAACTGCACTTAGGGAAAACAGGGAAAGAAAACTAAAAACAAACTACTATATAAAACTAACCAAGTATTCTCGCCTCCCTCCTGGATCGAAGGGAAAATTTCTTAAGTCCCCTTCCTGGCAAGAACACTTATGGTGCCAGGCAAGTAGCTGAATGAAAAATAGAGTAGGCGACCTGCTCCTCCTGCCTGCCACCTGAGTTGGCTTGTATTTGAGTGGGTCAAAATCAAACATGCTTCTAACATATATGTACTCTAATTGTCCTTAAAAGCCTGTTTAATGTTGGTCCTTCATATTGGTGCTCTTCACCAAGAAATCAATTGCTTCTGGCTCATCACCATAACCCCTTTGATATGCACATTTCCTCTACAATGTATCATGGTCCGACCCATTTCCTTCTACCTCATTGAAGACTCTGTCAGACTCATCCTCTGCTTCCTTTTGGCCTTCTTGAAGAAGGGTGACTATGGTGATGTCTGAAAAGGACTCACATAATGATTGTTCATCCCACAGAACATCACCTCTCTGTTTAAAACTCTCTTCTTCTAGGCATTCTTCTAGGAAAACAAGCCTCTCCTTTTCCTCTTTGTTGATCAGGACCTCTAGATGTTCAGAGGTATCCTCATGATCCTCCTTTCACTCAGGATCTTTAGTGTAGTCTTCCTCTTCATCAAAATAGAAAGGAAGTTCATCAAAAAGAGGGGAAGAGATCTCACCATGCGTTTGTTCCTCCTCGTATTGTTGGAACATCTGCATATATGCAAGTCCTGCATCTTCTCTATTGCTGATAAGGTCTTCACAAGGACCATTGATGATGATTTCCTCTCTATTGTCAATCATGATAGCCTCTTGAAGAACTATAGATTGGATCTTCTGCTCCTCACTCACCTCCTGCAGAATAGGTTCTTCTTTGAGAAGGGATGAAGTGAGACAAGCATGTGGAAGAGGAGGCAGTCCTTGAGCTAGAATCGAATGATTCTCCTCTTTCCACTTGGTTAACACTTCAACTATATCAAGTGTGGCCTGATATCTCTCTTGGAAATGTGTAGGTGTGGTGTGTTTAGACATAGAATGTGTTGTTTGGTCTGAGCCATCCATCACACATTGGTTGAGGAAACTCTCTCTAGATTCCAACTCTGTAATTCTCCTAGCTAGATCCTCTTGGAAGAGATTTTCCTAGAGGTCGTCAGCATTATCATGGGCAGGATCAGCTTTAGCTTCTTCAAGGTTTTAAGAAAAAACTTGCTTCTCCTCCTTCCTGCCCCATGATTCCACTATTTCCCCCTAGGTCAGGAACTCAGAATTGGAATTTTGCTCCTGTGAACAGGTAGCAACTTTTTCTTCTCCAAGGTCCTAAGGCTTGTCTGCAAGGTCTGGAAATTTTAACTCTCTTTCAAGAAGCAGCTTCATCCTAGCCTCTAAATCTTCAATTCAATTGGCTAGATTATCTTGAAGGAGTCTTCCTTGGAGGTCACCAGCATGATCCTCTTCAAAGCTCTAAGTTGGTCCCTGGCATTCCTTCCTCCAACCCAAAATCTACACATTATGCTGAAGGACTTGGGGAGGTTGGGGAATGCAAGGAAAAGACTGTTGGTGCACTTGAAGAGTCTCTAGAAGAGGGACACACTGGCTGGTGATACTCCCCCCAATGGAAGATTCACAATCTAAGGAGTTGAGAAGATTCATCTCCATAAGGGGTCGCTCTAGTTCCCTTTGGTGTTGGAAAGCTAGGCACACGAGATTGAGAGTAGATGCATTAGATGAGCTGGAGTGAGTGAGTGTTATCTGATAGAAAGGATTTGGTGTAAAAGAGTGGGCTTTCTTTAGGATAGGAAGGGTTGTGCAAGGCTAAATGTCTTGAAAAAAAGGATTTCTCCATTTTGCTACCTCCTCCTCTATGGATTGCAAGGCCTGAGCTTGCCTAAACAAATGGTCCTCTTTATACATCATCTCATGCTAATATCTGTACTGCTCTTCTAGTCTATTAATCTCTAATTCTAGGGCCATTTCCCTTATCATTTTAGGTCAACTAGGAGAGCCACTTGAGGGGATTGCACAAATATCTGGAGCCTGATCATAATCATATGAAGGAAAACAAGACCCATGATTTTGCACAAAGGAAATATGAATTAAAAAAATGATTTCTGATGGCACCAAGCTGCTTAACTAGTAGATTTAACTCAGAGTCACCAGATGCTAAAAATATTTGATTTGTTGTAACAGGACCAGCATCAATCCAAACTTTATTGAGTTGTCAAACTGGGTCCCACCGAGCGTGCCAAAACTGTGGACATAGGAAATTGTACCCTTGGTAGGAGGCTGAGCTCTTGCCTTCTCCTCACAACTATGGAAACTCCCATCTCACTTGTGGGACCAACAAAGCTGGAGGGGAGAGTCTCTAGATAAGGGCTAGCTCCCTTTGATGCATCATGTTTATTCTAGCAAGTGCTAACATACATATATATATATATATATATATAGATATAAAATGGGGGGTGAAAAGGGAGAAAGATGAAAGAAAACAAACTACTCTAAAGAGGTGATGCATCAAAAATAAGTTGACCTTCTCACATCCACTCTCAAAATCAGACAAATGCATACATACACTTCACACTTGGCAGAAGGACCAAGCTACTAGAAACTGACAGGGAGGATTTAATGGAAAATACAAAAAATAGAGATCACCAAAGGTGCTGTGAGATGCACACTTATGTAGTAATTTCCTCTATTTCACACTTCCAAATACTACTCTTCTCCTGTCAGCTGTAGAGATGGCACCTTGTAGATAAGAGGTATGTTGGTGTTGAACTTGTGAATGCATCAAAAAACAATGACTGGACACAAAACAAACACTCAAGACATACTCAGATATATCTATCCAAGATAGAGGTAAAAACTGTGTTTATTGATTCAGGTGGAAATTTTTCTAGGGCTACGCCTTAAAAATGTGGAAGATCCCTTTTACAAATGACAAGTCTTTCATATATAGGAGAAGAAAGGAGGCCCATTTGGTGCTCCTTTTTTACAAGTGGCCCATGCATCCCCTCATTGAGAAGAGGAAAACATTGTTGCCGATGTCATCTTTCTAGAAGAGGCCTATTAGAACCATGTTGTATAATCACCCAAATTGACTTTGGCATTCAAACATTAATGTCAGGACATGGCCGTGCCTCTTTCTGCCAACAAACTATAGTTTGTCTTCTTCCAATGCCAACTTGGAGAAAAATAGGTCACATCACTCAATAACTCTCCATCCCTTCACCATTTGGATGCTTTGTCTTTTCCCTATTTTGTCTCTTCTACTCCTTCAGCCCTCGAGGGTGAACTCTTAGCGGGTCACTGCATTCTGGCCTCTTGGTTAGCTCTCTCTCATTTTGAAAACAAATGGCCATTTTGTTCAGTTAACTTTAACATTCATACAGCCATCATTGGTTTGAAAACCAATAGCTAACTTGTTTTTTTAACTTTGACATCCTTTAGGACGTCACCATCCCCGTCACAACCCTATCGGTCCATATGGCTTCCTCTGTGGCTTATCTTCCTTGGCCCTCCGTGGGTGCTCTTTCCTTTGTCTCTATCACCTTCTCGAAGGGAAGGTGACCCTTAGACCTTTGGAAATGTCCCCTTGCACTTGGCTGAGAGTCCCTCGCAAGGGAACTTGCCCTTCAGGGTCCTTCAATGGGTCATTTTGTGCCTTCAGATGTTCTCCCAGGTCCCGCAGACTGTCCATTGTTTTGTATATTTTCCACTCGCTTTTATCTGTGGACATTTCTTGCAAACAAAAAGTTCACAAAAATTCTTCCTAGCCCCACCTTTGCTTTGTATATGCAGCCTGAATTCCTTCAGACTTTTTGTCCGAAGGAATTCCTTCGGACAAAAAGTTTGAAGGAATTCGGGACTTAAACCAATTTTGAACTTAGACAAATTTGGGACTTACCCAGTCTTTCCTTTGAAGCACCTGCCCTCCGATAGGGAATTTTTAACTTGAAGACTCCCCTTCGGCTAAGGGCATACCCTTGAACCAAGCCTGTTGAACCAAAAATGGTTCAATGGTTCAACCATTGCGCACCGATGAACTAGTGAACCAAGGCCAATGAACTTCTCCCTTTGAACCAAGCCCATTGAACTTAGCACATTGAACTAAAAGATTGAACCATTTGCTTTGAACCAAGCTTGTTGAACCAAGCCATTGAACCAAAATTGGTTCAATGATTCAACGGTTCAACACTTGGTAATGTTGAACTTAAAGATGGACCCTTTGAACCAAAGGCCATTGAACCACTTGAACTAGGCCATGAATCAAACTCATTGAACTTGTTCAATCTAAAGATGACTGGATTTAAACAATAGGGGAAGAAGGTGATTGAAATTTCGCCTGTGGGAAAAATTGGTCAACAAGGAACTAAGAGAGTTCCTAAAATAATAAGTGCATCAGCGCTGTCATTAGACTCTCTAGGTATAGCAGAAATGTTGAAAGCATCAAAGCTTTCAATTTGGTCCCAAAATAAGTTACGGTAGTGGTGTAATCTTTCATTATTGGTTTGGTATAAGTTTCTCACTTGACAAACCACTAATTCAACATCCCCTTTGGCATGAAGAAACTTAATGCCTTTATCTTGAGCAGCCTTCATGCCAAGCAACAGAGATTCATATTCAGTTGTATTGTTAGTGTTGCTAAATTGTAGTTTGTAAGATGAAGGGAACATCTCTCCTTGAGGAGATCTCAAAACAATCCCAGCTCCTAAACCGATAGAGGAATAGTTACCATCAAATTCCAAAGTCCATATCTCACTTGATATTGATTTTTCTTTAGACTTTCCTTCATCAGAGATGGAGGATCCTTCTTGGTCTGTACTGCAGCCTACTAGTTTTTCTACTATTCTTGTTGAACTAATTTCTAAGTTGACACTTTCAAAAATTATATCAGGTGTTTCATGTATTTCATCTGTAGATAGAAAATAGTTACCCATACCTACAGATTCAAAAAAAAATTGAGCTTTAGGGGCTGATGTCTGGGTGACCACATATTTTGCTTCCTTTTCAAGGAGAAACCTCTTCATTATGCCTTGGACAGGGATCCTTGCCTCAGATAGATCCATGCTTAGTTCTCCTTCCATGTTCTTGCAAAAATTTCATCCAAGCAAAATTCCATAGGATCCTGGGATGTCAGCCACCAAGACAGTCATCTTCATTCTCTTGTCTAGAAAGGCTGCAAATGCAAATTGGGAATCTTTGATTTGTCCCAACAATGGTACTTGCTTGTTCTCCATGGAGAAACATCTCTCGAATGTCTTGGTCAGTGTGAGACCAAGAGACTCAGCTACTTTAGTAGGCATAATATTATCAGATGCCCCTGAGTCTATAATACAGTTACTCAACTTGTGGCCATTAATTAACAAGGAAACATAGAAAGGTTCTATTTTTCTAGGAATAGTTGGGGGAGTAATGACCAAATTATTTGGAATAGGCATGTTTTTTAAAGAATCAAGAGTTACCTTTTTAGCTTTTTGTCTTACAGAGACGGTTTGGTTTTTGACATATTGGACCAGCTTATTTAATTGATCAAGATTGGACTACAAATATTTGAACTCAGGCATTTGTATTTTTGTCTTTTTAACATGATCAATTATGTCAAATGGCTGAATCGAGCTAGGTACATAGAAAGGTACTTCAACCTTTTAAATTTTAGGAGGGATGGGAGGTGGGCTAGTTTGTAAATTTGAAATAGAAAGGGAAGGTGTAATTAATGTATTTGCCTTTTGGGTAATCATCGGATCCTTTGACTAAAAAGGCAGAGTGGTTCCATGCTTAGCAATTGTGACTGCTAGTTGCAGTTACTCTTCTATCTTCTCTTTATCAGCCTGTTGGACTGATTGGTTCTTGGATCCGGCAAACACTACATATGATCCATCAAAAGCTTCTCCTTTACTTCTAGGTTCATCTTGATAATTCAGAAAACTAATGTGGGAGTCACCAGCTGATTATTTTAGATTGTCTTCAAGGAGATCAGCGTCATTTTCTTGATTTAATTCAGGCTGGAAAGAGAATTCTAATTCTGCTTCAAGATATCCCATTGCTAAATTGGTTGGAGGAGCTTCTAGGGCAAGTTTCCCTTGTGGGGGAGGAAGGTGATTCTATTGCCCTTGATTCTTGGTAGCATTGCCCTGATATGACTGATTTGGGAATGTCCTTCTATATGAAGGAGCAGAAGACATTCCTTGAGCCATTTAATTTTTGAGAGCAAGCAACTCGTTTGCCAATTTCTACACCATTAGATCTATGGTGCTTGTAGATGCATATTTAGAAGATGATGAAGCTCTATTTCTATTTGGATCTCTTCTTATCTTCCCTACTAAGATGAGATCATGTTCTACCTCAGTGGCCAAAAGTTGAGTTACAACAAGATCTATTTGACTACCATATCTCAAGAGAAAACTTATTTTAGGTAGCTGAGAAATAATGAAAAATTATTTGAGATTCTCAGTTTTAGGTCAAGATATTACAAGAATTCTATTTCTCAGTTTGTCAAATTTGGCTATGAAATCTCTCATAGGCTCATGAGGCTCTTTCTTCATCTGTGTAAGTTGAGCTAGAAGTGTATGGGCATCTTCTGTAGGTTTGAATCTGACTTCAAACTTATCTTTGAGAGTATTCCAATCAGTCACTGACCAAGCCTGTAAATGATAAAACCAATCTATATTAGCACCTTGTAATGTTTCTACAAAAATCTTGACTGCTACATCTTCAAATTCTACTCCGATTACTCCACAAACTATATTGAAATATGCAATGTGTTCATCAGGATGAACATTCCTATCACCATAAAATTTGGGGAAATTCTTTTGTGAACTGCATGGAAGCTCATGTAGAGGTGGAGTAAGATTGAGAGGACCAAAATCATTACCCCAAGGGCCTTGAACTGCCATTGTAGGATTATGAAAAGGAGGGATAACAAATCTCATAAAGGTAATTATTGGCAAAGCTTTATCAATAGCATAAGTAGATACTTCATCTAGCAATGGAGATTTGACTTTAGTAGGAAGAAAGCTCTTGGTTCGTTGGAGATGAGATGGTGAAGGAAATAGATCAAAATCACTTTGCTATACCAACTTGAATATAGGGTCAATGATACCTTTAGCCCTTTGGCTTCATGTATACCTTGAATCTGCCAGATTGTGAAACAAAAATGGAAAAGAATTAACCTTGCTTCAGTTAAAGCTTGAGGCTTTAAACTATGCATTCTTTCCTAGTTGGTGTGCATGTGAATGGATAGATTATAAATGGATAATGGATATATATCCCTAGCGGAGTCACCAAAAACTGTTGGTTGAATATTTTGTCGATCAACGTACTGATAAACAAAATAGGTCTGATCAGCCAAAGTAGGAAGATTAGTCATCTAAATGTGTAGGTTTACCACATCAAAAGGGGACTAATCTCTCTTCTCATTAAGGGGAAGTTCCCTATAGATAGGCTATATATATAATACTCAAGGGTAGGACAAACCATCCATCTCTCTTTCTTCAGAGATGATGTGTGTGAATCAAAGGAGAAACTCAAAGAAAATGACAGAAATCACTCTTGTTCTTTTAGAAGTACTATTCAACAAGCCACAAGAATACTCCAGGTAGTAATAGCAAAATGTAACAAAAGATGTAATAACTAGCAAATCGAGATGCAGCACAAAGTTTATGCCTGAATTGCTCAAGAGTAAGATATGAAGGACAATGAGGGCACAAATTCTTCTCAAAGTCCTTTACACAAAAAAGAAAAGAAAACACATTGAAATTCAATTATGGGGGCACAAAGTCTCTCCATAGTTGACTCTTCAGGACACCTTTCTGACTAATTTCACTAATCCTGCTTGTTGAATTAAAGGAATAGAAAATACATCAAGGAAAAAGACATAAGAATAGTTTCCTCAACAACAAAGATATCATAGCACAAAGTCTAAAAAGTCACTTGATTTCTTATTCTAGTAACAAAATATGATCAACAAACTGAGCTCAAAGTCTCAGAAGTGCCTTTCAATTTGGGCAAAGTTTTGTTTTGATTGTCAAAAAAGAGATCCATTTACAATAGAAGAGAGTCCCTTATATAGCCTCTTAAAGAAGGACTCAAGAATAGTAACACATCATGTTTCATTGGAATCTGTTAGGAAAATAGGATGGAAATTAGGGGCATCTACCCATTTATTTTTCTCAATGCAGGGAAATAAGTTATGTTATTTGAAAGTTTGCATATTTCAATGTCCACCTGGTGATCTAGTCCTTCCTCATCATTCCTCCTTTCTTGGTTAATTGAATCGGGTCCTGGATTCAATTTGTTGTTTTGTTCCTTCGTTACTTTCTGTTGGTCTTGGCCTTGAAATCTTGAATACATTTAGGTCTGTAGGTTCAAAGGATCAACGGCTATTTTATGAGCTTTAAAATTGACATTCGCACACCCATCACTATGTTTTCAATGGCTAGTTCGCTGTGTTGAATTTGATGTCTTCAGGCACATCACCCCTTGATCCTCTTTCAACCTTTTTATTTGGTGCTTTCTTAGATTGAACTTGCCATTTTAGGCCTTAAGAAATGACCCACTTTGGGTCAGGAAGAGCTCTCCGCAAGGGTATCTACCCTTCAAGCGGTCTTTGAATGGCTTTTGGGGTTTTTCGGGCGACCCTTCGACTTTGAGGAAGCATTCTTCAAATTGCCAGCTAAGATTCCCCCGTAAGGGCACCTTCCCTTCAGGGTCCTTCAGCGGCCTTTCACAAATTCCCGTAGACAATTCCTGTGGGTATTTTCCCCAAGCTTTTCCTGAGCAAATTCCCGTGGACAAATTCCCACGGACAAGAAGTCCGTGGAAATTTCTCGCAAACAAAAAGTCTGTGGAAATCGTTCTATTTTCTTTTGCCTTGGTTTCTTCAATCTTTCTCCAAATTCTTTTGGGCTTTTTGTCTGAAGGAATTCTTTTAGACAAAAAGTCTGAAGGAATTGCTTCTTTCCTTAGCTTTTTTTGAATTCCTTAAACAAAATTTGAAAGAATTACCTTTGCGGTCTTCTTTGAAAATGACCCTTCCGAAGGGTACTTTCATTGACCAAGTGCCCTCCGCAAGGGCACTTATCCTTCGAGAGGATTCCTTGAACTAAGTCAATGATCCCTTTGATTGAACCAAATGTTGAACCATTCCATTGAACCAAGCCAATGAACCGCTTGGTTGAACCAAACGTTGAACCAAGACTTTAAACCAATTCATTGTACCAAGGCTTTGAAACAAAATGGTTCAAGCCGATGAACCAAGCCTTTGGACTATTTGTTTGAACCAACCGTTGAACTAAGTTTTGGTTCAACAGTTCAAATGAAGCCTTGAACTAATTGATGAACCATTTGATTGAACCAAAAGCATTGAACTGCTTGATTGAACCTACCTGTGAACCTTTTGACGTTGAACCAAAGGATGAACCAAACATTGAATCTACTATTGATGCTTGTTGATGGAGATTTCTATTTAAACCAAGGCACTGAACTAATCTCAAAAAAGACCAAGTGTTAGAAACTGATTCTTTTGGTTGAACCTGCCTGTAAAAACCTTTGAACTTGTAGAAATGAACCTACCTGCAGAGTCCATAGAAACCAAGTCCGTAGTTTTATTTAACCTTGAAATATTCTGTAGAAATCAACCTATGAAGCCTATTGAACTTGCCCTATAGAGTCTGTAGATTTCTCTTCTTGATGAGTCTGTAGATTTCTCTTCCTACTGAGTCCATAGATTTAAGCTTGCAGATTCCATATATTTAAGCCTACAGAGTCCACAAATTTTTGAGAAGCTTGAAAAATGAGGAATTTGAATGCCCAAGACAAATTTTGAAAAAGGGAAGAGACAATTTTGGTCTATAGGACCAAGATAGTTAAAGTGTTGTCCCAAAAATGAGTGATATTTTTTGGGGGACAACAAATATAAAACTTAAAGTTGGATTATTTGGACTCATTGAATCACCCCCCCCTCTTAGTTATTTTAACTCTAATAATTTGTAGCAGATCAAGTCCTTTGGTAAACACTTAACAGCTTGAAGGTGATCCAAAGTACAATATGGGTAGTCATCAAGGAGGTTTATTTACTAATCAAGCACTAATGTTCAATGGAACCAATTATGATTTTTAGAGTATAAGGATGAGGATATATATTATGTACCTAGGGTTTGATTTATGTAAATCTATTCTAGATGGATATGTTGCTCCTACTACTCCTTCAACTAGTGTTGTAGACAAGAAGTTGTCTGAGAACAATTCCAAGGGAATGAATGATATCACTTGTGGTCTTTAAAATACTGAATACACCAAGGGAATCCATTATAATTATACTAAAGAGATGTGAAAAAAAATGTAGATCATTTTGAAGGAGATTCAAAAGTCAAGCTTGCTAAGTTGCAGACTCACAGAAGGCAATTTCAAAGTCTCAAGATGAAGGAAGAAGATTCTATGGCATCCTTTCTGTAGAGAGTTGATGAGATTGTGAACATCATTATAGGTCTTAGAGAGAATATTGAAGAGGTTAATATATTTCAAAATGTACTATGGTCTCTATCTCTCAAGTTTGATTCAAAAGTATCTTCTATATAAGAGAGTCATGATCTTACTTAGTTGAAGATGGATAAATTACATTACACCCTTTATGCATATGAGATGAGAGTAAATGATGATATACCACCAAAGAAAGAATTTATACTCAAGATAGAGATGAATCATAAGAAGAAGTTCCAAGGTAATAAATCAAAAGAGGATGACATATCTGATATTGATGATGATGAACTAATTTCTTTGATTACTAGGAAGTTAAACACAGGCTCAGGGAAGTATAATGGTAAACTACCCTTCAAATGTTTCAATTGTGGAGAAATAGGAAATTTTGATCATAATTTACCTCATAATCATGAAAATATTGATGATTAATATCATGGTGAAGTATAAAATGAAGATAAAAATACATATAGGAAGAAAGGATTCAAAAAGTATAAAAACAAGAAGAAGTCTGTCAAGAACAATAAGAGTATTTAAACCAAAGAAGATTGTAGCTCATTAGATGAGAGTGAAGATAGTGACTCAGAATATGATCATGAAGATGATGATCTTATTGAATATGAAGCCCTATTCATGGATAAATAAGGAATTTTATCACATTAAAAGGAGTCTGCTTGGAGTGATTCAAATAGTGATGAAGATGAGGTAGACTGTGAGACTATTTCAATGATTGCTCTTGAAGAACTGGAGATTGAGAATAAGATCAATACGAAGATGAAATATAAACTAAAGGAATATGAGGCAAAATTCAGTGTGTATGAGGAAAGATTGAATGAAGACACCAAGGAGCATGAATATATGATCCAGAATCTTAATTGTTAATTGGAAATTTTGTCTACAAACCTAAAAGCTAAAGAAGATGAATGTTAAAGGTGTGTTTCTAAATATGATTCTTTGAAATTTGAGCTAGAAAAGATAGCTATTAAGGTGAAGACATTTTTGATATTTTAAAAGAGCTCATATGATTTAGATAATATTATGAGTGGTCAAAATCATGCTAGTGATAGAACTAGTCTTAGATATGAATAAGAATAAAAGAATGTAATTCAAGACAAGATTAAGACTAATGTAAACTAGGACAATCATACTTTGAAGATAAATCATTAGATAAGGAATGATGGTGCTGATAGAGTGAGGACAAATCAGATCAGACAACCAAATGCCATGAGGTATGTAAGATTTAATGGTTACAATTACACATGTAATCAATTTGGCCATACGTCTAAAGAATGTAAGAGACCTGTTATAAATGAATTTGAATGGGACTATGATGGGGGTCATTAATCAAAAGGTGTGAACATAATTAAGTGCTTCAATTTTCTTGATGTGGGATGCTTTGAAAATCATTATCCACATAAGATTAGACAAGGTGAGTTCTCTTCAAAAATGGGAGGTTAGTTTGTTTATCATGACAGAGTACATATGGTAAGCTTATATCCAAACATGAAAAGATAAACTATGTTTCCATCAAGGAATATGGTGTGCTACAATTATGAAAAAAGAGGTCACATTGCTAGGATCTATATGTAAATGTATATAAATCAGAATAGGTTTAAGTAGGATCCTAAAGTGCAAGAAAGAAGTCAAGTCAACACATAGAATCCAAAGGTGATAATTTTGAGTCATGATGAGACTAAAGGTCCAAGTAATATGTTTTCTATGGTGGAGAATTCTTCAAAATTTAAAGAGTGCCAAGGGCTTTCTTTATCTACTCATGTTGAGAATGAAGAGACCAAGCTCAAAGAGAAGACCAAGGTGCTAGTTGAAGCTAGTCCTGAGGTATGTATAGATCCAAGTGAACATCTTATTGTTGTTGATCATGTTCTAAACTACAAGGAAGATTATTCAAATGAAAAGGTATGTCATGAATTTGTGTTGTCTCCATGTATTGTCAATCCAATCATAGAAGAAAAGGAAAATATTGTAGTAAATGAGGAAGTAGTTTCTCCTAATCCAATGAAGAAGAAGAAGAATACGAAGAATAACTATAAGTATTAGATGACCAAGGAGGACAAGGAATATGAGGATTTATGGGTAACTCTTGGTTTCAAACCATGGTAGAGGATTATGGTGTAGCCATTGTCTTTGATTATGCTTCTTAGGAAATATTTTTCTTATGGAGAAGAAAATTTTTGTGCTCATGATTATATTTCCAATCTAAATAGAGACTTGTGGTGATATTATAAGGTCATTAACTAAGGGGGATTAACAAGTCCATGAGTTTTTTCCAGAGGTTTATGTTTTCCATTAGATACCAATGGTTTTGTGTGTTCTTTCTTCAGTAGTTACAGTACTTGGTTGAAGAGACTGTTGGCATAAAGCAAGAGGAAGTTGTCAAGACAAGTAGAAGTAGGCTCAAGGTAAGGAGGATTTTGTCTCATATTTATAAGATTGTCCTTTATTATTGATGGTATTTTTATGTCCTTAGGATCATTTTGTGCCCACTTTGTCATTGTGTCAAAGGGAGAGAAAGTTCTTATTTTGGGAGTGCTTGAAGAGAGAGAAGGTATGTGAGTTGAATATTACTATATATGAGGGTTGTTGACATCAATGACAAAGGAAGATATTTTTTGAGAGTTTTAAATGATGTCATGGTGATGTCTTGGTGAGTGGATGAACAACCTTGATAGTCTATGTGATAATGACAAAGTGTGCAATGTGCTTGTCCTAGTATGCTTAAAGAAGGCTTGGTTGATCTTCAGAATTGGCTTGGTTTGAGATGTTTAGAGATGAGTCTAAAGTATTAATAATTTGAAAAAAATTCCCTAATATGTTTTATATGCTTTTATTGCTTGTATGATAAGTGGAATTCATCTGGTTATCCATTGTTTCTCATCTAGACACTTTGGGTCTAGTGGCAAACAATCTGAGTAGGCAGTTTGATGATGTCACCATTACCATGTGGGAATGAATCAATGGGATTTGGTTATATGGTTATGATCACATTAGTCACTAGTTGTTATGTACCAATTTTTAGGTCATTCAATGTAGTGAATCAAAATATATGTAAGTTCAAAGTCAGGTTCCTAGGCATTTTGATAGTATTTTCCTATACATAGACAAATTTGCATAAGGCAAGAAAGAGAATAGTAGGAATTTTAATGGTGGAATTTCTCACACAAGTGGATGTTTTAATATAAGGTGATCATATGGGTTTGTTAAATTTTTTACCTAGTTTATTTTTGCTAAATTTTAGATCATGCCCTAAAGCATGTCAAAATATATGCTGTGAAAAGTTGGCCTTCTAGGCAAGTTTTTAGCATAGTTGGCTCTGTGACAAATGATTTTGAGAAGGCATTTTAATGGTGTTATATATTTAATGAGTAAAGGTTTCAGGATTATTTTGTGACATGGTTGGATTCCACTATCAAATTGGTTTATATGATGTAAATTCAAGGTCATGAGATTAATCGAGGCAAAATATATATCTATGCAAAGTAGGTTTTCCAAGAATATTGTAATTGGTCCCCATAGTCAATTTTCATGATGTTAATAATATAGAAATAGTGGAGATATAATATTTTATGGGATTTTTTACTTATATATCCAATGGTAAACATAGATTCAAATGGGTCAATGTGACAGTTGTTTAGTAAAGATAAAGATCAAGCATCTTACAAAAGATCAACAAAGTGTGTGTGTTCCAAGATGTCAAGAAGAAATGAGATGAGGACAAGTGTTAATTATTTAATGAATAAGAAAATTTATATGATAAGGATGCAATGGTGAGTTAGTTTTCATAAATATTGATTAAACAATGAGTGTTGATAGCTAAAGACTTGGTTAATCCATAGAGATCGACGGTGCATATTGAGTCAACATTATAAGGGTACACAATATGAGGTCAAAGTAACTGAGGTTTAACATTTGAGTATTGGTACCTATGCATTAAAGTTTGGATAAGATAAATTTTGTGATATTGATCTAAATTTGAGAGGAAATGATATGCGAGCATTGTGTTCAAAGTTTAACTTTGACTATTTACTTTTGAGTATTTTAATTTATGAAGGAAAGACTAGTATCTAATTTTTGGGCCATAACTTTCGATCCAAGTAGAATTTGTTAGTGTAGTAAAAATAAAACTGGTAGAGGAATCAAAGGTGTATCTAGAAATATATATTTAAATATCTAGAAATGTGTAAAAATAAATATATTGAGCTCAAAATTTGATTATGTTTTCATATATGTTCTGCAAGTGACTCGAAAAGGATATTTGAGTTTGTGTTGATATTATTTTGATGTCTCATAATGACTTAGCTATCTAGGAGTGTTGTATAATCCATTAGGATGCTTTGTATGGTCTTTGAAGGTTTGAACAATTGAAATTTTATATGAATAAAGGTTAATAAGTTGACTATGTGTTTGTTCATAATGTTCTTGTGTCCTAGGTCAATGTTTGAGTTGTTTAAGCATATGCAAAGGTGATAAAAAGTGACTGTGAGATTTTGAAGATGTTGAAGGGGACATAAGGAGTGGAAACATGTATTTTAAATTTTCTTGTGTTATTATTTTGATTTATAAAGTGCTAAATGGGTGAATAGGTCTCCATGAGACCTATAAGAGCTACAAGGGCCTTATTAAAAGGTGTAGCTACTTAAGGGTTACCCATAGATGTTATGACTGACCTATGAATATTATTTTGAGCTATGTCTTAATGAGATATATGTCATTATGGTTAAATCATGCCCAATGGCTGACCAAGATGGTGTTGATCATAAATGATCTATAAATAGTGAAATCAAAGGTGGTGATTTCTGGACTTGAGAATGAGAGATTTAGGAGAGATTTGAGAGAGGCTTGTGTGTGTGAATTTGGGAGAGAAGGAGGGGCATAGTTACCTATGGATTATTTGAAGAGTATAATAGATTTATTAATATTTGTATGACATGTTGGTCATTTTATTGGTATAATAGTGCTCTTACTATTTGAGTATGATCAAAGGTAAAGAGTGATAATCAGAGGTCCATCATCAGGTGTTGAAGACATCAGTTCAAAGATGGATGTGTTCATAAGTGTTGTTTTGGTAGCTTAGAATCTAAGGTGGTGGTAGCCTCATTGCAAGGTAAAAATTTCTAAAAGTTTGGTTGTTGTTGTAGATAAGCTAGACAAGTGTGGCAAAACCTTATGGGATTGTAGTCTCACTAAATAGGGATTGTAGTTCGTTGATCAGCTACGATTGGTCTAAATTGGTTCTTGTTATTATAAGATAGTAGTCCAATTTTAGGTTCTAGTGGATTTTATTCCCCAAGAAGGTTTCCCATGTATGTCATGTGTTATATGATTGATCTTGCATTGTCTCTCTTGCTCATTGTTATGAATGATGTGTATGATTTATGAATGCTTGTGGTAGCTGATTAAGTGTTTGTGAAGATCAAAATTTAATTTGGATTATTTTGGCTCACTGATTCACCCCCTCTTTGATTAGTGATTGTACCTATAACAATCTAGTGTGGGTTCAAGCTTATGAGAGTATTTGATTTTTATTTGGTACTTCCCCTTTTATCCTTCATAGGAGCCCTTTCCCCCTTTCTAATCCTTTTCTCATAAGTATAATTAGTTTAGGTGATGCATCAAGAGGAAGCCATCCTTCTCTAGAGGTTCAACCATATTATAGGATACCCATAACCTAGGGTTGTTCCCATATTATGATTGGGAGTGGCAAAGCCTAAATAAATCCTCCATAAGGGTGCAATCCCATGTCATAACATTTACTTAAAGTTATTATAGTTTTTCATTTTCACACTTTATAATAATTCCACCTTAAGTACATGTGTTACAAAGGTATTATTTATTGTTTTCACACAATCAATTTGGTACTTATCCTGATGTGTGTATAAAGGGTTAAGTGTAACTTGTGGAATGATCCCCCATTTTGATTCACCAATAATAATATATCACTCACCTCTTAGTTTTCCTATATAAGTCCCTTTATAATATTATGGAAAGTAATCGATCTTAGATTCATATCTTGAGCTAGTGGAAATGTACTATTTTAAAGAGTCTTGTTATAGTGTAGCATTGTTGGTTGCACACATGAAAATTATATATTCCATATTGTAATACAGTGTGATTTTTTGGTGAATCTTTTTTATCTTATAAATACATATGTGTGGATGTTCATTAAATATTTTTCCTATGACATCATCATTTTAAATATGGCATCATAACTATGTTAATTTAATATGGGATCAGATCAAATTTTATAAGAAGATCAATTAGAGTTTTTGAGACAATATCCATATCACTCCCAAATATTATTTGTTAGGAATATCAAGAGGAGAAAGAGTAGAGGAGGAGACTTAGGTACTCAAACTATTCAATCCTTAGTAATCTTTGATCAACAAGGATAAATTTTTTTCTCTCTCTATCAACTTTTATGGGACGTTCTACATAGTTTCCATCTATTTTTTTAGATCTGATGCATTCATTTAACTAGATTCATGTATAAGTTGTATATCTAAATATGGACAAGTTCCCTAGAATATATTTTCAAACAATTTTTTTTAGTGTTGGTGTGTATAGATAAGACATTTAAATTATGTTTAGACTATCAAAGAAAGTCATTTTTGACGTTCATTTCACCTAAATCTAACAACATTATCTCATTTTTCAAGCCATATAGATTTTGTTCCATGTAAACTTGGGGAATTTACATGGGTAATATTGACCCAAAATGAGGGTAAAATTCCTTTTTAGCTCATTTGGCATGTTTTGAGGACCATATTTTGAAATTTTGTTTTAGATTGTGATAAGTGATTAGCTCCTATGTTTGGCTACATATTGTATTTAGGTTCATATTGAGGGTTTTATTTTTCATCTTTAATTCTTAATTAATTTCATATATTAGGAATTCTCACCTGATTTTTTTTTATGATTTAATTTTTACACCTACCTATTGATTTTTTTGAGATATTGAGTTATTTTATCTTCACTCCTAGTTAGTATTAATTGAGGATGGTGTTGTGTAATGTTAATTCTTCTTTATTTATTTAAGTATGTTATTCACATAGTGATTTTTCCTATCAAATGCAAAGATTGGTCATTTTTTTAAGGATCTCCATATCACTTTGTTTGAAATTTGGTTATTTCCTAGAGGATCTTCATAACACTCCATTTGTAATCATGTAACCTTGTATTTCATTTAGATGGAACACGTACCAATAGTCACTCTTGTTAACATAACCATATTCATGAAAGATAATTTTGTTTCATTCTATTGAAGGATTCATTAGATTTGGTAGACATTTAATTCACTGGATTCATTATTGTTTTTTCTCTTTCATTGTACATGGGTACCACATCGGGATTAGTTTATGAGACCCATACTTATGAGCATAAGACTTCTCATATTTAATACCACATAGCCTAATATTATATTTAGGAAGGGTGTTTTAGTATGTCATATTCAAACTTGATGTAAATTCCACCTTAGTTAGATGTGTTACCAAGGTGTGATTTATCATATGCACATAATTATTAAATGCAGTCATCCTCACATGTGTTAGAAGGGTTAGGTGTAACTTGGGAAATGATTCCAACCTATACTTCACCAATAATAATAACTCACCCACCTCTTAATTTTACTATATAAGGAACCTTTGTGTTCTTTTGGAATATAAAGGATCTTAGAGTCATCTCTTGATTTGTTGTAAATGTAGTGTTTTAGAGAATAATTTTCTACTAAAACCATTGCTGATTACACATGTACATTGTATATTTGATAATATAATATAGTTTGATTTTGAAAGTGAATCACTTTATCTCTTTTGAGTACATAAAATTGGATTTTCATTTTTGAGTTTTATTGGGCCCTCATTTATAATATGACATCACAACTATGTTAAAATAATAAAAGATACCAAGAATAAATCCCCAAAGTCTTCACTAGAGGTATTTACTTACACATAAGGGGAATCGTTAAGTGGATCAACCTTTGTAACATTTTTCTATTTATAAGCCTACTTAAAATTCCTAATTTAACCATTATTCTAGAATTTCCTATGATTTTTTCCTAGAGTATTAGATTTACCCCTAGACTTTGATTATTTTTCCATTGACATAGTTTTTGTTCCTCTAGGAAATGACCTCTTATAAATAAGGCATCGATTGTTTTGTAATATTCAATGGATTGTCATCTCATTCCCTCTTATAAAATTGATATTAATACATCTTAAAGATTTAATGTATTTTTATTAGCACTAATGTTCATAACAAGATCATCCCATAAATCAAATAAAGAACATAATAGAGTAATACACATTTCATGTTTATATTGCATTTTAATCTTAGCTAAAATCAATTATATTGTCCTATTTATGAATGTTTTTAGATGCTTTGTTATAGAGTCAAGAAATTCATCCTTAGGGAATGCATCTTATTTCAAAGAAAAAATTGTCTAAAAGGGACTTTGTATAATAAAAATTGCATAACTTATCTAAAAGAAAATTAACATTTTTCTATAGATATATTCAACAACACTAAATCTAAAAGACATTGTCTAATTTAAATATTAACCTTTAGATACATCTTATCATAATTTTATGCCTACATACTTGTAGGTATTTTGTTAACACGACAAAACATTTATCTATGCATGAGAAAATATTCAATCTCAAACTTCCATAGCTCAAAATGTTGGCCATTAATATTTTCAATCTCTCTTTTTGTGTTTTAGGACCATGATATCCCAAGCATAGATTATAATTTTTTAATTGTATAATTATTATCTAGTTAATTAACTCTTGTGCTCATTTTTATGTAAGGCTATCCCTTGAATAATAATAATAGTTATTAATTTACTTGGTGTTTTATCAAAATTTAAAGAACTAGAAGAATGCTAGACCCTAATTAGATAAAATGTAGACATGTAAAATTAGATATTTTGTGTAAATTTTAATTATTTAATGTCAATCACATGATCAAACCTTAATTTATTGTATTATCTAAAATCATCTATCCAACAACCATTTTTAGTCTAAATCATGACAAAAAATCCTTAATCACAATTTTACACTGTATCATATCATCAATTTTGTCAACCCCATACTGAATCAAATCATCTCTATGTAAGTATCTGGTCCGTAAACTACACTGATAAACTCAAAGTGAAGTTTCAAGTATGAATAATAAATTTCTCAAAACTTAACAAATTCTCAAAAAACTCAAAAGAAATTGAAAAATGTTTTTTGCAAAATCATTCTTGGTTGTTGGGTTGGAATGGAATTGTCTAAATACTTGTTACTTCCATTTACCAATTAAAACCAGTTTTTAATAATATTGTGCTATAATTGTCAAAATGAAAATTACTTGCATGAATTCATTTACTAATTAAAATCAAATCAGCAAACTGAAACAAAATCATGCATCAAATGACAATTACCCAAAACATAAAATAGGATAACGAAGTTTGGCTCAACAATTGATGCCTACATCTCTGGGTTCTCCAAAGGAGTGGACCATTTCCATTAAGGGCACTTCAAATACCTGGAAACAATAAACAACTTTCCTACAAGCTGATATCTCAATGCAAAAATTCACCTTCATCGTGACTGACATCAAGCCTAGCACCTTTGAATTTCGTGGGTCTTCATAACACCTACAAAGTTGCTTCAAAAGTCCTAAAAATCTCCTCTATGGGTTGAAAAATACTCCTCCAATATGCAAATTAGCTAAAATAGAGTATTAAGACTGTGTATTATGGCCAAAAAATGGATAAAAATCCATTACATGAGCTTTCCCAAAGCTTTTACAAGTCTCGGCCTCTTAAAAATAAAAACACAGTCCAAAAAAATGATGATTTCAAATAGAAATTAGTGCCTTATATAACACTTTGACCTCCTTAGTTGAAGTGGTCAAGGCCTATCCCTTTTGGGTGGTAGGTCAAGGGTTCAAAACCACCAGCCCTTTCTTTTAGGTGCTTTGACTGAGTTTGAATCAGCCTCCTCCTTTTTGGGCGCACTTTGGGAACCGTTGGCCTCCACTTTTAGCACATTTGAATTCTCTTTGTCCCACATGGCTACATGGAAGGCAGTTTGCATGCTTTAAGAATCTTGGTGTCCTCCTTGAATATGTCAATGCCCCCTTTTGGTGGGTTGAAGGTGCCATGCACATTGGTCAAAACTCCAATCTTAGCTTATACGCTTGCCTTGTCCTCTTCTTATGTGCCACATGGCATGCATTTGTGACCCATTCTCGAGATTTTTTTGACTCGGCATATGTGTGTGTTCTCCCATGTGGCATAACCAAAAGTTTCTACGAACACTTACTGACTACCACTTATTTCCACCTGATTGGTCCACTTGGCATGCCCTCATTGTGCCATGTCATCTTATGACACCAAATTTTTACCTGTCAAACCAAAACTTCAGTGGCCTATAACTTTTGCATACAGTGTCCATTTTACAAACCATGAAAATTATCAAAAAGCTCTCGATGAGATCTAAAGTGTGCCACCACTGAAACTCAGACTTGAAACCATTATTAGAACTCAATTTTTGATCACACCTCCCCAATGGAAGGCTTTTGGTCTCCAAAAGTCCAATATCCCCTGAAACTGTAAAGTGGTCTACTGTATTTATGAAAATAGAACCCAATCATAGAAAGAGGTATAAACAATTGCATTAAAATGATTCACAATCAAACTAAAAAAATGCCTACTCCAAAGGCATGAGTAAGTGAATCTGCAACTGCAAAAGTGATTACAACATATCAAAACTGTTTGCCCATATCACATCCTATAAAGCGGTGAATTGCCAAAAACTAAAACAACTCCCAATGTAACTGCAAGACAAGTTTATAATGCCGACAACATACAATAAATGTTGTGGACATGTTTCAATACAATGCCCTAGTATGGGACTTATATTCTAAGAAAATACAAACAACCAAAAGTGTATGTTGCCTAACATGTAAACATGCCCAAAGGGTCTTAACAATGCATCTATACATCCATGTGCCAAAAATAGATACATTCAGAATAGCAGTCAAATAAGTGTTGTAAGGAATTAACTTAACCTACAACATGCATTCTACTATTATCTCCAACTGATCAAATGAGTTCAAGTTCTCTAGACAACTCACACAACATAAATAGGAGATTCAAAAACTTAGAGTTATCAAAAAGTGAGAATTGAAAAACTTCATATGGTAAACCTGTCTTCAAGTGTTCCCACCAACTCTAATCTACATCTATCAAAGATTATTCATTCCTTTAGATGAATTCTTAACCATGCTTTGAAAAAAGAATGTAGCGATAATCCACTTAACCATTTCTTTCTTCCTAGTGAAATTGATTGTCTTAGTGGATTCCTTAGCAATTGCATATTGTTGACTTCACCTCTTTAATGGATTTTCACTTGTAGGTTTTACCTTATCCTAAGTTTTATTGTCAAATATATTATGGATTGAATTAGCTTCATTAACCTTAGTGAGAGGTTTGTAAATCATCTTAGTTCTAACATTACTTGAATGTGAAGATGCATGAAGCTTAAAAAATCTATCAATCCTATGTCCACTCACTTTACAATGAGTGCAAACATCCTTCTTCGGTGAGGGTCCTCATTTTCCAATTCCCATCTTATCATGAGAATGGTCTTTCAAACATGCAATCTGATTTAATAAAGAATTTCATTTCCAACAAGTCTTAGCACTATGGTTATTCATCCCACAAAAAGTGCATGGAAATGATTGCATTATCTTATGTACCTTATATCCAAACATATTAAATATATCAATCGGATCAGAAGATTGAGTGTAAGAATTAGGAGGTGGAATCTCAATACCTCTTTTACCTTTACACCTTTGAACTAATGGCCTAGAACATTCGCTATTAGAAGCTCGTCTTCCTTTATCCATGGAAGAAACTTCTCCCTCATCCACCTGCACACTAGTATAACCCAAACCTACATGAAGAGGTTTATGCTCAACCTAAATTGGGTTAGTTATACCTTGGATATCTCTACCAAGTCCTCCTCTATTGTAACCCTTTTTAAACAACAATTATGCCCTTAGTGTATCTTTCAAAATCACCAAAAAAAATATTACTAGAATCTGAATCTGAAATGGTAGAAGAAGATGAAGATTCCTGTGGTGAAAAACTTACAGTGCATTCAGTCATAGTCTCTGCATCTGAAGTTGAAGGCGTTACCTTTTCACACTCACCACATTGCAATCTAATCAAGAGCTCATCCTTGGATTTGATCTCTAATTTTAAAATTGCAATTTTCTCTTCAAGGGAATAGAGCTTACATCTCAGGAATGCATTCTCATCCTAAATCTAGTTATTGATTCTTTCAAGCTCTTCCATCTTGGCTTTAAGTGACAACTTGCCCATGGTTTCCTACAAACACACTAATTCCAAAAATTCACATTGCAATCTAATCAAGTGATATGGATAACCAATAAACTGAAAGCAACTGTCAAAACTCAATCAAAAACTAACCTAGCTTTCTAACTGCTCTAATACCAACTTGATCCATAAACTACACTGATAAACTCAAAGTGAAGTTTCAAGTATGAATACTAAATTTCTCAAAACTTAACAAATTCTCGAAAAACTCAAAAGAATTTGAAAAATGTTTTGGCAAAATCATTCTCGGTTGTTGGGTTGGAATGGAATTGTCAAAAGACTTGTTACTTCCATTTACTAATTAAAACTAGTTTTTAATAACGTTGTGTTATAATTGTCAAAATGAAAATTACTTGCATGAATTCGTTTACTAATTAAAATCAAATCAAAAAACTGAAACAAAATCATGCATCAAATGACAATTACCCAAAACACAAAACGTGATAACAAAGTTTGGCTCAACAATTGATGCCTACATCTCTGGGTTCTCTAAAGGAGTGGACCGTTTCCATTAAGGGCACTTCAAATACCTAGAAACAATAAACAACTTTCCTACAAGCTGATATCTCAATGCAAAAATTCACCTTCACCATGACTGAAATCAAGCCTGACACCTTCGAATTTTGTGAGTCTTCATAACACCTACAAATTTGCTTTAAAAGTCCTAAAAATCTCCTCTATGGGTTGAAAAATACTCCTCCAATATGCAAATTGGCTAAAATAGAGTATTAAGATTGTGTATTATGGCCAAAAAATGGATTAAAATCCATTACATGAGCTTTCCCAAAGCTTTTACAAGTCTCGGCCTCTTAAAAATAAAAACACAGTCCAAAAAAATGATGATTTCAAATAGAAATTAGTGCCTTATATAACACGTTGACCTCCTTAGTTGAAGTGGTCAAGGCCTATCCCTTTTGGGTGGTAGGTCAAGGGTTCAAAACCACCAGCCCTTTCTTTTAGGTGCTTTGACTGAGTTTGAATCAGCCTCCTCCTTGTTAGGTGCACTTTGGGAACCGTCGACCTCCACTTTTAGCACATTTGAATTCTCTTTGTCCCACATGGCTACATGGAAGGCAGTTTGCATGCTTTAAGAATCTTGGTGTCCTCCTTGAATATGTCAATGCCCACTTTTGGTGGGCTTAAGGTGCCATGCACGTTGGTCAAAACTCCAATCTTAGCTTATATGCTTGCCTTGTCCTCTTCTTACGTGCCACGTGGCATGCATTCGTGACCCATTCTCGAGATTTTTTTGACTCAGCATAGTGTGTGTTCTCCCATGTGGCGTAACTAGAAGTTTATATAAACACCTATTGACTGCCATTTGTTTCCACCTAAATGGTCCACTTTGTGTGCCCTCATTGCACCACGTCATCTTATGACACCAAATTTTTACCTGTCGAACCAAAACTTCTGTGGCCTATAACTTTTGTATACGATGTCTATTTTGCAAACCGTGAAAAGTGTCAAAAATCTCTCGATGAGATCTACAGTGTGCCACCACTAAAAATCAGACTTGAAGCCATTATTATAACTCAATTTCTAATCATTGTCACTTTGAATAAATTAAAATTAAATAATTATTCAATATTATACTATAAAAAAATCATCACAAATCAAATCTAGGGTTATTATCTAATTAAATCAAATCATTTGGATAACTTCAATCCTAATCAAAATCCATTTAAATTTCATATTTTTAATAAATCCAATAATCCTATTTTTCATCTCAAAGCCATAATTACACCCAAATTTTCTTTTCAATTTAAAATCAAGCACCAAATGCAAAGTCAAAGTAGATTTTCTAAGGTAAATTCAATGCAAATGGAGAAATGTGAAAGTAAGGTCTAAAAAAAAATCCTTTCAAAAATCACAAAACATCTAAGGAAAGGGACAAAATCTTACATGATATTATACACTCAAATCTTGGCATTAAATGTCCACCTTTTTTCATTCAATGATTTGTAGGACTCATCTTCCACTATCCATCTTTATCTTCATCCCACAGTTTAAATCAAGTCAAAAAAAAATATAAATTGAAGGTCCCTCTCCTAATTATAATAAGCATTTTCATGCAACAAAGTGCTTCCACTTTATCTATAAATAGATTCAATCAATCAACATCACCCAATATAGAACATTATATTTCAAGGTTAAGTGCTATAGGTTTTTCCATGCCCTCCATAGATATTTATAACTACATCAAATCACAGTCTAAGTGCAATCTCTACAATCGAAGAAAAGAGCAAGGTCATCTTGGTAAGATCAATGTGATACTATTTGTTCTTTTTCTTTTACTTGAATCTCATTTGAGGTATATGCACAAATATTCAGTTAGCATTCCATTTGTGCATTTAGTTTGGATATCTTATGAATTCACATTTTGTGTTAACTTGAATCTTGACCACATGTATACATTTTGGCTTGCTCAATGAGACTAATTCACCCTACAATCATCCTTTAAATCATCTTAGCCTAATTATAAAAATAATTTTGAGATATTTTAATAAAAATTTCATCAAATTTTTGCTTAAATTTTTTCAAATTTCCATTCCTAGGTGCTTGGTAGAATTGAACTATTTCCTATTAGATTCACTTATGAAAGAGATGGAATTACTCTTTGTTTTTAATGGAATAAATTATATCTATATATTTTATATGTTTTTAGGGAATGGGTACAAACACACTATTTTTATATGAATTTTAGTATCTCCCCTATCCCCCACTTTAAAAAAAACATAAAATCATGTTATTATCGCATATGATGGATTAAGCCATGATATTTAAAATTGGTGGCAAGGGTCAAATTGTTTCCATTCATTTAAAATTTATTTTTTATGCATATTATTGAATATGATATTGTGTTGTGTTGATTTATTTATATACTTTAAGCATTATTTAAAAAACTTTACATAACATAAGTTGATCAAATAGTCATAAGGACATTTTTATCCATCCAAAAGTTGTAATGGTGTTTCATATTTGTCATATAAGTTATGATCAATAAGTAGCTAAAAATCATGATTCTTAGTTTCAAGAATTTTGATATATCTTGTCTACAAACATAATTGTCTATGAAAATGGTTTCATGTCATGAAAATAGATTTTTATCTCATCGTATTCTGGCACTCAATTTTACAACGTTGCAACTCAAATACTATGTGCTCAATTCTTTTTATAGTTCCACTAACATGAAAGGATATTTTGTGAATGTTCTCAGATCTACAAATGTATGAAATTTCTCATTGGTATTTACTTCAAATAAGCTTTGAACATTTGATTCAATTGATAAATGGTAATGTTTTTGCATGTTTTGGTAAGTTGTTAGCATTTATCAGAAGGAATTGGTGAAGAATCTATGTCTTGGTTGTTACCTAAGTTTTTACTTTTACCTAAATCTAAACTTAAAAATATTGCCATTGTTTATTGTTACCATTGATCATGGATATTTAAGGTGAATATTTGTAATTTCAATGTTTAATAATGTTGGACATTGATGAAGTATTTTGTCATGGCAATTAGGGTGGTGGTGGTCATTTTTACATGTGGTTGTTATAAAATTTGGACACTTCAACTTTTTTATATATTAAATGGTGAGACATTTAGATATATTAATGCATGTGATACTAGTTGCATAGATAATTATCTATAAATACATATGTTTTTAAAGATATGTTTGAATTAAATGACAAGGTGGTAATGTATTTTTCTAATGTGCATGACAATATTTGTATTTAATGTTATGTCCCTGTCTTGTTTTGATACTTGGTGATTTAATTGGTGGAAATTTTGATTATCATTTGGTAGAGTTCTAAATGTATCTCTAAACATCTAGTGGTAGATTTACCATTTGATTTAGAAGACTAGTCTAGCATAATTCACTATCCACTAGCTTGGTGGACACATCACCTTATTTAATTTTGGTTGTTCTTGGGAAACCACTACACCATAAAATGTTTTTTTTCATCATTTGAGCTCAATTTTGTCAAGCTCATTGTGGAAGAGTAGCCCTTCAAATTTAGTTTTTGAGTGAGATGAAGAGGTTTTAAATCAAAATGCATTTTATTTGTGCACATAGTGGTGTCAAGTATGTATAAAAGTTTTCATTGTTTGTTTGTTCATTAAAAATACATTTTAAGTTAATAGAGTCTATGGTTTGGCATTTGTGGTGTGCATGAAAACATTTTTTCCCTATATATGAGTGGTATTGGTTGAAGTTGATGATATTCATAAAGTATATAATAAAATGAGTATATTTCATATAAATAAGTTGAGTTAACAAATAATTTTATACATGCATACTTCATTGTGGTTGGTTTGCAAAAAAAAATGGATTTATGGTTGTATCTTTATTTACATACGTGCATTTCATTTTACACTTTTTTTTCTTAAAAAATTTCTTGCAAGATGTAAACATATAAAGTCACCATATTTTTTTGCAGCCAATGAATCTTGAAGTTTTGTTGTTTATGTTGTAGTCTTGAGAAATGTTTTATTTTAAACATTGTTATTACTTTATTTGGTCTCTACATGTATCATAAAGTCATGAATATTAAAAAAATATATGCATGTATGCATATATTAATTTTGGATATTACAATAATTATGTGCATGAAATATTTGTGTTTTTTTCTTGTAACAATTTTTTTTTAATTTGTATATAAATTGTATGTTTACTTATTTAAAATACTCAAACATGGAAGTTTCATATTTTAGGTTCATGCTTTTCTAAACTCTACTACATGAAATTTTATACAAAAACATGCAAGGTTTTCCATTTTCATTTAACATGAAACAATGGTTTTAATTTTTGAAAGGTAAATAAGATATTATTTTTAGTTATGACATGGTATGAAATATTGAAAAAAATCAATACAATTTAAACTTTGCATGTAGTAGATGAATATATGGTTAATTATTCTTAAATATGGTGGTACATTCAGGTATTCTAAGTTTTTATATAGTATGCCAATATATGAGAAATGTTTTTAAGGTTTGTTGTATTATTTCTTGGATAAAATCTCTACATAAATTCTCATAATGAAGGTCTTGGTAAACCAGTCACATAATTTTTTGTTTTTTATTGTATTTAAAATTTGAAGTATTTTTACATTTATAAATAAGAAATACATTTTGTGAGTGTTTACCTCAAAATTTTACAGTCACATGGTAATCAATAGTTGAAATAAAGTTGACAAATATGTTTACATACTTTAAAATGGGAACTTTCATAGAAATGATCTTTGAAGAAATGATTGCATTTAGTTAAAAAAATAATTTTCATGTTTGATCAAATGGTTCACAATATTATTTTTGAAATATGGAACCTGATATGATAATGATTGAATTTTGGATAATATTTAATTTTTGCAATAAATTTTTTCTGGTTCGAATTAGTAAAAAATTAGAAACTATGAATGTTTGGCATTATTCAAACTGTGTCTATTTTGTCATTATTATAAGATGTTTAGAATGTCACAAAACATATATTTATCAACTTTAATAAGATTTAATTGAAAAAAAAAATAATCATTTTATTATTGTTTAAACATATAGAAATGTTTTCATTTAAAGATGTTATTTGTGACTACAATAAAGTTTTGACACTAATTTCTTATTTGAATTTATTTAAAAATTAGAAATGTTAGAGTGAACCCCAAATTATCAAATTTATAGAAGGAATGTTTGGGTAGAGATAATGCACTCCATGGAAATTATAATCCTTCATAAAGTGGTCATCATGAGAGATATTTTTATGACTGTATGACTGCCAACACTTTCTATAAGCCATTTCTCTATGAAACTTGTGTATTTATAAATTTTGATGTGAATGACCCTAAATTTTTGAAATTATTGGATAATGTCCTATATTCCTCTATTAAATTTCATGGTAATGTCTATCATAGAATTCTAAGGTGATCCACTTGGATATCTCATCCTTTTGGATGAGGTACTCCAAGTGAATGTTCTCTATGTATGCATACTACTATGATTTGGTAACTAATAATCCTCTTGTATTAAATCATGATAAATTATTTACCAAAATTAACTTGAACCTCATAAATATAAGTCCATATTTGGATATTATTCTTTGAACCACTTCATTTATACCTAACAAACTCATTTTTTCTAGCAAAAAATGTGTTGGAAGCCCTATGAGTCAGTTGATAGTAGCACATGTGTTTAATAAGGTCAAACTTGAGATTGATGATGACTGTGGATGGATAAAATTAGTTTAATTAACTATTTTACCATTGGAATACACATAATATAATATATATAAGGGATCCCATATCACTGATCTTATCTCTTGAAATGACTCTGACTAAATAGTTATTGGATGTTGCTTTTGTTTGACTTGGTTGTACATAGTGTTTTTGAGAGACTAGTTATAATATTTTTCATGAATTTTTATAGTTATGAACATCCTAAAAAATATGTAGTTTTGATAGTAATTTATATTTGATGATATGTTAGTTTTGACTTTGATCAGTTTTAGTTTTAATTTTGAAATTTAGTATGTGCATGCAATATTATTTGAATAGATGGTTTATATGATTTTCATTTGATCATATGGTGTTTTTGGATAAATGTTATCTTTATGTATTATAATTTTAAGTTTTTTAATATAAATTAACATTAAAATTTATTTATTATTTATTATATTCACAGTTTTTTTAATAATGGGTAAAGGGTTTTGACTAGGATTCATCCTAGTTACAAAAAATAGGCCCAAGGATAGAAAAAATAGTAAAAAAAACCAACATGAAAGTATAAAAATGGTTTTAAACATTTAGCCAAAAAATAGCCTATTCAAATCAAAATAGAAAATAATTAGACATAATTAATTACATTAAATATTTTATCACAAGGTTCCATTCTTTAACTAGATTGTTGAGGACTTCTTCAATGTCTATAGGTGCCTTACTAACCAAGTCCATGTCATTTATTTTATATACACTTTTAATAATTATGCTTGAGTTCTCTCCAATTTGTTATTATTTTCCAACCTTGATAATATCCCTCAGAACATTGATGTTGGAGACACAATTATGGATGATGATTTTAATCATCTATGATAATTGATGAATAGTACCCTCCATAGTCTTCTTCTCTACTTCCAACAACTCATCTCTAGTTTCCAACTGATAAATATTAATCATCATACCTTCCCATTTATCAAAAATATTATGATTTAAAACATTACCCTAGTTAAAATTATTACCATTCTTATCCTTAATTAACCAAGACAACATATTTTTATGAAGCTCAATATGAAAAAACATAGATCTAATATTACCCTAAATACTATCACCAAGAACATCCTCTTCTGAACCTTAATTTTACTAGTTATATGCTTCTTCTCACTCAAATAATCTCTCTACAAATCATGCACCATCACAAAAATATGTCCATTATCCTTCTCTTGGATTTGAACCATCATCCAAACATCATCCTTATCCTCATAAAAATGAATCTTCTCATCTTACTCCTCACAATCAGAAACAATAAAGGTTTAAGCCTTCTTTGTAAGGGATTTTGTAGAGTGGAAATAGGGGGCTTATTAAGAGTATTGATAAAAATAGGATTAATGGAAAGACATTTACCTTTCCCTTTGGAAAGGGATTTCACAACACCAAAAGGCTCCACCAAATTGATGGTGGTAGAGCGATTAACAAACAAAGAATTAGCATGATTAAAAAAAATAAAAATAAGGACTTGGTGGATGGTAAGGGAGCATTTCCAAGTTGCACCTCAATGATAAAATATTCCAAATATATTAGCAAATAGAAAGGCAAGCTTATAGAGATATTATGCCTAAAATGGTTTAATAGGGATCATGAATATTTTTTATATGCATAGGTAGATGATTATATAAATAATGTTTAACAATACAAAGTGCCCCCACCCATTATATATCGTAAAGTTGGTCTATATTATTTGATTTAATCTCATGAAATTATTTGTAATTTTAAAATATAAAGTTAATTTATAAAATTTATAACTTATAAAGTAGACTAATTATACATTAATTGAACTTTAAAATTCAATTAACTTTATAATTATAATTAATTAAAGCTAATTTTAACTTAAATCATAACTATATCAAGGAGAATTACTTTACAAGGAGATTGAATACATTTTAAAAATGAGAGACATGTTGTTATTAATAGATATTAAAGTTTTCAATCTCTTTCTTTTTCTATGAAATCATATCTAAGATCTTACAATCATTTTTAGATTGAACAAACAATATTTTCTTTGATTGTGAAGTAATTTGATTGAATAATTCAGTTATATTTAGGTTTTTTTATTTATTCATAACTAATTATTTAAATACTATCAAGTATTAATTTTGTTGGTTGAATATTTTGTCGATCAGTGTACTGATAAACAAAATAGGTCTGATCAGCCAAAGTAGGAAGATTAGTCATCCAAATGTGTAGGTTTACCGCATCAGAAGGGGACTGATCTCTCCTCTCATCAAGGGGAGGTTCCCTATAGGTATGCTATATATATATATATATATATATATATATATATATATATATATATATATATATATATATATATATATATACATATATATATATATATATACATATATATATATATACATATATATATATATATACATATATATATATATACATATATATATATATACATATATATATATATACATATATATATATATACATATATATATATACATATATATATATACATATATATATACATATATATATATATATATATGTATATATATATATATATGTATATATATATGTATATATATATATATATGTATATATATATATAATACTCAAGGGTAGGACAAACCATCCATCTCTCTTTCTTCAGAGATGATGTGTGCAAATCAAAGGAAAAACTCAAGGGAAATGACAGATAGCACTCCCCTTCTTTCAAAAGTACTATTCAGCAAACCACAAGAATACTCCTGGTAATAATAGCAAAATGTAGCAAAGGATGTAATAACCAGCAAATTGAGATGCAGCACAAAGTCTCCACTTGAATTGCTCAAGAGTAAGATACGAAGGACAATGAGGGCACAAAGTCATCCCAAGGTCCTTTACATAGAAATGAAAAGAAAACACACTAAAGGCAATTATGGGGGCACAAAGTCTCTCCATAGTTGAATCTTTAGAACACCTTCCTAACTGCTGTCACTAATTTTGCTTGTTAAATTAAAGGAACATAAGATATATTAAGGAAAAAGACATAAGAACAGTTTCCTCAACAACAAAGATATCACAATACAAAGTCTAAAAAATCACTTGCTTTCTTATTCCAATAACAAAATATGATAAAAAAACTAAGCTCAAAGTCTCAGAAGTGCCTTTCAATTTGGGTAGAGTTTCGTTCTGATTGTCAAAAAGAGATCTTTTTACAATAAAAGAGAGTCCCTTATATAGCCTCTTCAAGAAGGACTCGGGAACAGTAACACATCATGTTGTGTTGGAATCTGTTAAGAAGATAGGGTGGAACTTAGTGGTGTTTACCCATTTGATTTTATCAATGCAAAGAAATAAGTTACGCTATTGAAAGTTTGCAACTTTCAATGTCCACCTGTCGATCTGATCCTACCTTCATCGTTCCTCCTTTTCGAGTTAATTGATTCAGGTCTTGGATTTAATTTGTTGTTCTATTCCTTCCTCACTTTCTGTTAGTCTTGGCCTTAAATCCTATGAATGCATTTGGGTCTATAGTTTCAAAGGATCAACGGATATTTTATGAGCTATAAAATTGACGTTCGCATGCCCATCACTATGTTTTCAACGGCTAGTTCGTTGTATTGAATTTGACGTCTTTGGGCACATCACCCCTTGGTCCTTCTTTGGCTTTTCTATTTGGCACTTTCTCAAAAAGAACTTTCCCTTTCAAGCCTTAAGAAATGATCTGCCTTGGGTCGAGAAGAGCCCCTCGTAAAGGTATTTGCCCTTCAGGCAGTCTTCAGATGGCCTTTGAGCTTCTTTATTCTGGCAGGTCGCTAGATTCTTCCTTCAAATTTCTCATTTTATATCTTCTCTAAAGTAAGGTGACCCTTCAGCTTTGGGGAAATGTCCTTCAATTTGGTAGCCAAGAGTCCCTTGCAAGGGCACCTGCCCTTCGGTGTCCTTCGGCAGCCTTTTCCTTAGAAGTCTTTTGCGGGTTTCCTCGGGCTTTCTCCGCAGACAAATTCTCACAAAAAAAAAGTCCACACACATTTCTCATGGAAAAAAAGTCTGTGGAAATTTCTCGTAGACAAAAAGTCCATGAAAATTGTTCCATCCATTTGCCTTGGTTATTTCTTCAGGCTTTTTGCTCGCAGCTTCTCCGAATTCTTTCAAACTTTTTGTCTGAAGGAATTACTTCAGACAAAAATCTGAAGGAATTATGCCTTAGACTTTTTTGATTGACATAAACAAAAATCTGAAAGAATTTACCTTTTGAGGCTTCTTTGAAAATGACCCTTCTGAAGGGTACTTTTGTCATCCAAGTGCCCTCCGTAAGGGCACTTGTCCTTCAGGAGGCTTCTTTGAACTTTTGCATTTGAACCGCTCTTTTGAATCATCTGAGTGAACCGCTTGGTTGAACCAAGCTATTGAACCATTTGATTGAACGAAATGTTGAACCACTCCATTGAACCAAGTCGATGAACCGCCCCGTTGAACCACTTCGTTGAACCAAGGCAATGAACTGCTTGGTTGAACCAAACGTTGAACCCAGCTGATGAACCAAGCTTTGAACCAAAATGGTTCAAGCTGATGGTTTAGGCCAATGGTTCAAGTCGATGAACCAATTGAATGAACTAAGCCTTTGAACCAAGTGGATGAACTAAGCATTAAACCACTTGATTGAACCTGCCTTTGAACCATTTGTTTAAACCAACCATTGAACCATGTTTTGGTTCAACAGTCAAATGAAGCCTTGAATCGACTGACAAACCATTTGATTGAACCAAAGGATGAACCAAAGCATTGAAACAAATCGGATGAACCACTCGAGTGAAATAAAGCATTGAATTACTTGGTGAACCAAGCCATTGAACCGTTCCTTTGATTGAACCCACCATTGAACCAGAAGTGTTGAACCTTTTAAACTTTAAACTCATTGAACCTTTAAACCAAAGTGGTTTAATGGTTCAATGATTTAAGCCATTCTTTTCTTAGATGCTTGCTAATGGAGATTTTTGATTGAACCAAGGCACTGAACCAATTTCAAAAATATCCAAGTGTTAGAAACTGATTATTTTGGCTGAACCTGCCTACAAAAGCCTTTGAACCTGTAGAAATCAACCTATAAAGCCCATTGAAATTGGCCTGTAGAGTTCATAGATTTTCTTTTCCTGTAGAGTCTGTAGATTACTCTTCCTGTAGAGTCTATAGATTCAAGCCTATAGAGTCTGTAGATTCAAAGCTGCAAAGTCCGTAGATTTTTGAGAAGCTTGAAAAATGAGGAATTTGAATGCCCAAGACAAATTTTGAAAAGGGAAGAGATAATTTTGGTCTGTAGGACCAAAATAGTTTAAATGTTGTCCCAAAAATGAGTGATATTTTTGGGGGACAACAACTGGCTCCAGTTGGGGAACTTCTATCAATTGCAAAAAGAATTGAAGGGAGTATAATCGAGAATCTCCAGTGTCTTCATGTGTACCATTGGGCTATGGAGTCATGCTACCCAGGAATGGAAGGCATCGAAAATGAAAACAAACAAAACAAAATAGAATTAAAAAGTATACAAATATACATATGTACAGATGAAATGATCTGATACTTCAAGAATTGAAGTATTTCAGATGTTGCTTCTTGAGAGATAGTGAAATCAGTGCACCATCTTGGTAAACCAGCAAGAAGACATTTTTTCCCTAGAAATGGTGACAGGCAAATGGAGCTCTCCACCAGGAAACTAATTTTTTGCATCTTCCTGTTGACTCTTTCTTCTTCTTGCCCCATGGTAAGATGTGGTTTTCAATTTGAAAGCTATAACTCCTTGCTCTCCCTGTGAAGGGTTCCTTTGCCTGATTTTGGTTTGCATCAGCATGGTCCACCATCATAACTTGCTATTCTACTGGTCCAATCCAGCACATGATTGGATTGTCCATATCAAACTCCTGACAAATTATCAGCTTAGCATCTCCTTTGATGTGAAGGAGTTTGATTTCTTCATCTTGAGCAATCTTCAATATGAGAAATAGAGATTTGCATCTAGCTGTGTTGTTGGTGTTGCTAACTTGTAAATTGAATGAAGGAAGAATATCTCCTTAAGGAGACATCAACATAGTCCCAACTCTATCGTTGGTGGAAAAATTGTTGCCATTAGATTTCAAGATCTAAGCATCATCAGAAGCCGATCTCCTATCAGATTTCTCTTCATTAGAGATGGAAGATCCTTCCTTACTTGTATTGTGCTCTACCAATTCTCTTGAAGTCTTATTTGGATCAATTCCTAGATTGTCAGCTACAAGAACATGAACATCTTCTGTGGTAAATAAATAATTACCCCTGCCTGAAGACTCAAACAAAATTTGTGCTATAAGAGATGATGTTTAGGTGACCACGTATTTTGCCTCCTTTTCAGGGAGCAATCTCTTAATTACGCCTTAGACAGGGATCTTTGCTTTAGATAGGTCGAGGCTCAGTTTTCCTCCCACGTCCTTTCAAAAATTTCATCCAAGCAAAATGCCATAAGATGCTGGGACGTTGGCCACCAAGATAGTCATCTTGATTCTCTTATCTAGAAAAGCTGCAAATGCAAATTGGGCATCTTTGATTTGCCCCAGCAATGGTACTTGTTTGTTTTCCATGGAGAAACATCTCCCAAATGTTTTGGTCAATGCGAGGCCCAGAGACTCAGCTACTTTAGTAGGCATGACATTGTCAGATGCCCCAAAATCAATGATGCAATTGTTGAGCTGATAACCATTTATTAACAGGGAAACATAGAAAGGTTCTATTTTCCCAAGGGTAGTTGGAGGAGTAAAGACAAGATTATTTGGAATGGGCATGTTCTTTGGGGAATCAGGAATTATTTTCTTAACCTCTTGTCTTGTAGGGATGGTCTGGTTCTTGACACATTGGACCAACTTATCCAATTGATCAGGATTTGACTACAGATATTCAAATTTAGACATTTGTATTTTGGTCTTTTTGACATGATCAATTATGTCAAATGGCTGAATTGGACTAAGTACAGAGGAAGGCATTTCAACTTTTTGGGTTTTAGGAGGAATGGGAGGAGGGCTTGTTTGTGAAATGGGAGTAGAAGGTGAAGGTGAAATTGATGTACTTACATTTTGGGTGATCACCAGATCCTTTGACTGAAAAGGTAGAGTGGTTCCATGCTTAACAATTATAATTGTTGGTTGAGGTTGCTCCTCTGTCTTCCCTTTATCAGCTTGCAGGACTGATTGGTTATTGGACCTAGTAAACACTGCATATGATCCATCAATAGCTTCTCCTTTACTTCTAGGTTCATCTTGGTAGTTTAGGAAACCAATGTGGGAGTCACCAGTTGATTCTTCTTGATCCTTCGTGAAGAGATCAACATCATTTTCTTGCTCAAACTCAGGTTGGAAAGAAAAATCATGTTCTATTTCAAAATATCCAACTGTTGAGTTGGTTAGAGGAGATTCAAGGGCAAGCTTCCCTTATGGGGGAGGAAGGTGATTATGTTGCCCTTGATTCTTGGCAGCATTGCCCTGATATGATTGATTTGGGAATGTCCTTCTTGGCATATCTTTGTATGAAGGATCAGAAGACATTCCTTGCACCATTTTCTTTTTCAAGGCTATCACTTCATTTTCTAGCTTTTGCACCATTGGATTAGTGGTGCATGTAGATGCATATTCAGAAGATGATAAAAATTTATTTCTATTTGGATCTCTTCTTATCTTCCCTGCTAAGATGAGATCATCTTCTACCTCAATGGCCAATGGTTGAGCTGTAGCAAGATCTATTTGACCAGCATGTCTCAAAAGAAAACTAACTTTAGGTAACTAAGAATTAATGAAGAAACATTTGAGATTTTGAGCTATAGGTCAAGCAATTACAAGAATTCTATTCCTCAATTTGTTAAATTTAGCTATGAAGTCTCGCATTGGTTCATGAGGCTCTTTCTTCATCTATGTAAGTTGAGCCAGAAGTGCATGTGCATCTTCTGTAGGTTTGAATCTGGATTCAAACTTAGCTTTGAGGGTATTTCAATCAGTCACTGACTGAGCCTGTAGATGATAAAACCAATCTACAGTAGCACCTTGTAATGTTTCTACAAAAATCCTAACTGCTACATCTTCAAATTCTACTCTAATTACTCCACAAGATATGTTGAAGGCTGTAATGTGTTCATCAGGATGAACTTTCCCATCACCATAGAATTTGGGGAAATTCTTCCTTGAACTACGTGGAAGCTCATGTAGAGGTGGAGTAAGATTGAGAGGACAAAAAGCATTACTCCAGGGGCCTTGAACTACCATTGTAGGATTATGAAAAGGAGGGATAACAAATCTCAGAGGGGTAATTATTGGCAAAGCTTTATCAACAATAAAAGTAGATACTTCTTCTGGCAATGGAGATCTGACTTTAGTAGGAGGAAAGCTCTTGGTTCATTGGAGATGAGATGGTGAAGGAAATAGATCAAAATCACTTTACTGTACCAACTTGAATACAGGGTCAACAATACCTTTAGCCCTTTAGCTTCATGTATACCTTGAATCTACTAGATTGTGAAACAAAAATGGGAAAAGAATTGACCTTGCTTTAGTTAAAGCTTGAGGCTTTAAATTGTGCACTCTTTCTCAACAGCTCTAGTTTTTGCAGACTAGATAAAATAATGAAGGTGGAGGAATATGGTAGGGCTATGAATGGAGGAATATGGTAAGGCTATGAATGGATAATGGGTAAGACAAGTAATAGAGTCACCAAAATCTATAATGGATAAGGGTTATAATGATAATGGGTAAGACACAAGTGATGTTTCAATCTGAAACTTGAGGTTTTAAATTGCACAGAATTATGTATATCCCCAGCGGAGTCACCAAAAATTGTTGGTTGAATATTTTGTCGATCAGCGTACTGATAAACAAAATAGGTCTGATCAGCCAAAGTAGGAAGATTAGTCATCCAAATGTGTAGGTTTACCACATCAGAAGGGGACTGATCTCTCCTCTCATCAAGGGGAGGTTCCCTATATATATATATATATATATATATATATATATAATACTCAAGGGTAGGACAAACCATCCATCTCTCTTTCTTCAGAGATGATATGTGCAAATCAAAGGAAAAACTCAAGGGAAATGACAGACAACACTCCTCTTCTTTCAGAAGTACTATTCAACAAACCACAAGAATACTCTTGGTAATAATAACAAAATGTAGCAAAGGATGTAATAACCAACAAATTGAGATGTAGCACAAAGTCTCCACTTGAATTGCTCAAGAGTAAGATACGAAGGACAATGAGGGCACAAAGTCATCCCAAGGTCCTTTACATAGAAATGAAAAGAAAACACACTAAAGGCAATTATGGGGGCACAAAGTCTCTCCACAGTTGACTCTTCAGGACACCTTCTTGACTGTTGTCACTAATTCTACTTGTTGAATTAAAGGAACAAAAGATATATTAAGGAAAAAGACAAGAATAATTTCCTCAACAACAAAGATATCACAGCACAAAGTCTAAAAAATCAATTAATTTTTTATTCTAATAACAAAATATGATCAACAAACTGAGCTCAAAGTCTCAGAAGTGCCTTTCAATTTGGGCAGAGTTTCGTTTTGATTGTCAAAAAGAGATCTTTTTACAATAAAAGAGAGTCCCTTATATATCCTCTTCAAGAAGGACTCGAGAACAGTAACACATCATGTTGCATTGGAATTTGTTAAGAAGACAAGGTGGAACTTAGGGGTGTTTACCCATTTGATTTTATCAATGTAGAGAAATAAGTCACGCTATTGAAAGTTTGCAACTTTCAATGTCCACCTGGCAATCTGATCTTACCTTCATCGTTCCTCCTTTTTTGGTTAATTGATTCAGGTCCTGGATTTAATTTTCTATTATATTCCTTCCTCACTTTCTACTGGTCTTGGACTTAAAGGTTGTGAATGCATTCGGGTCTATAGTTTCAAAGGATCAACGGCTATTTTATGAGCTTTAAAATTGACGTTCGTGTGCCCATCACTATGTTTTCAACGGCTAGTTCCCTGTCTTGAATTTGACGTCTTTGGGTGCATCACACCTTGGTCCTTCTTCGGCTTTTTTGTTTGGCACTTTCTTGGAAATAACTTACCCTTTTGGGCCTTAGGAAATGATCTACCTTAGGTTGAGAAGATCCCCATGCAAAGGTATTTGCCCTTCGGGTGGTCTTCAAATGGCCTTTGAGCTTATTTATTTTAGTGGGTTGCTAGATTCTTCCTTTGGATTTCTCATTTTATATCTTCTCAAAGGGAAGGTGACCCTTCAGCTTAGGGAAAATGTCCTTCAATTTAACAGTTGAGAGTCCCCCACAAGAGCACCTGCCCTTCGGGGTCCTTTGGCGGCCTTTTCCTTAGAAGTCTTTCACGGGCTTTCCTTGGGCTTTCTCCGTGGACAAATTCCTACAAACAAAAAGTCCATGGACATTTCTCGTGGACAAAAAGTCTACAGAAATTTCTCGTGGACAAAAAGTCCACAAAAATTGTTTTATCTGTTTGCCTTGGTTATTTCTTTGGGCTTTCTGCCTACAGCTTCTCTGAATTCTTTCAGACTTTTTGTCCGAAGGAATTCCTTCGGACAAAAATCTGAAGGAATTATGCCTTAGACTTTTTTGACTGACTTAAACAGAAATTCGAAAGAATTTACCTTTTGAGGCTTCTTTGAAAATGACCCTTCTGAAGGGTACTTTTATCATCCAAGTGCCCTCTGCAAGGGCACTTGTCCTTCGGGAGGCTTCTTTGAACTTTTTCATTTGAACCGCTCCTTTGAACCATCTAAGTGAACCTCTTAGTTGAACCAAGCTGTTGAACCATTTGATTGAACCAAATGTTGAACCACTCCATTAAACCAAGTTGATGAACTGCTCTGTTGGACCACTTTGTTGAACTAAGGCAATGAACCACTTGGTTGAACCAAACGTTGAACCAAGCTGATGAACCAAGATTTGAACCAAAATGGTTCAAGCTGATGGTTCAAGCCGATGGTTCAAGCTGATGAACTAATTGAATGAACCAAGTGGATGAACTGAGCATTGAACCACTTGATTGAACTTGCCTTTGAACCATTTGTTTGAACCAACCGTTGAACCAAGTTTTGGTTCAACGGTTCAAACAAAGCCTTGAACTGATTGACGAACCATTTTATTGAACCAAAGGATGAACCAAAGCGTTGGAACAAAGTGGATGAACCACTCAAGTGAAACAAAGTGTTGAACCACTTGGTTGAACCAAGCCATTAAATCGTTCCTTTGATTGAACCCACCGTTGAACTGGAAGTGTTGAACCTTTTGAACTTTGAACTCGTTGAACCTTTGAACCAAAGTGGTTCAATGGTTCAATGGTTCAAGCCATTCTTTGCTTAGATGCTTGCCAATGGAAATTTTTTATTGAACCAAGGCACTGAACCAATCCCAAAAATAACCAAGTGTTAGAAACTGATTCTTTTGGTTGAACCCACCTACAGAAGCCTTTGAACCTATAGAAATCAACCTGTAAAGCCCATTTAACTCGGCCTGTAGAGTCCATAGATTTTCTTTTCCTGCAGAGTCCATAGATTTCTCTTCCTGTAGAGTTCGTAGATTCAAGCCTGCAGAGTCCATAGATTTAAGTCTGCAGAGTCCGTAGATTTTTGAGAAGCTTGAAAAATGAGGAATTTGAATGGCCAGGACAAATTTTGAAAAGGGAAGAGACAATTTTGGTCTATAGGACCAAAATAGTTCAAATGTTGTCCCAAAAATGAGTGATACTTTTGGGGGACAACAAATTTAATTGATGATTGTCGTTATGCAATCATATGCATAGAACTTCATGTACTTTACCTAATGATTATGAAAACCTTATATTTTATAATAGTTTGTTAATCTATCAATTATACATTATTTTTAATCTAAGGGTTTTATTTATAATCAAACTTATTCCATTGGTTTCTTTATAAAGTTAATATTTTTCATATCCATAAGACAATTATTTTTCAAAGTCTCATACTTATTTTACTAATTTATTTAATTTATATTTATTTTATGTTCTTAAATATATTTTAGTTTAATATTTTTTAGTTTTATTTATTTTCTTAGTTAGTTTTCTAAATTAATCATTTATATATTAATTTTGGATTCCTTTGAAAGTTTTCTAGATTAAATTATTATTTCATTTATGTTTATTTTTATTTTTCTTTCTTATTAATTTTATTATTTATTATTTATTATTTATTATTTATTTATATTAATCATTCAAGTTATTATTAATCTTATATTTTCCATTATTGTTGTTAGTTTATTAAATTTCATGTTATTTATTTGTTGATTAGTTGTTACTTTTGTTTTATTAGATGAGCTGTTAAATAGATTTTTGTTCTTATTTGTTAGTTATTGATTATGTTAGTATTTATTTGTCTCTTTATTTGGTCTTCAATTTTGTTTCTTTTATTTACTTTAGCTTTTTTGTTTTGTTTTATTTTAGTTTCTTTTAGTTGTTGTGGCATTGACACTGATAAGAAAGATATTTTATTGATGTCAATGGATCATAAATATTTCCTTCAAGAGATCACCTCTCTCTGGGCTTTCCTCTGTTAGATAGATTATATTATATTTGTTAGATCTGATTTTGATTTTAAATGAAATTAATTATTTCATTTATAAGATATAACAATGCTTAATTCATTTTTTATTTTGCTAACTTATTCGTAGAACTATTAAAAAACCCTATACACACCTTAGGATCAACATTTTCTCCATTTATCCCCTATGATTAAATTGGTTTGATTCCATATTGAATTTCATGATAATAAAAAGGGTTTATTAATTGACATGATGATTTTTGACGTCAACAACTATGATTTTGAAGAATCACCTAGTAGTAGTGGATTTAATGACTATTTATGTGTTTATAGGATATCAATAGAAAAACTTAGTGTTTTGGTAGGTTCACCCTAGTAGTAGCAGATTTAATGATTATTTCTATGTTTATAGAATATCAGTGGAAATGATCTATGTTTTATTAGAATTGACTTGGTATTATCATATTTGATGATTGTTTTATGTTTTTAGGAACGTAGTGGAATCAACCTTTATTTTGGTGGAAATGTAATGTATTTTTGAATAATCACTTTGCTTCTAAAGGATTCACATTTATTCTATTTTATGTAGGTTTTATAATTAATAGGGTAGATTTTTGACAAGATTATAACCCCTTTCATAGGTTTTGCCCATCCAAGATAAAAAATCAAATTAAAAAACACTACATTAAATTTTGGGTTTAAAACATCCTGTAATTACATTCATGTTGTGTGTGTGTGTGTACTTGACTTAGAGCATCATAAATTATTCCATCACATTATAAGGTGAGTTGATCTTGGGAATAATAAATATTACACATCTAATTTTGTTTGGATTTGTGATTTGTATTTGATCCCAATGTGCATGTATTTAGGGTTAAACAACTAAGATTTCATCCCCTAGCATTAGGAACAACCCCATGTTCTATCATGGTATATAAATTGAGGTAGAATTTATCGCTATTGATCAAGTGGTGTCATGTTTTAATCATGCCAGGAAGTTTTCATGTTCCAATACCTACACCCCAAATAACACCCCTCAAGGTTTTATTTTTTGGAATCACGCCAATGGAATCTTATGTATGGATTGGGAATGAAGGGGATACACCCTCTCATTCAACCCATTAATCATAAATTTCCATGGATTTGGGCCTCATGTACCAAAAGGTATATTGGTTATTCCCTTAATTGAGTCTTGTTCAACATAGTTTAAGACCTATTGGCCATAAATACTTTATTGCAAAGGAAACTAATCTCCCCTAATATACTCATGACATACAAATTGAATATAAGTTTAAGTTATTAACCTATTCCCAATTATTGTGAGTTAGATAAATGGGATACTTATTGTGTTTCACACCTTGTTAGATTAGCATATGACTTGTGACTTGTGTGTTCTTGCATGCGTACCACCAACACCTGTATTCATTGAAAATAATTCACCTTAGATTAAAACACAAATATAAAAAATAAAAATATCTAATTTAAATTATGAATTATAAATATAATGATCCAAACTCATATCAAACATCAAAATAAAATCTGCATCCAAAGTCAAAGATCAATCCAACCAAGATTAATTGAAGTAAATTCAAATCCAAATCTAGATTCCAATATAGAAACAAATCTAAAACCCATTGAATATCTCACTCAAAGTGGAAATCAATACTATCCTATTTTTTATGATTATTTTGGTGAAAATATATTTCACTTTAATCAAAATCAATAAGTTCATACTTAGGCTCATTATGATAGTCAGGTTGACCCAAGTGACCATGAAACTGAAACCTACATTGATCCACCAAAAATGGATCTAATAAGATCACAGTTTGAACATGAACTCTTTGGTCATAAATATGACATCCTATTATGAGTATTAGATCTATGTGCCAAATTCCCTATAGGATATGCCCTAAAAAAATTTCAACACTTTATTTGTGCAAAAGGATGAGGATGTAAAAACTAAACATCATGATAGGGATAATTATAATCACACCTAAAACCAAGATTAATATGATGTTGAAAATACACATACAAATCCTATATCTATAAATAAAGGAAATTTTATTCATGCAAAGTCATCCCCTCAATATACAAATCAAGTTGTGATTGAAAAAATATAGAATGTAAGCCAAGTAATTTATACATTGGACACTACCTAAAATACTACACAATAAAATAAATGAAACTGATGTAACCAACACTAATAATTCCATACCAATCCCAATCTAAATGTTACAAAATATCAACCTAACAATCTTAAATCATGTCTATACCCCATAAATTTAGCTATAATCAGCAACTTAATCTTAATCCACATGCATCCACACATCAACATAAATCAAACCACCTTAAGGCATTCCAAATGCTTAGGAGTGGAAAGATCTAAAATATGCTCTTATAGGACTACAAGTGGTGAAACAAAACAATACATTTAAGTTGGAGGAGGTATGTCCTTATCCATTCCACAAAATCATTTTGAAAATCACTTTTTCATCTCACTTTGAGGCACCCAAATTTGATAAGTAGAAAGGGAAAGGGGACCCATCTAACCATATCAAGTAATTATTCATGGATTTACAATAAATTGTATATAATTACATCTTTATACTTAGGTTTTTCCCTCGAAGCTTTGATGGCCAATCCCTATAATGATTTTTCCATTTACCTAAAGGTTCAGTTGTTACTTTTGATGACATATTTGAGTGATTATTGAATACAATTTCATACAATGTGGAGTATTATTTGATAATGATGGAAATTTATATCTCTAAACATTGAAGTAAAGAAAGATTCTCATCTTTTTTTCTATGATGAAGGAGCTCGTTTAGTATGTTTCCTCATGTAATTCCTAAAAAACAACTATAAAACAACTTTATGGTTAGCCTTACTATGTGAAAATACAATGTTCCATGATGTTTGATGAAATCATTTAAAAAGGGATTAAAATATGAAAATTCCTCATTTATAAGGGTTATGATCAAGATATATTCTAAGGATTCTCCAAATCAACCTTTACTAGGTTTTAAATCACAAACAAATAAACATAATGTTTCTAATAAGAACAAAAATTTAGCTAGTGATGGAAGTATAAATCCAAACATGTATAAAATGTTCAACCAAAGAATGTCTATTACATCTAATCTACTCTAACATTCACTCTTCAATTAACACCACCCAAGACAGTAAAAATGAAGGATGTTTACTTCTCTTGGGGAACCCTTGGGAGTTATTTTCTAAAAGAATGTTGTGGAAAACATGGTCATATATCCTCAAATAAATCCTTTTGAAGAGGGTCAACTGAAATTGACATGGTATAAATCAAATGAATATTTCAACTATCAAAGGATCAAAGGTCATGATACATATAGATGCATGCAACTCAAAAATTATGTAGAGGATATAATAAATCATGGGTAAATTGAGATAAATAATAATACACCATCATCTAAAAATCAAAACATGGGAATATTCAAAGACCCATTCCCAAAGAAAGATCAAAACAATAAAAAATAACAAAATAGGGATCAAAACCAAGTTCAAAACACTAAAACCAATTGTGTATATTATTTTAATTCATAACACAATTATTATAATGTTATTCAAGGAAAAACTGATAATCATGTTGCCATCATATGAACTAATTCTCGTCATCAACCTAACATACACCACATTCTAGGATATATATCATGGGACCACTTGTACCCCATTATAAAATTCTCATCTAATCCAAAGCCTATGTTATTACTAATCAATGCCTCGAAGTCACCATACAAGGTCTTGTTATGTCAAAATTAAATAATAATAATAAAATCTAAAGCTCCTCATGCATCCAAATAAAAACCCTCCATGTCTAGCCCTAGAAATAAATATGACCTTATCAAATAGTTGGAAAATAATATTAAAATGATATCTATCTTGGATATCTATCTATTTTAATTCACAACACAATTATTATAATGTTATTGGAGGAAAAAATGATAATCATGTTTCCACCATATGAAATATTCTCATCATCAACCTAACATAGAACACATTCTAGGATCTCTATCATGGTACCACTTGTACCCCATTATAAAAGTCTCATCTAATCCTAAGACTATGTTGTTACTAATCAATGCCCTGAAGTCACCATACAAGGTCTTGCTATGTTAAAATTAAATAATAATAAAATCTAAGGTCTTCATGCATCCAAATGAAAACCCTCCATGTCTACCACTAGAAAGACATATGACCTTATCAAATAGTTGGAAAATAATATTAAAATGATATCTATCTTGGATATCTATCTATTTTAATTCACAACAAAATTATTATAATGTTACTGGAGGAAAAAATGATAATCTTGTTGCCACCATATGAACTAATTCTCGTCATCAACCTAACATAGACCAAATTCTAGGATCTCTATCATGGGATGACTTGTACCCCATTATAAAAGTCTCATCTAATCCTAAGACTGTGTTGTTAGTAATCAATGCCCTGAAGTCACCATACAAGGTATTGTTATGTCAAAATTAAATAATAATAAAATCCAAGGTCCTCATGCATCTAAATAAAAACCCTCCATGTCTACCAATGGAAAGAAATATGACCTTATCAAATAGTTGGAAAATAATATTGAAACAATATCTATCTATTGTAATTCACAACACAATTATTATAATGTTATTGGAGGAAAAACTGATAATCATGTTTCCACCATACGAACTAATTATCATCATCAACCTAACATAGATCACATTCTAGGATATCTATCACAGGACCACTTGTACCCCATTATAAAAGTCTCATATAATCCTAAGACTATGTTGTTACTAATCAATGCCCTGAAGTCACCATACAAGGTCTTGTTATGTCAAAATTAAATAATAATAAAATCAAACGTCCTCATGTATCCAAATAAAAACCCTCCATGTCTACCACTAGAAATAAATATGACCTTATCAAATATTTGGAAAATAATATTGAAATAATATCTATCTATTTTAATTCACAACACAATTATTATAATGTTATTGAAGGAAAAATTGATAATCATGTTGCCACCATATGAACTAATTCTCATCATCAACCTCACATAGACCGCATTCTAAGATCTCTATCATGGGACCACTTGTAACCCATTATAAAAGTCTCATCTAATCCTAAGATTATGTTGTTACTAATCAATGCCCCAAAGTCACCATATAAGGTCTTTCTATGTCAAATTTAAATAATAATAAAATCCAAGGTCCTCATGCATCTAAATAAAAAACCTCCATGTCTACCACTGGAAAGAAATATGACATTATCAAATAGTTGGAAAATTATTGAAATTATATCTATCTTAGATATCTATCTATTTTAATTCACAACACAATTATTATAATGTTATTGGATGATAAATTGATAATCATGTTACCACCATATGAACAAATTCTTGTCATCAACCTAACATAGACCACATTCTAAGATCTCTATCATGGGACCACTTGTACCCCATTATAAAAGTCTCATCTAATCCTAAGACTATGTTGTTACTAATCAATACCTCAAAGTCACCATACAAGGTCTTGCTATGTCAAAATTAAATAATAATAAAATCCATGGTCCCCATGCATCCAAATAAAAACCCTCCATGTCTACCATTGGAAAAAATATGACATTATCAAATAGTTGGAAACTAATATTGAAACGATATCTATCTTGGATATTCTACAAACATACAATATTCATAAGGATATTTTATATAAAATACTTCAACAGTTAAAGGTTCCCATTGATATTAACCCCTCACAATTCCAATCACTTGTTAGACATGTGCCTTTAGGTCAAAAAATCACCTTTAATCACAAAGAATGTTATAGGATGTATTTCTCATGTTTGCTAGTGTATTAGATAGCTATTTCATCCTTTTACTAGTTTTTCTTATGTGAGAATTTATCCCACATTGTTTAGTTAGGCTAGTTTTTTATTTAGCCTTGCCTACTTATGCAAGGGATTCGTATTATACTAACATCTCACTTTGAATAACAATTGAATTACTTTATTTTACAATCATTTATATGTAACTTACATGTGTGATGGTTTTATTTTTAACACTTTTAAATCCTTATTTGGAATGTTTCTTCATGGTTACTAATAGGGTACCAAAGCTTTGAGTGTTAAATCCATTTGTACTACTACATTTTTAAAAAAAATCCCTTGTCACTATTGCTTCTTCCATTTTTGTATATCATCGGCCTTTTTTCCCTATTTTATATTTAACACTTTTATTGAATTTTTGAAGAAAGTTATTGGTTTTATTCTTGGAGGGAAGGTGGAGAGGAAGCATTTGAGAAGAGAGTTTGGAGAGGAAGAACTCTTTATTGTAGAAAATTGAGAGTTTATGTATTAATTATCACCTCTTACAGCTATGTTGACAGACATTCTAAGTGCCATACATCTTACACTTTTACATTGAAGTGATGGAGTCTTTTGTCCTTTTTAGGTGTGTGTTGGAATTATCCATTATTTTTTTTAAGTTTGAATTGTAGCTGGATCTCATCTACCATCATAAATAGGTGTCCTTTATAGAGAGAGATCTATTATGGTGTCAGCATTACCATTGGGCAACATCCTTATTCCTTTTGGAAAGCATTGGAAGATCTGCCTGAGTTGGAAGGAACATGGAAGTTTGAAAGCACTAGAGTTTTTTTATCTTATTTGATATGTGCAATACCAAATCTGAGAGTGGCATTGAATTTGTCTTATTTTCACATCAAACTTGTCTTCTTCTAGCATTATATTTCTACATAAGTGCATTATAACTTTCCAGTTGTGGAGCATTGGATTTCTACATAAAGCATTGGATTTCTACATAAAGCATTAGATTTATGCATAAATTTGAAGCATTACATTAGAATATTTTGACAAAGTGTAGTAAATGGTGTCAAATCTGAAGTAGTGTGTTAGAATATTTTGACAAGATTGCATAGTAAGTGGTGTCTTATCCTTATTTTTATGTGTGGGTTCTTGAAGTTGTTGCATATTTTATCAGATCTACTATTATCAAAGAATTGATAGTACATGATCAGGCAGAAAGGAGGCATCGGATCTCATCTCCAAAATCTAAAGCATTACCATTTTATATTTTTTTGCATGCCAACATTCCTAGACTGGCATGTAATTATACATGATAAAATTTTTGGCTTGTTCAGCCACTTTTTAGCTGAAGAAAATAGTAATCCATCTTTTCCTCCTCTCAAATACATCTAGTAATTAATTATTTTATTTATTAGGTTATATTTTTTTCAAAAGAAGAAGTCAAAATCACTTGCATGCACATCGAGGTAACAATAAATATCTTGTTCACTTTGGTTGAATTTTCTAAGTCCATGGTTCAATTATGGTTCTAACGTTTGGACACCTACATTCTTTTGTGATTTGGTTACTAAAATTAGTTTTTAGTGTCTTTTTCAATGTTTTGACCCATTTTATGGGAATGCATAAATCCTCTACCTTTTGAATCGTATCTAAAATTTGAGTTATGTTATTTTCAAAAGTATATGTTTTTAAATTCTTTATCCATTGATGTCATTAATTTTTAAAAATGCACTACTTTTATAAAGTGCCAAACTTGGGACCGAGTGTCTTGGTGTTATTAGTGTAGGTTTTTATTTTTCCCTATTATTTAATTAGGAAAATTATTTTTTGTGCATACATGGAGTTTTCCTACATTTGTGGGATAGGCTAGCTTATGTGGAGATGTGTGTCATAGATTTGTCATAGGTGTCATAAGAATGTCATAAGTAATTCCCTTGATGGGAGTTACTTCTCTATTCTTAGCACTTTGTCACCACCTTTCATGGAGGAGTTACAGTCTATTCTTGGGGTGCCTTGACCACCTTTTGTGGAGGAGTTACTTACGTTCTCTCCTAAATGTATTCTTCACTTTGGCCATCTCATGTTAATTAGATATTGAGTTTTCTTCTATTTTGTCTTGTGTAATTTATCTTGTATAATTTCAAATTGCTCTGGCATCTATGTGGTGTGCACTTGCTTCATCTCGTGTGATCACATCTCCATTGCATTCGCATTATTCATATTTTGGCAATAATTTTGATATGGTATCAGAGCCACTCTGGTAATCATGTGTCTGGGTATGCTATTAGTTTATTCTGAAATTCTTACTTTGCTTTCTTAGTAGTTTTTTTTGTTTAACTCCATTGCATTTGAGAGTTTTGGTAGAGTTTTTTGAAAAATATTGCAAATCCATATGAAAAATTGTTAAAAAAATTACTTTTGAGTTAAAATTTGCCAAGACATCTTGTATAAATCTATTGTGGCTTCAGCAAGGCAACTTGTAGAAATATTAGCAGCTTGGCGTCCATTTCCAGTAGCCTGGCATCCTTTTCTAGCAGCTTGGCATCCTTTTCTCTTAGCTTCTACTTGTTTTTTGCATTGGATGCATGTCTAGAGGATAAAACAGCTACAAGATAAACTTGGGCGCCACTGCCTGTAATTTTTCTGCGGTCAAGAAATTAGAAGTGCATCCTTATTTTGGTGAGAGAATTTTGCCCCTGCAATTTTTCTGTTGTCAAGAAATTAAAAGTGCACCCTTATTTTGGTGAGAAAAATTTGCCACTTGCTGCTATGCATTGAGGTCTAAAATTTCAATTTCTTTTTTCTAACCAGCAAAATCATAACTATGCCTTTTTTTGTAAGACAATTCTGCTAGCGTATTTTTCTTGAAAATGGTGCCCTCTCCTTGTTTGGCATCCCATGTGGGCCCTTAGATACTTGGCCAATAGTTTCATTCTATCTATTACTTTAATTTTTTAGTTAAAATTGACTTGTTAAAAAAACTCAATCAATTTGACTAAATATTAAGTATTTTAGACAATTTGAAATTTTGAGGGTTTTAATTTAAACTTGTATCTTCGCCTGTCGAAGACGAAGGGTGAGGCCCGGGTTGGCAGGAGGCCAATTACCCCTCACAAAGACCTCCTTTGGATTCTTCACTCTGTGTTGAATCTAACGAGTGGTTGGAAGGCCACTTTCTCTCTCAAAATAGGCATTTTTTAATGTTTTAGTGTTTTTTTTGCAAAAACACTAGTTTACAAAAAAATTGAACCTTTAATATCTCGCAAATGGTAGCTCAAATTTGGGTGCCATTTTTTGAAAAAGTGTTTGTAATTAAATTATCCACAACGTAGGATTATTATTTGTTAAAAACACACTATTTTATAAAGTGCCTAAAATTTGGATCTCCTGAGACGCATTTTCGGCTGAGTCCGACGTCCTATTTGCTTAAAGTCTTGCACTAATTTCTATAAGACGCATTCTCAGCTGAGCCCAAAATATTTTGAGAATTCACTTGCATATTTGGGGGGGGATCAACATTTTGGTGGGGGTGTGATTGCTTTTCACAACTTACAAATCATTGCTTTCATTCTCCTTTCTACATAATTTCATAACTTGCAATCAACACAACTTCACCTAAATTAAGATTAAAATGGATTATTTTCAACTTAAACCCATAACACCCTTCAACTATCATGAATGAAAGGTTAAAATGTCAATCATTCTTAAAAGCAAAGGGTTGTATAGGATCACCATGGGTACTGAAGTAGAACCCAACACTGATGCTGAAAATGTCAAGTGGGATAACCGTAGTGATGAAGCCTATGGATTACTGAGCTTGTCTATGTCTCCAGAAATTCTCTTCCATTTAGAAACCTCCAAGACTCCCAAAGACATATGAGACACCTTATAACTCTTATTTGGGAAGCTTGATGAGATGAGAGGTCATTGTCAGGATCTTGCTCCACCAATAAGAGCACATATGATTACTTCTTGTATTAGCAACTAAACACGGAATTTAACTAGAAATAACAAGTAACTAGAAATATGAAACAACACAGGATATGAGAGACAATACACAATTGTATTAATAATCACTCAAAAGAAAATATAATAAACAAGATGCCACTTCTTCTTCCACCTCAAAGGCTTGCCACACCTCAAGACCTTCTTCCCTCTCTCTCTCAATCACAACAATCAACTCCAATGTAGAATTGATGTTCACCTCCACCAGTTAGTAACTCACTGCCAGTACACCAAGCACACAACTGTACTCCAAGTAGATTTCCTGCTCTCTGCTGCTACCTGCAAATCACTAGACCTTACTCACCATTGTAGATCTCCAAACGTGGTCCTGCACACCTGCTGACCAAGATCATACATACATGAAGAACCCTTTTGATTCTCCAAACCAGCACCCACACTTGGTACTATGGAACTAGGAGGAACACCCCATTGCTCCCTTCTCTCTGAAGGTGATTATTTAGCTCTCTTACTCTCTAGCACAAGTTTATAATACAGCCCATGAGTCTATTATATAGATCTCATACTTACAATAATTAGACTATCTTAATTACAATAATTAGACACAAAACTCAAGACTATAATTAGCCTTTAACATGCAAACTGACAGTCCAAAAATAGACTCTCTGGAATTCGCATGCAGACTGCATGCTCACACACAGGTCGGTGACATCGGCTCCTCCTGATCGATGTCGGCCGACTTGTAACTGATGTCAGTTGCTTCTGCACTGCTATCTAACCGACGTCAGTTGATCAGACTGATGTCGATTGCCCTGCAACTCATTCTACAACTCTCCACAACCTCTGCAACCTCTGTAACTTCTCTTGTTTGCATCTTGGTGAAGCTTTTAGCTCCACAACCTAACAATCTCCCACTTGGAGATAAACAGTTGCACCTATACCTATACCTATACAAAATCTAAATTATTCATTGGCTTGTATCCCTCTTCAAGCTCAACCCTGAAGACTAACCACCACACAACATGTGATGTTACACCTGTCATTCAAGTAACCTACCACATCCAAACCTACAACTCCATGTAGTGAAGACCTTGACCCTGCATAACAAGAATCCCTGCTGCTATTCCCTCTCAGATACCTGAGAATCCACTGAACTGCCCTCCAGTACTCCTTCCCCAAATTGGCTCCAAACTTTTTGACAACTCCCACTGCTTGGGAAAACTCAGGCCTACACTAGACCTCATGTGATTTCAAACCCTGTTCTAAGCTTAGCTTGAACTGTCCAGCCCTTTGGTGTGCTTTCTGATTCTGCATCTTGCATCTTGAACCCTGCCAACACCGTCTTCACATCAACTCCCACTAGAGATCAACTTGTGATCTTCCATGTCTCTTATGCCAAATAATTTAGCTACTCTAAATTCTTGATGACATACCTCTGAACTAACCTTACCCTTAGCTCAGTGAATCCCTATATGTATGAACCTACTAGCATATCACCCACATACAATAACAAGATAATGTTGCGACCATCATCCACTTGGTAAGTCAAACACAATAGTTACACTGACATTGACTAAATCCATGCTTAGTCATACACCTGTCAAACATGTACCACTATCCTACAGCTTCCTCAAGACCATATACCTTGGCCTTCCGTCTCACGTATCCATCCACTCTCTTATTTAACTTGGGAATCCATCCGTCTCTCAGTGCTTTCTTCTAGCTAAAAACTCCACCAACAAATACATGTTTGGTTCTTCTCCAAGGACTCACACTCCTCATTCATGCCAAGCTCCCATTGTTTCTGGATTCTACCTGCATTGCCTCTTCACATCTTCCTAGTTCTTGACCATCAGTAAGCAATATAAAGAAGGTGAACAATGAATATGAGGTTCACTTACCCTTTCTGACCTCCATATGGGCATTTCAGACTCCTTGACAGCTTGTTGTCCACCCACCATCTGTTCTAGTGACCGATCTCAGCCATCTCCCAGTCTGCATCCAACCGATGTCGGTTCTTTACACTGACCCTGACTGCCGATGTCGTTTCCCTTGCCGACACCGATATCCATTCTACCAACGTCAGTTCCTATATGATCGATTTCGGTCTTATGTTGTCGACATCGGTTACTATCTGACTGATGCCGGTACCTGTGTTCGCCTGTGAGTGATAAATTTTTACCCGCGAGCTCTTTTGGGTCAAAAAACCCTGTTCAAATTAACATAGCCCTGCTCAGATTAATTCAGTCCCCTCAGCTGATCTCTATCTGTCATCTCCTCTATGAACACCAAGGCTTTCCAGTTCTTAAGTTTATCAAAGATATCTGTCTTCCGCTTAAGAACATGCATTCCCCTCCTACATATGTGACCAAGCCTACAAAGCCACATCTCTGTAATAGAAGGTGAATCAGTAATATAAGTAGATAGATAAAGGATACCTAATTTCTTACCACCATCTAATTCAAGTGCATCCACTGTGAGAGTTATTGTGCATCTCCCATCACCCAACTTTCCTGAAGAAATTAAACTCATCTCCAAGACTAGGCCCTGCATGACCTCATTCAACAACTGTGTGTTATCCGTCTGCAATTTTAGCTTCACTTCCCCTTTGTCAATAATCTGACAAGGCTCACCAACCCCTAAATAAATCTCTCCAAAGTCTCCAAAGACATACCCATGAAAAGATGCTCTATTTCGGGCTGCATGGAAAGAGGTAAAAGAATCTATAAACCAAGATTCTACTTTATCCAAAACACCCTATGCAACATCACCTGCAACATATGCTTCTACACGTTGATCTTCTACTAACCAACAATCTTCCTTTACCTGCTCTTTCTTTCCATCAATCAGACCATTCATGTTATTTAGTTTCTCCATTCGTAGCTTACTTTCTTCTGCCATCACTATACTCCCACTCAATCAGAAACCCCTGTGAGTTCCCTATAATCAACAAACACTACCAGATCTGAAACCACCTGTTAGTAACCCGACCTGAAGCTCTGATACCACTTGTTGGTATCAGACTCTTGAACCTACAACCAGGCTCTGATACCACTTGTCAGGATTTTGCTCCACCAATAAGAGCACATATGATTACTTCTTGTATTAGCAACTAAACACAGAATTTAACTAGAAGTAACAAGTAACTAGAAATATGAAACAACACAGGATATGAGAGATAATACACAATTGTATTAATAATCACTCAGAATAAAATACAATAAAGAAGATGCCACTTCTTCTTCCACCTCAAAGGTTGCCACACCTCAAGACCTTCTTCCCTCTCTCTCTCGATCACAACAATCAACTCCAATGTAGAATTGATGTTCACCTCCACCAGTCAATAACGCGCTGCTAGTACACCAAGCACACAACCATACTCTAAGTAGATCTCCTGCTCTCTGCTGCTACCTGCAAATCACTAGACCTTACTCACCATTGTAGATCTCCAAATGTGGTCCTACACACCTACTGACCAAGATCATACATACACGAAGAACCCTTCTAATTCTCCAAACCAGCACCCACACTTGGTATTGTAGAACTAGGAGGAACACCTCATTGCTCCCTTCTCTCTGAAGGAGCTTATTTAGCTCTCTTACTCTCTAGCACAAGTTTACAATATAGCCCATGAGTCTATTATATAGATCTCATACTTAAAATAATTAGACTATCTTAATTACAATAATTAGACACACAACTCAAGACTATAATTAGCCTTTAACATGCAAACTGAGAGTCCAAAAATATACTCTCCAAAATCCACATGCAGATTGCATGCTCACACACAGGTCACTGACGTCGACTCCTCCTGACCAATGTCGGCCGACTTGTAACCGACGTCGGTTGCTTTTGCACTGCTATCTGACCGGCATCAGTTGATCAGACTGACGTCGATTACCCTGCAACTCATTTTTCAACTCTCTGCAACCTCTGTAACTTCTCCTGTTTACATCCTGGTGAAGCTTTTAGCTCCACAACCTAACAGTCATGAGCTTGAAAATGAACTCATAATTCTAAGTCCTAGCAACTTTGACACCCTACAAGACTTTTTCACTAAGTTTAAGGCCCTTAAATTGAAATTGAAAGAATGAGGAATAGAGAAAAAATATGATCAACTCATCCTTTCTATTCTCACAAAGTTAGGTCCAAGCTATTCAATCTTTGTCTCCACTTTCCATGCCACAAAAAGTGCCCTTGGCACTACATGGAAAATGCCTTCTTTGGATTCATTCAATGCCCACTTGACTAGGGACCAAGATAAGCTAATTCAAATGGTCACAATGAAGTCTACTCAACCCCAAGTTTTGATATCTGGAAATGGTAAGGATAAGACTTCAACAAAGGAGAAGAAGAAAAAGAACAAGGACCAGGAGAAGAAGAAAGAAAATAACAATCTTGCCAAAAACAACATTGAGTCTTCCTCCTCCAATGCTAAACCTAAGAAGGAGAAGGTTAAGTGTGCTTATTGTAAAAATATAGGGCATGATGAACACAAATGCATGAAAAAATAAATAGATCACCTAACTCATCTTCTAGAGAAGCACAACATAGGTGTTCATGAGTCCTTCAAGCAGAATTCATCTACCCAAGATTATACCAAGGCAAAAGGAAAGGGTAAAGAGAAATAAAGGGGCAAGGCCCTTATAGCTACTACAACATCTACAACATCATGGGTCATTGATTCGAGTGCTTCTCACCACATGGGCTCTTCACTAGTTGATTTTTCATCTTTAGAGCCTTGTAACATGACTTTAATTAGTTTGGGTGATGACACATTAGTTTTTGTTGCAGGGAGAGGGTTAGTTGAAATGAAAGGAGGAACATTCAATAATGTTCTAAGTGTCCCTTCTCTTTCAACCAATCTCTTATCAGTGTACCAAATCACTCACATTGGTCAGGGCATGAGAGTTGAGTTTTCACTAGATTCAGTGGCTATCAGGGAGTTGCATAGTGATACTACAATGGCAATGGGTAGGGCAGATCACCAAGAAAGGTTATACACCTTCTCACATTTTGCACCTAATTATTCTCCAATAGCATTACTGACTCATTCAGATGGATTTATAAAATTGTGGTATGAGCGGTTTGGCCACCTTAACTACCGCTACCTTGAGCAAATTTGCAAAAATGACATGGTCATTAGCTTGCCTCGTGTCCAATTCTCAAAAGGAATTTGTGAGGGGTGGTCCCTTGGGAAGCATCTTGAAGCAAAATTTGACAAAGGCAAAGCTTGGAGTGCTTCACAACCTTTGGAGTTAGTCCACAGTGATGTATCGAGACCCTTTCCCAAACCATCTTTCACAAGGGCCAAGTACATCCTCACTTTCATTGATGATTTCTCTAGGTACACTTGGATATTTTTTCTCAAACAAAAGTTTGAAGTGTTTGAAAATTTTATAGACTTCAAGGCTCTTGTTGAGAAATAGAGTGATAAATCCATCAAGGTTCTTCAAACTAATAATGGAGGGGAGTATGTCAGCAAAAGGTTTGAGCAGTTTTGTACCACAGAGGGGATTGATTTGTAGCACACAGTCACTTATAGTCCTTCACAAAATGGGGTTGTAGAACACAAAAATAGGTTTTTAAAAGAGATGGGTAGCTATATGATTCACTCCAAATCCTTAGCAACACAATACTGGGTTGAAGCCATCAATTGTTCTTACTACATTCAAAATAGGGTTCCTCACAAAGCTTTAAAAGGGATAACACCCTTTGAAGCTTGGCATAAAAGGAAACCTGATCTTGAGCACCTTAGGGTTTTTGGATCCCCATCCATGGCCTGCATGACAAAGAAGAAACACAAAGATATGGAACATCAGTCCAAGCCTTGCATCTTTGTAGGATATCTGGATGGTATTAAGGGGTATCACCTTTTAGATCCAGTCACTCATGAGTTGTTCATCAAGAGAAGTGTCTATTTTTAAGAGAGTCCTAGAGACTCAACACTTGACACTTCTTCTCCCTCATCAGATCTACTTCTTCATGATGATTCCACATCAGATTCAGATCAGCCACAACAGGTTCTTGAGCCAAAGACATCTTCTTTTTCTTCGAGTTCAGAAAATGATGTAGAGTCATCCACCTCTAGTCAGTCAGAGGATGAGGAGTTAGCACCTAACTCACCCAATTTTGGGACACTTTAGGCTAGACAGACACTTGAGAGTGCTATCACTTGGGTAGGAGATCCCACAGATGACAGACGTACTAGGGGGGATTTTCAGAGAGATCCACATGCCTTCTTTGCTTTAGTTTTAGATCCACACACTTTTTGAGAGGCATCAGGGGTACCTGAGTGGGATAGTGCTATGGAGGAAGAATATTCTTCCTTAATCAAAAATCACACTTGGGATTTGACTTCACTTCCTAAGGGAAGAAAGATGGTTCGATGTAGGTGGATATATCAGACCAAGTTTGCAACAGATGGGTCGATTGATAAGTACAAGGTGCAACTAGTCACCAAGGGTTTCTCACAGGTGGCAGGCATTGACTACTCAGAGACCTTTGCACTCATTACAAAGATGACTTCTATCTGACTCACCTTGGCTATTTTCGTAGCACATGGTTGGGATGTGCACTAGATGGATGTGAAGAGTGCCTTTTTTCACAGAGACCTAGAGAAGGAGATCTACATGGAGCAGCTACCAAGATTTTTTCAAGATTATTTCTTAGTATGCATACTTAGAAAATATATCTATGGCCTCAAGCAGGCCCCTCAGGCTTGGTATGCCAAGATGGATTCCTTCCTTCTCACAGTGGGTTTCACTAGGTGCCATTCTGACCCCAATGTCTACTTCTTGTGATAAGATGATTCGCCCCTAATTTTGGTTCTATATGTTGATGACCTTTTGATCACTAAGAGTTTTTCATCAGCTATTGCAATAGTGAAGGCATATCTCAAGGATAGATTTGACATGATAGACTTGGGTTTGTTTCATTACTTCCTTGGCATCAAGATCTCATAGTTAGATTCAGGGATTTTTCTTACACAGCCTAAGTATGCTCTTGACTTATTGGCTCTATTTCACATGGCTAATTGTAAGCCATCTCTAACTCCCTTTCTATCAGGAGTCAAGCTTGATGCTAATTTTTCTTCACCATTGGTTGATGCCACTTAGTATCAACAACTTGTTAGTCTCATCTACTTGACTCACACTAGGCTTGACATATCATATATAGTGAGACTTGTCTCTAGATTCATGCAGGAACCTCATGAGCTGCATTAGAAATCAGCTAAGAGGATCTTTCATTACATACAGGGTTCACATAGATACTAGATTTATTATAGATTTGGCATAGGGGTTGACTTGGTTGGATATATAGATTCAGACTGGGCTGATGATTCACAGACTCACAAGTCCACTTCTGGTTACATTTTCTCTCTAGTATCTAGTCCTATCAGTTGGTCTAGCAAGAAGTAGAATGTTATTGCTATATCATCCACATAGGTAGAGTACAAGGGAGCTGTTAATGCAGCTATTGAGGCTATTTGGCTTCAGGGGATACTTTTTGAGTTTGGAATTCCTATCAGGTAGCCCACCATCATTTATTATGATAACTAGAGTACCATTCAAATTTGTAGGAATCCAATTCAGCACCAGCAGACCAAGCACATAGAGATTCACATGCATTTCATTTGGGAGCTTATTCATAGTCAGGTCATTCACTTGATATTTTTTCAGTCTTCAAAGTAAGTTGCAGACATCTTCACCAAACCTTTCACTGAGAGCAAGTTCATTCATCTATGAGATATTTTTGGGGTGTGTTCCACATTTGCAAGAACATCATCTTTAGGGGGAGCCCACTATCCTCTTCATTTCTTTTATGTCTCTCTTTTTTTTTGGGGGGGGAGTTTTTTCCTATGGGTTTTCTCCTTTTCTCTATCTTATGGGAGATTGCATTTGTACATGGGTACCTCATCAGGCCTAGTTGTCGGGACCCATTTTATATTTTCACACTGCCCACCTAAGCTACACTTATGGGGGGTTATTAGTGTAGGTTTTTATTTTTTCTTATTATTTAATTAGGGAAATTATTTTTTTTGCATACATGGAGTTTTCCTACATTTGTGGGATAGGATAGCTTATGTGGAGATGTGTGTCATAGATGTGTCATAGGTGTCATAAGAATGTCATAAGTAACTCCCTGGATGGGAGTTACTTCTCTATTCTTAGCACCTTGTCACCACCTTTCATGGAGGAGTTACAGTCTATTCTTGGGGTGCCTTGACCACCTTTTGTGGAGGATTTACTTACGTGCTCTCCTATATGTATTCTTCACTTTGGTCATCTCATGTTAATCAGATATTGAGTTTTATCCTATTTTGTCTTGTGTAATTTATCTTCTTGTATGATTTCAAATTGTTTTAGCATCTATGTGGTGTGCACTTGCTTCATCTCATGTGATCACGTCTCCATTGCATTCGCATTATCCAGATTCTGGCAACAACTCTGATAGGTGTCAATTTTGTGCACCTTTTTGAATTATTTTCGCTCTTTGGTGATTCATTATCATGGCTTCTACTTCTAGTATTGACCATTGTGAGTCATTTATTACACATAATTACCATATATAGAGACCTCAAATGGAAACAATCATAAAACATAAAGGATTATGGTCCCTAATGAATGAAACTCAACCACAGTTTACACTCAATTTAAAAAAAAATAGCACCAATATAATTTTAAAGAGTGTATGGGTTTAATTGGGACTTATGTGAGTGATAGTTTTTTATTTCATTTGGATGGGTGTGATACTCCATTCAAAATATAGGCTAAGCTAAAGGGTTTATTTGGAAAATTAGATCACTTGAAAGCCATGTAGATTGAATTAGAGCTTACTTCACTCAATTTAGATGAATTTTATTCTATTGTAGACTCCCTCACTAAGTTTAAGCATTTGTTGGCAAAATTAAAAGGGAGTGGATGAGATTAAAAAGATGAAGAGTGTGTGTACTTGATTTTTTCTAATTTGAGTGACCCATTCTAAATCTTTACTTATATATTTTTCTCTAGTATGGATGCCTTATGTGTCATATTTAAAATGCTAGATCTAGATCTATTTTGTGATAGAATTACTGAGGAATCCAAATTGTCTCACCTTGAGTCTTCCACCTTTTAAAAATCATTAGTAGCATCACATCCTAAGAATAAGGGAAAAATTGAGAGTAAGAAGAAGAACACTCCTCCTCCATATCAAAATTCACCTAAGCCCAACACTAGCACATTTAAACCCAAATCATCTTCAAAATCCAAGAATAAGTCTAACCTATCATGCTTCTATTTTGGGGGGACTGGTCATGAAGAATCTAGGTGTTTCAAGAAAATGTAAGCCCTATAGAATGTTGTTAGGAAACACATAAGTTCTATCTCTTCTCCATCTCCATCTCATGAGCATGGAAAATCACTTAATTTTATCAAGAGATCACATTTACCTATTTTAGATAGTTGGGTTATATATTTTGGTGCTTCACATAATATTAATTCTTTCAAAGAGTCCTTTGTATCTCTTAGTTTGAGTTCTACTTCCAACATTGAGGTTGGAGATTCTTCCTTTATTTCTATTAATGGAAAGGGTGACATATATCTATATGGTGGCCACATCAATGATGAATTATATGTTTCAAACATCACCACCAATCTAATTTTAGTTTATCATATATGTCATTTTGGTTAGGGTAAGATAATGACTTTCACACCATAGGGTACTAAAGTTTGATCTTTTTTAGAGCCACATACACTTATTGCATAAGGTGTTTTTGATCATAGTTCTCAACTCTATTATTTTGAGGGTTTTAATGATACTCCTCCTCTAGGGATGTGTTTAGTTTCTCATGAATATTCTCATGAAAATATTTAAAGGAGTTGAGTACTCATATTATGGTAGAGGTACTTCCTACTATTTCATGTCTTAATGGAGTTTGCCCAGGTTTTGCATTGGGGACACAACACCAAGATCCTTTTCCTAAGGGTATGTCCATGAGAGATTCTTCACCACTTAAACTTGTGCACAATGATTTTATGGTCTTTATTACTCCTTTCAACAAAGCTTAGTATGTACTTACTTTCATTGATAATTTTTTGAGGTGTACTTGAGTTTATTTTATCAAATACAAGAGTGATGTCTTTTCTCACTTCAAAGTCTTTAAGGATTTGGTTGAGAAATATTCATCTAGTTGCATAAAGAAGCTTCATATAGATAATGGGTGGGATTACTTTAGTTGAGAGTTCTCTAATTTTTTGGTATCTCATGTTATTGTTCATCAGCATTTTTTTGCACATACTCCACAATAAAATGGCTAAGTAGAATGTAAAAACTAAACTTTTAAGGAGATAGCTAACTACATGATTCATTCATGATATTTACCTCCTATATATTGGGTAGAGGTAGTTAATTATGCAAACTACATTTATAACTTCACACCACATAGAACACTTGAGAATTTGACATCAAAAAAGGCTTAGTCTGGAACCAATCTTGATGTCTCATTTTTTTAATTCTTTGGGAGCCTTGCTTAGGAATTTATACCAAAGAAGAAAAGGAAAGCATTGGATAATAATATCAAACCTTTGATTTTTGTAGGATATTGTGAGGACATGAGAGTTTATCATATTTTAGATCATGATACTCATGATGTTATTTTTTAAACACATGTATAGTTTTATGAGCACTTCATATTTCTTGACTCTTCATCTCTTTCCATGCTTTCTTCTTATTCTTTTGATGATTCATCACCTCTTCTTGAGGATTCATTATTTGAAGAGCCATTTTAGTAGATTCATGAGGAGGTTATAAAGGATGAGGATCATATTAAAATTAATGTTTCCACTATAGATAGGTAGGATCATACTACATTTTCTAAGGTGACACTTTTATTCAGGATCTTCCACCCACTTGACATCATTGTGCACATTCTACGAGTACTAAAATTTTGTGTCAAGCATTATGTGGGGATCCATAGTCTTTTTCATAGGCTCATGGGATAGAAGAGTGGGATGATGTGATGACTGATGAGTATTCTTCATTGATGAGGAATCACACTTGGGATTTGGTCATTCCTCCTAAGGGAATAAATTTGTTTAGGTGCAAGAGGATCTATTGCACCAAGTATACAATTGATGGGTCCATTAATAAATATAAGGCACATATTATTTCAAAAGGTTTCTCATAGCACAAAGGTATTGATTAATATAAGAAAAAATTTCCTATTGCCAAGATGGATTATGTTCACCTTTTACTTTCTCTTATTTCATCATAGTGTCGGTCAGTGTATCAGATGGATGTTAAGAGTGTTTTTTTGCATGTATACTTTCATGAGGAAATCTATATGGAACATCCTTATGGGTTTGTTCATGATTATTCTCTTATTTATCAACTTAGGAGGTCTCTTTACAGTCTCAAATAGACCCCTCAAGCTTGGTATAAGAAGATGGATTCATTTATTCTCTCCACTAGATTTGTTTATTGCCACTTCAATCCCACAGTTTATATTTAGCATATTGGGGAGGAAATTATTATACTAGTTTTGTATGTTAATGCTCTGATTCTCACAAGCAACTCCTTAACATATATTAAAACTATTTAACATCTATTTAAACATAGTTTGACATGATAGAGCTTGGTATTTTTCATTTCTTCCTTGGTTTATAGATTTCACAGTTAGATACAGGGATTTCTTTGTGTCACTAGAAGCACACCATTGATCTCATTTAGTATTTTGGCATGGCTGATTGTAATCCAAGTACTTCTCCTTTTTTATTCTAGAGTGACTATCACTACCACTTTTACTACTCTACTTTTTTATCCTACATTGTATAGGTAGATGGTTAGGAGTCTTATGTAATTGACCCATACTCTCCCTGACATTTCATTTATATTTGGGATTGTATCTAGATTTTCACATGACCCTCATGTTAGTCATTAGTAGGATACCAAGAGGATTTTACAATATCTACGAGGCACTACTAATTTTGGATTAAAATATATTAGGGGTTATACTAATTGGTTAGGTACAATGATTCATATTGGGCAGGTTCTCTTAATGATAGGCATTCCACTTCTAGTTATATCTTTTGTCAGGCTCTTCACCTATCATTTGGTTGTGTAAAAAGTAATAGGATATTGTAATTTCATTTATAGAGGCTGAGTATAGGGAAGTAGTTATAGTGAGTCAATAGATTCTTTGGATTTGTAAATTATTGATAGAGTTTGGCTTCATGCAGGATTCACCCACTGTACTTTGGTGTGATAACTAGAGTGTAATTCACATATCTCACAACCTAGTTGAGGATCAATAGAATAAACACATTAAGGTACATAAGCACTTCATTTTTTAGCACATTCAAAATGGATTTCTTAGCTTGGAGTACATTCTAACTTAACTACATGTTGTAGACATCTTAATGAATCCTTTTGCATCAACTCATTTCCTTGAGTTGAGTAACATGCTTAGGGTTTCACAATTTTTCCTTTGGAGGTGTTCATGAGGACATCTTCCTTCTTTATTTCATGGATACATATTATACATGAGTACCTTATCAGGATTAGTTATTGGGACTCATACTATGGATATGACACTATTTTTTAGGCTAGTTATTTGTTTTTCCTTGCCTACTTATGTAAGAGATTCTTATTGTACTAGCATTTCATTTGAATAAAGCTTGACTTGATTTGTTTTGAAATCATTTATGTGTACCTTCTTTGTGTGATGTTTTGGTTGTTAACACTTTAAATTCTTGGATTGGAATTTTTCTTCACCATTCCTAACAAGTACATCCCACAAGTAGGACTATCCCATAAAAGTCCCTTCTATATAGAGGTAGTCATTACTAGGAAAAATTTTAAGAAGATAATCAAACAATGGGTTAGGTTTAAATATTTTAATGCTCAAGTTGTTCAAGCACCCTAGGTACTCATAATTAGAGTTGGAAGAAAACATGATAAAAATCAAGGCTTCTGATAATGTGGAGAGACAATCAACTATAATTATCTATACACCTTTTTTTTATTGGGCCTACCACATATTAAAATATATTCCATATCATTCACATTGACCTACCATATAAATTCCTCCTTGACAATGCATATAAGATGACATTCACATTGTTCCATGCACTTTACATTAGTGTATTAAATTCCCACACTTTAGTATGGAGGTAACAAATTATGGTGATCCAAAATGTCATTAGTATTATAAGATGTTGGAATCTAAATATCACCAAACCATCAATGTCCCATTATAGAGAATGTCCCTAATAAGTATAACAATGTGGCACTGAGGCTCCCAAATCAACCTATATCCCTATAAAAAATATTTTTTCCACATCTAATAATACTCCTCCAAAGGTGTCATCACATTTCAAAATCAAAGATAAAGGTTGTAAGGAAAATCAAATTAGAGATGCCTTCCACATCTCAAAGCTTCCAACATCCCCAAAGACCTATGGTAGGCACAACATGCCTTGGAAAAATAAGTTAGATACCTGTAAGGTTGGTTCTCTTTCCTTTTTCAATAATGGTCTTCTTGATAATGAGCAACTCAAAGGTCCTAATGAATCAAGGTATGGTGATGAACTTACTTCATGTTATTATAAAAACAAGTATCCCATCCCTAAAAAATTTTAGATAAATTAAACTACAAGGGTAAAGGATTGGGTACAAAAAGTTAATGGATTTTTCATCCTATCCCCATACTAAACATAAAGGATATAGAGGCATTACATACAAACCACCTAGGGGTGACAGATTTGATCTCAAAAGTGACAATAATATGGTGTCTAATGATGAATCTAATGGTAAAAATATAAATTCATTTAATGATATATATGTTGAGATTTCCCATTGTCAATCTCTTTGACAATTACATTATCCTTACCATCCATTTAGACCTTCACTATCTAGAACTCATAAACTAGGACCAACAAGATCACATACCCTTGAATGTCTTACAAAAAAATGAGGCTATCACATATTTCATGTGATTTAGAGAAAATTTCCTATTATGAGACCATAAGAAGGGATTTGAAATCAGTTTGGATTATGTTACCTAATGTAGAGAGTATATAGAGTTCCTTGGTCATCAAAATCAATAAAATAAAAAATCAATATCCCCAAGTGAAAACCTTTTTGACACACTAATAAATGGGGAAATAAACTTTATCCATGAGGAAATAAAACATTCCAATAGTATGAGAATCATAAACATTATAACATTTAATAGTCCCTTTGATGAGAAAATAATTAAGGAGTTAGTAAAATAATTAATGGGTACATTCAATAACTATCTTCTACCTAAAATTAATGATTCAAATTTGTCTTATATTGGTGATCAAGATGAGCCAATCGATCGAAAATTAGGTGAATAATTTCAAATTCCATCTATACCAACATTTTTAGAAGATGGTTCCACATTGTGAATAATTTCTAATTTAGTTTCAAAGTCCTTTGAATTTTCAAGTTATAGACTTGTCTATCCTATGTCCTTACAATCTATGTTTTGAAGATTGAGAGGTATCTTGTATCATGGAGAGAAGGATCAAGTATAAACTGAGTTTGAACAAAAATGTGTATAGTGGTAAGTGGATTATTCAATATTATCAAGTCCTTAAGTTTTTCAAATTGTTTTAATGTATAATTTTTTCATGAACAAGAATCCCAGACCTGTAGAATTTTAAGAACCCATAGACAATCAAACTATGCACAAAGAAACATGGTATAACAAAGTTGTTAAAGAGTCCTCAAACATTTTGGAAGAGGAATAAAGGGTTTTGTATATGGTGTATGAATCCTTCACATAGGTATAAAACCATTCAATAAACATATAATATTTTTATGTTTCCTTTTAGGTGCCTACAGTCCTGCTGAATACACACAGTCCAACATAGAGTGGTGTAGAAAAAATGAACATGGGTGTCATGGGAATTTAATATTGATTTTATAAGATGAATAAAGGTGGTATAGAGGTATTTAAATAAATGAAGACCTAAAAGACATCTAATCACTTGAATATGATTCATAATCTTGAACATAGATTACATGGTCTTATACAATACATCTATGAGGTTGAAAGGTTATTTTGGCAGCATTTAAACAAAGAATAGACCTTGTATGAGTGATAAAATTATCTTCATTTCATTATTTTGGATCAAATAAACTTAGACATGAAGTTTTAGGTTATAATGATAGAGATCACAATATGAGGATATTTAAGCCTTAAGTCTCATTATTGAACCAAGATTAAAGGTGCATTGTAAGAGCCAATAATGGCATAGAAGATGCTTAGGAGGGTAAGTAAGCCATGTATCAAGATATCAAATTATAACTCATCAATAAAGAAAGGGTATTTTTAAGAGATTAAGGATGAGTCATAGGAGGCCAAGAGCCACTTTTATGCCACCTATCATGAGACCATCATAAAGCCAAGCCAACACATGTTGAGGATGAATGATAAGAATGTTTTTTCACCTTCTATGGGCAGTGTAACTAGTTTCATGCTCGATGACAATCATAATAGGATTCCTACACATCCACCTTCTCTCTCTCTTCTCCATTATTCTATATATACTCTTGAAAAATAAATTGTCAAGGATCCTCCATATTATTATGGTGAATCCATACTAAAATTGATATTTATTGTTTATTTTAAAGTGAATGTGAACTATTTTTTTCCTTATTCATCTCACATTTAGTGTTTTCAAGGTGAATTATTGATGAATGTTAGTGTTAATGTTCAATCTCATTGCATTTGTCCTCTTCATTTTTACCTCTTTGTGAGTAATTTATATTCTTTTAGGTCATATGGTGTGTGTCAATTAGTTTTATGAATGTTAAGTGTGGAAAAACTTCATTAGTACCTCATTTTAGGCCTCTTGATTGTCCCTCTTAATTGATTTATCAACTATAATGTGCATATTGAAATACTTATGCTATAAATATTATTTAAAGTTGTGTGATGAGATTCATCTTTATCTTAGTTTTTATATCAAATCATCTACAATAAGAAGAGACCTATAATTTGGTACATCACCTTTTTCTTCCATTAATTTCAGTTTAATCTTTTCCTTTTCCTTGAAAATTTAAATACATTTATTGATAGTTTAGGTGTAGAATCAAAGGAGTCATCCCTCTTTTAAGGTTTTCTTTAGTCATGGGCCACCCACAACCTTAAAGAGTTTTCATTGTGTCAACTAAGTGAGGAGACCTAAAACACCTCCTCAAATGGTGTAACCCAAAGTGACAATAGGATGGATATTACAATGATAGCTATAACAGCTTAGGATTATTTTCCCTTGCCAAAATATCTTGAGGATTTCATGTGTCCTTTCCTATATTTATCTTGTGGTATCCATATTTTCTTTGACTTTTCAAAATCAGTTATGACACAATTTTTTTATAAGTTTTTTATCTTTTAATATGTATTTAGCTATTCATGTTAGAAATCAATGGTTATATAGACTCTATCTAATCCAATATCTTAAGGGGATTTTTATATATGACGTTTTTAAAATATAGCTCAATAAATTTTTCAAAATTAGGTCATGCCATTAGATCTTAAGAAAACCTAAGAGGATCCTGAGTTTCTTCATTTTTTTTTCGTTAACCAAAAAATTTATTTATAAAGGATTTAAAATGTATGAATGGGAACCATAATACACTAACCGATGGATTTTATCCATTTTATTATATACTCTCTTCTAAAATCTACTCTTCTCTAAAACTACCTAAAAACGTTTTACAAAATAAAAGAGAACACAAATATTAAAAATGAAATTTGTAGGGTGATATAAGAGGCACATTATTTTGATGGAAAGGGAAATCCTACTCTAATATCTTTGGTAGAAGCTAGCTCAAAAAAATATGTAATAACCCTTCAAGTTGTACTTAAGAAAATTTAGATTTGTTTTTTGCTATTAAACAATTAAAATTCAATCCATAGAATAAAATAATACAACATAAATAAACCATAACTAAGAATAATAGTACTTCAAATTTAATTACTGTATACAATATAAATCTTATACACCTCCACAAAAATCTAAATACAATAGGGCACAACTACGAATGGTCTGATAATACAATATCTGCTAAGTAAATATATAGGTAAATAATATAATTATATTACTTCAGGCATACGGCCTAATATAATGATAGATACCAATCTCTCTAGAGCTTGAGTTGAACCAACTCATGTATAATTTATAATCACAAGTGTGGTTACTAGGTAGTACTACAATGGAGGAGGGAGAGCATCATCCAAGTGATTTACCACACCAACCACGAACCAATGATCCCCTTCATGGATATGTAGATATAATGGTGCAAGAATCCAGTGAGATGTGATAGTACCCCATGTGTTATAAGATTTATAAAAACATGCAATGTACCATAAAGAAATCCATTTGAACATGATGTCTCATAGATTTAAAATCAAACATATTAGGCCTAAATTTTCAAATAATATATGATCATTTAGATTGGTCAATTTTATAACACACCACTTGATCAGATTATCTATTGGTGGTACTACCTAGGCTAGAGGAATTTATCTCACTACCTATTAGTATCATCAATATATATGTCATAGTATGTAAATTAAAGACGCATATAGATTACATTATCCTAGAAATAATATCACATCATAAGCTAAACAAGGAAAAAAAAGGTATACACATAATAATCTACGCATGAATGGGTCTTACCTTAAAATTAATTCTATTTGGAAACAATGAACACTATTTATACCACCCAGGCAAAACACATAATAAATTATAAACTATTTCAAATAGATCCAAGTAACTACACCTCAATATAAACCATATTATCTTAGTCTAGTATTCTTAGGCATACCTACTAGTTATCCATAAATAATCATACAAATTATTCATATAAACATATAAACATATGATCATATTCAAGTAAGCATAACTATAACAAGAAGTCATACAATGCATATAATTCCATCTTAACATGATTTTGCACCCACAAGGTTATATGCATGCAATTGTTATATCTTTATAACTATTTTTAAACATACTTATCAAAGTAACAACCAACACTCATATAAATATGTAAGTGTGTTCTAGATATAATTAATATAGTATGTACCATTTGGGTACTTTTCATACTATAGAACTCTATGACATCCCATAATATCATAAGTAATTGTGCTTGAGCACCTGGCTCAAATACCAACAAATAATATTACACCCAAACATAACAATAAATCAATTATAGGATTACATTGCACAATGATAATCAAATTAAATCATATCTCTAAGCACACATCACATTGTATTATTTTATTCTAGGAATGCCAAATCATTGAAAATAAAATACTCTCATAAAATATAATGCATATACATTTTTTCATCATGTCATGATGCTATATAATGTGACCCAACCAACATGTTATCAAAATCTATACTACACTAAATAATTTATTTTCCTCAACTAGAGATCATAACACAATATTCATAGTTAACATACTCTAGGGTAACAATAAAGCAAGTCACAACTTAAGAGAAATATTGAATTGGTTAAAGTTTCTTGTATTCAAATTTTATCTTACCACTAACCTATTATTTAGATAAAGAGACAACATCTAAAGTCCTAACAAGATATTTATCATAATGATACCCAAGCTCAAGTATAGACTTATTTATATAAAAATATCCCTATTCAGTTTAGTTTGTTAAAAGTATAAACTAACAATACAATAATGGATTTCATAGATAAATAGTCATTCGAATCTCAATCAATGACTTTCATCAACCATCATAAATATGCCATCTAGGCATATTATCCCCTTAACTAAAATACATTAATCAATATCTTTCCAAAAAACACAGTAATTGGCTAACATAAATATGACTATGAAATAGTTATCCTAATAACTCAATATTTTATACTAAACCCCCAAAGCATGTTTAATTAATATTAATAACCAACAACTATTATTATAATCTCATATGGATCCCATGATAATCGTGATCTTTATAATTTTATGTAACCGACTCAAATCTCATTATGGAAATCTGAAGCAAAATAAAGTTCCACCAAACATTTGATCTTGCTTAAAAAAAATAGTCTTCTTATGCTAAATTTATTCCTTCTAGAAATATTTTCATTGCATCTCATAATAAAATGCACTCATCTTTTTGATCAATTGACTTAGTAACCTCAATTTATTGTCACCACCCTTAATTTTAGATATTCAACATTTTGATTTAGCTAACTCACACCTAAATTAAAGAATCGGCTTATTTTCATCGATTAAACATAGACTTCCATGATTTGGCTGATTGCGAATTGCCAAAAGAAATGACTAGACACAACAAAATAAGATGCCTTCCTTTATAACAAATAATTTCAAAATAATGGGATTTTATTTCAGTCTTTAGTTCTATTATTATAGACTTGGCATTTTATTTTAAAAAGGATTGGGTGATTTCAAAATAAGACTCAGCCAACTCTTTTATATACAATGACTTTAGTCATAAATTCACATTTATATATTTTCCACACATCTATCACAACATACCCAATGTAATAATAATAATAATAAGAATTAGCAATTCATTAAATTTATAATTATATTTAAATTTGGGTGTCTAATGTATATGTTTAGGTGTCTAGTTTAGATGATTAATTTAACTTAGCATTTAAATTTTCAAAATCAAAAACTTACTACTAACTCAGTGCTTTAATTTTTACATGTTACGCTTCTTTTATGGATTCATCTCTTTTAAAAATGGACTCGGGTTTGGTTATCAACATAATGATTTAACTCATAAAATTACACAGAGATTTGCAAACTTGACATTAAAAAATAATGATAAGGAGTTTCCACTTTACATATTTCAGCCAATATATAATGTTCAACATTTTACTATTTAATACTTAGCTAATTAACATATATACTCAACTAGTTCAATTATTTTCCTAGCTAATTCAATTATATTCTTAGCTAATCACTTTTATTCATAGTAAGTATAACTATATTCACAGCCAATATAACTATGCAAGGGGTATTTCAATATTTAAACCTATCTTTACTATATAAACCCAGTAATAAATAAAGACTTGGTGCTAATATAACTAGCTGGGGTCAAAATAAATAAAATGTGGTATAAAATACTAACCAATCATGAGATAGGATGCATATTTAAGAGTAACATTACACAGACAATTTAATTTTCAATGCATGTCTAAAAGAATAAGACATGGGGTTTAAGTGATTACTATGCCATCCAAACATGTAGGTTTGGTAAAATAATTATACTAGAAAATTATTACAATACCTACCTTGAAATCTATTGAATATTTCTTTCTGTTCTCAAATTTCCTTCTCCCAATTCTCCTTTTGTGTCTATGTGTCCCCCTTTTTCCAATTCTCAAAGGCCTTATTTATAAATCTTTTACTCTCCCTGAATGTTGTGCCATAACTCCTTGTATGAAGACTCTTTACTTTCATTATCCCTTGCATGTTAATCTATTCTTCCTAATTTATCTTTATCATATTTTAAAAAACATGCAATTTAAATAACTACACCATATTTATTTTATTTTCTCAATGTCTACTTAAATTAACTCAATTAATGACTTTTGATTTAATTTATGCATGTATCTAGAAGGCTAATTTAACTAAATAAATAATTATATCTATTTCTTAATTTTTAGAGTAAATTCATGCATGCTATTTAAAATTGTTTAATCTCTAATTTAGTATATTTAGGTAATTCTAATTTCATGCAAATAATAATTTTTTTACTAGGACAATTATCTATTCAACTAATAATTTCCTTTTATTTACCAGATAATCAAATATAAAAATAATTATATCTTTTTATCAATTAATAGTTATTTTCCATATTTGAATTTAAAAACTAAGTCAATTAGGCTAAAGAAATTAAATTCAAGATATAACTAATTTCACACAAACATAATTCATAATTATGCACTACCATTTATGTCTATCATTTAAAAACTACTCTTTGTGTGTTGGGTCACTAGCATTTTCCATTGGTATTTCCCCCAATCCCTCCATCTATATGACCTTGTCTGATGATGCTCTCTCTTGTCAAGCTCTGACGCTATGACTTATTCTGCATCCACCTCACAAAAATTAGGTAGTTAGTCTGAGTCATCATAAATCAATGATGCAAAACTAATAGGTATACATCCTCAATGTATAGAATAATCAAAATATAATTTGTCACGCAATGTATACTATTCAACAATATCATTGTCTCATACCAATATATGTCAAAATACTCAAATCAAAGTAATGGTAATTAGATATTAACCATACTAATCATCGGTGTGATGACCAATTTTAAGGGTGAAATTGAGATGTGACATATTCCCCCTTAAAATTGGTCATCACACCGATGACACTTATTGAATCAAAAATTATGATTAACAAACAAAATCTAATATCATAAAATATACTATCAATTATCATGTCATGCAATTAAATGAAAAATTTACCTAATGACATTATACTAGTTCCCTTAATCAACACTATTTTTAGAGAATTGATCTCACATGACTCTACTTTATGATATTTCTTATTAGGAAAACATGTTTTATTAATGTAACTTATGATGATTAGTTCTATCTTGACCACCCTAGGGTCTGGAACTATAGGAAAAGTCTAATAAATAACTTAGTAAAAGTTTCACTACTAACCCAACAACATATGAGTTCATCACAAAAGTCATAATAAATGATCATACAACTAAATTTGGTAGGTTCTACCTATCAAGTCCCAAATTTGATAATTTGATATGTCAGATCCAACTTAGTATCAATTGAGTCAATGTGAGGCTAAGTAGGATACCATCCTATTGCTTAGAACTCACATTCCTATTTTCACTAATCATCCCTTATGTCTCCAAGACCAAATGATCTTCCAAAGGTGCACAAGGTTCACAAATCTATTCTAATAGATCATAAAAATAAATACTATATGCTAAAATATTCCATATGTACTAACATATACACAAGAGAAAACATACAATCATCTTGAGATTTAATTAAGTTGCCTCCAGTCAATCAAAACTAGTAGCATATCATGTAACTTATCTATAATATTATATTCATAGTAAAAAGGAAATAATACCATAATTAACATAGTATACAAAAGCCAAGGATAATACCATCCTTACAATCTTACAAGTGATAATTTTTCCTTATTTATGCAACAATTATTTTTTTTATATCAACCCTTAGGCTTACCAATATTTTTTACACATCTTATACCTTACTTGTTCCCAGCAAAAAGGTACACATAACACTCTTCACGGTAATATCAATCTAACAAAGGTATTTAATAACATAATAGTTATAATCAACTATAGTATAAATTAATTATTATACACTCCTCATGATCAAATCTATAAGTTATATAAAGTGACGACTCTAAAAATCCACAATTATAAAGTAGAGAACTAGCATTTCATAAACCAAAACTTCCTACATACCTTCATAAGGTAGAAGGAACATCGCAAACCAAGTTCCAAATCACTATTACTTACCTTTTTAAAAGTGTAGTATCATAAACTACTTTTAAAATTGGGAAGAAAATATGAACCACAAGGATGCATCAACAAGAAATAGAAACACTATCCCACAAACTCAAGGGAATAAGATCAAGCAACAATTCAGAAATAAGTTTTCTACCAAAGAAAACTCTATATCAACATCTTGAAAATATGAATCTTCTTGATATCTTAAAATGATGCAATAAGAGAGTGAAGACATAAAAACTCACCTCTAATTTAACTAAGAGAGATGAATCCTCATCACAAGTCTATATAAGCATACTAATACACAATCAAGATGTCTACACTCAACTACAAGAAAATTTCCACAACACTCAGTGGTGCCACTCTAGAATGGTATTATTGGATTTCCACTCCTAAGATCCATGTAAGTAAGACACACAAATAATTCATAAATACTTAATTAAGAAGCACTCCATGATTTTAAAACACACAAAACATAAAACATAAATGATGAAGGTAATTCAATAAAGGAAATCACACTCGAGGTGTATGATCTAAAAGATCAAGAATATGGTAGGAAAATTTTGTTGATAATTCAATAACTAATCTAGGCTCTTACCTACTTGACATCTTATAAAACCATCACCGATGAGACACTCTGTAAACCAATCCTTTAACAACTCTTAAGGGGGTACAATTATTCTAAGATACACACTTAATGTATCATACATACATTCCTAATTATCCTTTTTGATAACCGTGAGGATAAAAAAATGCTAATGGACTCATTAGGTCTTAGAGTTCAAGCCACAACTCTGATACCAAATCTAATAAACCCTCATGTTGTACTTAAGATAATTCATTTTTTTTGTTTTCTATTAAACAATTAAATTTCAATCCATAGAATAAAATAATACAACATAACTAAACCATAACTAAGAATAATAGTGCTTTAAATTCAATTACTGCAAACAATATAAATCTTATACAACTTCATAGAAAGTCAAATACAATAGGGAATAGCCAAAAATGGTCTGATAATATAATATCTACTAAGCAAATATACAAGTACATAATATATGTACATTACTTCATGCATACGACTTAATACAATGATAGATACCAAGTTCTCTAGAGATTGAGTTGAGCCAACTCATGTATCATTGATAATCACAAGTGTCATCTCCAAGTAGTACTATAGTGGAGGAGGTAGAGCATCATCTAAAAAATTTACCACAGCAACCTTGAATGAATTATCCCCACATGATCTCCTATTAGGAAATGGTCCTTCCTTCATGGATAGATTGATAGAACGATGCAAGAATACATTGAGACATGCTAGAACTCCATGTACTGTAAGATTTTTAAAAATATGTAGTGTACCATAAAGAAATCCATTCTAACATGATATCACACAACATGACAATCAAAGATATAAAATACAATATATATAGAATTATTTCAGCCTAAGTTTTTAAATAATATACGATCATTTAGATCAATCAATTTCATAACACACCACTTAATCAAATTATCTATTAGTGTCACTACCTAGGCTAGTGGAACCCATCTCACTACCTATTAGTATCATCAATATATATGTCATAGTATGTAACTCAAAGACTCATATAGATTACATTCTCCTAGCAATAATATCACATCAAAAGCTAAATAATGAGAAAACAAGGTATACACATAATCATCTATGCATGAATGGGTATTAACTTAAAATAAATTATATCTGAAAGCAATGCAAAAAACATAATAGACTATAGATTATTTCAAATAGATCCAAGTAACTACACCTCAAGATAACCCATATTATCTTAGTCTAGTGTTCTTAGGCATGCCTACTGGTTATCCATAAACAATCATATAAATCAATCATATGAACATGAAAGAAGATGCTCATATTCAATCAAGCATAACTATAAAAACAAGTCATACAATGTATATAATTATATCTTAACATTCTTTTGCATCCACAAGGTTGTATGCATGAAATTGTTATATCTTTCTAACTATTATTAAACACACTCATCAAAGTAACAACTGACACTCATATAAATATTTAAGTATGGGTCTAGATATAAATAATATAGTATATACCATATACATACTTTTCATACTGTAGAACTCTATGATATTCTATAATATCACAGGTCATTGTTTTTGAGCACCTGACTCAAATACCAACAAACAATCTTACACCCAAACATAATAATAAAGCAAGTATATGATTACGTTGAAAAATTATAATTAGATGAAAGCATATCTCTACGTACATCATGTTGTACTATTTTATTTCAAGAATGCCAAATCATTGCAAATAAAATACTCTCACAAAATAAAATGCATATAAGTCTTTCCATCATTTCATGATGCTATAGAATGTGGCCCAACTGACATGTGCTCAAAAGCTCTACTACACTAGATAATCTATTAGCCTCAACTAGAGATCATAACACAACATTCACAGTTAACATAATATAGGGTAATAGTAAAGCAAGTCACAAATTAAGGGCAATATTCAATTGGTTGAATTTTCTTGTATTCAAACTTTATCTCACCAACAACCTATTATTTAGATAAAGACACAACATCTAAAGTCTTAACAATTTATTTATCATAATGATACCCAAGCTCAAGTATTGACTTATTTATATAAAAACACCCCTATTCACTTTAGTTTGTTAAAAGTACAAACTAACAATATAATAATAGATTGTATAGATCAACAGTCATTCGAATCTTGATCAATGACTTTCATCAATCGTCATAAATATACCATCTAGGCATATTATCCCCTTAACTAAAATACATTAATCAATATTTGATAACTCCAGAATCAAAATAGGTTGAACCTTGTCCCCGCTTAGTGCGAGTGCACAAGTATTTTATTAATAATTCAAAAAAACAAGTACATAAGGGTGCCTTTACTCCGTTAACCCTTTTACAATGCAAACATGGATTTATATAGTTTTTACCAATGACCGGTAAAAACAACTAATCCTATAACCAACTAAATACAGGAAAACAACCCGTAAAGTAATTCTAATTAATAAACATAAAACATAAAAATTACCTAATAATTAAAACAAGTAAGTTTATTTTATGGGGGTGTCTTTATAAAAGATGCATGCCCCATTTATAATAATTCTTTATTTCCTACCAAAAATCTAACTTAATGTAAAGACTTTGGAACAAGTCCTAACAAACCCCCTATGATCCAAAGTCAGGTCTTTGGACACATACCAAGCATTTGTCTAAATTTTTCAAATTTGGTTCTGTCAAGGGGTTTTGTGAAGATATCAGCTATCTGATCGGCAGTTGGGCAATATATTGGATCAAGAGTTTTCTTTGCCACCAGCATTCGCAGATAATGGTATTTGACATCCATATGTTTTGTTTTGGCATGAAACAATGGATTCTTGGACATCTTGATTGCACTCTGATTATCAATGTATAACTGTGTAGGAGCAAATTGAGAAACTTGAAGATCTTCAAGAATACGATGAAGGTAAACAATTTCTCTAGAAGCATCCCATGCTACAATATACTCTAATTCTGCTGATGAATTTGCCACTGTACCTACTTCTGACAACACCAAGCAATGGCAGTTGAACCCATATGCATAGTGTATCCTGTGGTTGATACTCTGTCATCCACACATATGCCAAAATCTGCATCACAATATCCAACAAGTTTGAAGTTCTTGTTGCAGCGGTATTCAAGGCCATATGTTTTCATTCCCTGAAGGTAACAAAGTACTCATTTTGCTGCATGCCAATGAATTTCTCTAGGCTCATGCATAAACCTAGACAAAATTCTAACTAAAAATGAAATATCGGGCCTGGTAGTCATCAAGTATATCAAACCTCCCACCAATTGTCTATATGTGGTGCCATAAAAAAAGACACTATTATCATCCTTAGACAATTTCAAGTTACTTTCCATGGGAGTGAGGGCAGGTTTGCAATCACTCATGCCAAACCTCTCTAATAACTCAGAAATATACTTAGTTTTTGAAATAAAAATACTATGCTCTTTCTAAGTTACCTCTATGCCTAGATAGTAGTGAAGAAGTCCAAGATATGTCATCTCAAACCCATCTTTTAATTCCTTCTTCACAGACTTGTTATTATTTTCATCATTACCTGTAATAAACAAGTCATCAACATAGAGAACTAGTATCACCATTTTCTTACCCTGCACTTGAAAATAGAGAGTATCATCTAATTCACTGTGATGAAAACCAATGGATTTCAAGTATGAATCCATTTTCTCATACCAAGCCCTGGGTGCCTATTTGAGCACATACAAAGCTTTTGTCAATTTACACACTTTGTGTTCAGCACCCACCTGTTCAAAACCTTGAGGTTGTTTCATATAGACTTCTTCCTGTAAATCACCATTTAAAAAAGCACTGTTAACATCTAATTGATGTACTTTCCAACCATTTTGTGCTGCTAAGGCAAGTACCATATGAATAGTGTGCCATTTGGCAATTGGTGCAAATGTTTCCTCATAATAAATACCTTCTTGTTGCGCATATCCTTTGGCAACAAGTCGTGCCTTATGTTTATCAATGGAGCCATCTGATTTATACTTAGTCTTATAAACCCATTTACATTCGATGGGTTTAACATGTGGAGGAGGATCAACTAAAACCCATGTATTGTTTTTAAGTATGGAATCATACTCACATTTCATTGCTTGTTGCCAAACATGTTCAGTAGATGCCTCCTCAAAAGTGGATGGCTCAGTGGAAGAAGTAGTAACAACCATAGCATAGTTCACCTATTTTTGAGAATTCCTGGGCCCTGTTAAACCAACTTCATCTGTTGTCAAGTCAGAAAAAGTACTTTGAGCCCATTTTGGATACTTAGAAAAATTATTCAAATCAGGGACTCCAAAATTCTCATTAGGCACATTATTCGATGGGGGACTTAGAGAATTTTCAACAATTTCTAAGTCATCAACCTGTGAACTTGTAGATGAAGGAGAGGATAGTGAAGGAATTTGAGTCTCATACCATAACTTCGAAGAGTTATCCCCATTATTCAAACCCTTATCTCTTTTTGCATTTTTCCTCTCTAATCTATCAAGTTGAGAATCAATCTCTGCAGTGTTCATAGTCCCAAACTCATCAAATATTACATCTCGACTCACTATGAATTTGCCTAAATCTTGTGCAAGCAAACAAAACCCCTTTTTATCTTTAGAATAACCAAGAAAGATGCATTTTCGACTTCATGGTTCCAACTTAGTTCTATGTTTAATAGGAACCAAAGCAAAACATACATATCCAAACACTTTCAAGTGTTTAACTTTGGGCTTAAAGCCATACCATGCCTCATATGGAGTTTGTCCCAAAAGTGCAAGTGTGGGGGACCTGTTTCTCAAATACACTGCAGTACCAATAGCTTCGGCCCAAAATTTATCATCAAGGTGTTTATAATGCAACATGGCACGTGTTGTGCCCTCTAAAGTTCTATTCATTCATTCAGATACTCCATTTTGTTGTGGAGTATAAGCATTACTATATTGTCGATAAATTCCATGTTCTCGACAATAGTCTAAAAATTCATTAGAGGTATACTCACCTCCATTATCTGAATGAAGAGTGGCCAAATGTGAACTTATTTATTTTTTGACTAAGTGTAACCAATCAACAAACTTAGCAAAAAATTTAGATTTTTTTTTCATAAAGAATACCCAAGTCATCCTAGAAAAGTCATCAATAAACAAGACAAAGTATCTACACCCACCAATGGATGACTTTTTCATGTCACATACATCACTATGAACTAACTATAAATATCTGTTAGCTCTCTAAGATGATTGTTTAGGAAAATTTTCCCTATTTTGTTTGCCCAAAACACATGACTCACAAAGAATACTATCTTTGCGAAAAGTGGGCAACCCATTCACCATACCATATCTCTGCAAATCCACTAAAGAGTGGATATTCAAATGTCCATAGCGGAGATGCCATAACCACTGTGTAGACATAGTACCTGTACCTGTGTCAACAACTACTACAAGTTCTATATTGGGAGGAAGCACCTTACAATGTAATCTAACCAAGTTTCCATCTTCATATCCTATATACATTATTTTATAATTATCCTTCACTGAATTGATGTAAATGAGCCCATTTTCAAGCACAATTTGATAACCTTTCTTTCGAATAGTTACCCAAGAAAGTAAGTGTTTCTTCAATGTGGGAACATACCAAACATCCTCCAAGTATTTTATAGGCCCATTAGGAAGAAGAATTCGAATAGAACCAAGTCTTAGTGGTGTATGCATAGACTTATCTGCTAAGGCAACTAGAGAGAGAGAAGCTTCCTTATAAGACCAAAAGAAATCTCTCCTAAATGTCATGTGTTTGGTTGCTCCTGTGTCTAAAACCCATACATCTGTGGGCTCATCTTTAGCCTCATATTCAATATAATCAATGTGCCCCAAAGTAGTGAATGCAAATTCATTGGCAACATTACTAGATTCATCATAGTCATGATCAGCATACTGAGTAGAGTTAGTCTTAGTCACTTTTTGTGGCCTCTTAATTTTATCAAAAGGAATCCTACATTGTGAGGCAATGTGACCAAATTTTCCACATCTATGACATTGAATGTTTGATCTATCTCGACCTCTGCCCCTATATGAATTGTGACCATGTCCTCAATCACTTGTTTCATGTGAATGTGATTGATTAGATTGTTGATTATTTGAATGGCCCCTACCTCTATTTTGATATCTGCCTCCTCTATAACCTCGACCCCCTCTAGAACTGTTTCCTCTATTATTTTGATGCCCAGATGAAGATGAACTAGGCTTTGACTCTAAAACATGGGCTTCTTCAGTTTTCTTGGATTTCTTGGGTAGAGAGAGGTCATGTTGGATGAGCAACTTAGCCAACTTATCAAAGGTGATGCCTATGATATTTTCAGAGACATGCAACATTTCAACAAAATTCCTATAGGACCCTGGTAGTCCTTTCAAAGTAGCAGTAACTATGAGGTCATCATCTAGTTTTTCAAAACTAGCCTTAGTGTACTCAGTAGTGATATTTTTCAACTTAGACATATATTCTCTCATATCCCCATCCTCATCTAATGACAAAGTAAACAACTGCATATGAATATCTATCTTCTTATGCTTAGGTTTCTTATCATACAAATCTGACAATGTTTTCCATGCAGTATAACTATGAGGAGAATTTTCAATTTGAACATACGTATCATGAGTACAACAACATTTAATGAGAGCTAAGGCCTTAGAATCACGTAAATTGAAAATATCTAACTTAGCCTGCTCTGTTGGCAATGTGGGATTTTCATTCTTAACAATATCCCATAACTCATTAAACACTAGTGAAGCCTCCATCAATCGTTTCCAATCTAAATAATTGGAAATTGTTAATCTATCACCATCTGAAAGCAAATTTTGAATTTTTTGCATTTCAAAATGAAAGAAAGTGTAGTAGAGAAATGTGTGAAAAAATGCAAAAGAAATGAAACAAATATCACACTCACTGCACAAAACACTGCTTCTACGGGGTTTTGCACTTAACCTCCATCTAGAGCATAAAAGAAAAATAAGTATTTTTGATGGGTTTTGCACTTAACCACACCAAAAATCAATGATTACACCCTTATTTTGCCAAATTACAACCTTATTCCACCAATTACACCCTTATCTCACCACAACAATGCAAAAAATATATGATTAAATTCTGCCCCTTTTTCAAAAAATTAAATAACACAATACAATAAGTATGTGTTTTACAATATTCTGATTTAAAAGGGAATATTTCTTTTTCAAAAAATCATATTCCAAATCAAAAAGAAACTTTCTCCAAAAAGAAGGGGTTTGAACCCTTGACCTCCTCCTTTGCAAGCTTCTAACAAAATAAGCTTAACCAATTGCTCTAAGAGCATTTGCAGAACACTACACTCAGAAATTTATACTTATACCAAATTTTTGTGTATGAGGGAAAATTTTAAAAAATTACATGTGAATAAATTCAAATTCTTTTTCCCTTTTTACAGCCTTCACTTCCAATCTTCCTCCCGTGGGGCCCACTAAGGCAAATATTTGATAAAAAATACTTTAGAAACAACAAATAATTTAATTCCCTATATTATACCTACACCATGCTTGCCTGGGATGCCATGGCTGATGTTGGAGATTTCTTTTACCTATTTTCTCTCACCTACGGGGCATACAAATCTTTACAGGCATGCTAAAATAGATTTTGACGGTGTTTTTGCGCATTTTCAAAGTATTTTATGCAGGGAATGAGTTTAAAATAAAGCTGGGAGTTGGAAGGCCATACAACAGGCCGTACAACTACAAAAAAATTCTAGATTTTCAATTTGGATGCAAAAACAGGATTTTAAATGCCATTTGATCAAGATTTTCAGAGGTTTTGGATTTAAAAAGAGCTGAAATGAATGCAAATCACAATGGCAGCCATGAATGAAAACTTTCAGATGTTTTCAACAGAAAATAGGCCATACAAATATGATTTTAGCCAAAAAACAATGAATTTAATAACATTAAATGCTAAAATTCATTTTTTATGCCAAATGAGGAGGTTTAATAGAGGAAAAATGGAGTATGAATGATCAAAAAAGATCAGACTGTGGTATATGGAAATATATAGGTTTAAATATAAATAATATCTGAAAAATTAAAATAATTTAATAATTTTTCAAAATATTTAAACCAAGACTATATGGCACACCTTATTTCATGCCAAAAAATATCACGTGAATTGATTTTTCACCTTTCTCCTTCGAATTGACTGTGCTCCCAAAATAACCATGCTTTGATACCACTGATAACTCTAGAATAAAAATAGGTTGAACCTTGTCCCCGCTTAGTGTGAGTGCACAAGTATTTTATTAATAATTCAAAAAAACAAGTACATAAGGGTGCCTTTACTCCATTAACCCTTTTACAATGAAAACATGGATTTATATAGTTTTTACCAATGACCGGTAAAAACAACTAATCTTATAACCAACTAAATACGGGAAAACAACCCGTAAAGTAATTCTAATTAATAAACATAAAACATAAAAACTACCTAATAATTAAAACAAGTTTATTTTATGAGGGTGTCTTTATAAAAGATGCATGCCCCATTTACAATAATTCTTTATTTCCTACCAAAAATCTAACCTAACGTTAAGACTTTGGAACAAGTCTTAACAATATCTTTTCAAAAAACCCAGTAATTGGCTAACACAAATATGACTATGAAATAGTTATACTAATAACTTAAGATTTTATACTAAACCCCAAAATCATATTTAATTAATATTACTAACCAACATCTATTCTTATAATCTCATATTGATCCCATGATAATTGTGATCTTTATAATTTTATGTAACCGGCTCAAATCACATTATGGAAATCTGAAGCAAAATAAAGTTCCACCAAACATTTGATCTTGATTTAAATTAGAATATAGTCTTCTTATGCTAAATTTATTCCTTTTGGAAATATTTTCATTGCATCTCATAATAAAATGGACTCATCTTTTTGATCAATTGACTTAGTAACCTCAATTTATTCTCAATGCCCTTAATTTCAGATATTCAACATTTTGATTTAGCTAACCCACGCCTAAATTAAAGATTCAACCTATTTTCAATGATTAAATATAGACTTTCATAATTTGGGTGATTGAGCATTGCCAAAAAATATGACTAGACACATAACAAAATAAGATGCCTTCCTTTATAACAGCCAATTTAAATATAATGGGGTTTTATTTCAATATTTACAGCTATTATTATAGACTTGGCATTTTATTTTAAAAAGGACTGGGTGATTTCAAAATAAGACTCAACCAATTCTTTTATATACAATGACTTTAGTCATAAATTCACATTTATATATTTTTCACATAGCTATCACAATATACCCAATGCTATAACAATAATATGATTCAGTAATTCATTAAATTTAGAATTCTACTTAAAGATGGGCATCTGATGTATGTGGCTAGGCTTCTAGTTTAGATGATTAATTTAACTTAGCCTTTAAATTTTCTAATTCAACAACTTACTACTAACTCAGTTTTTTAATTTTTACATAATACACTTCTTTTATGGATTTAGCACTTTTAAAAACTGACTCGGGTTTGGTTATCAGCATAACGATTTAACTCATAAAATTACATAGAGATTTGCAGACTTGAAATTGTAACATGATGATGAAGAGTTTCCACATTACATATTTTAGCCAATATCTAATGTTTAGCATTTGATTATTTAATACTTATCTAATTTAACATATATACTAAACTAGTTCAATTATTTTCCTAGCCAATTCAATTATATTCACAGTTGATCAATTTTGTTCATAGTAAGTATAATTATATTCACAACCAATATAACTATGCAAGGGGTATTTCAATATTTAAACCTATCTTTACTATATAAACCCAGTAATAAATAAAGACCTGGTGCTAATATAACTAGCTGGGGTCAAAATAAATAAAATGTGGTATAAAATACAAACCAATCATGAGATAGGATGCATATTTAAGAGGAACATTACACAGATAATTTAATCTTCAATGCATGTCTAAAAGAATAAGACATGGGGTTTAAGTGAATACTATGCCATCCAAACATGTAGGTTTGATAAAATAACCATACCAAAAAATAATTACAATACCTACCTTGAAATCTATTAAATATTTCTAACTTCTCAAATTTCCTTCTCCAAATTCTCCTTTTGTGCTTGTGTTTCCCCCTTTTAATAATTCTCAAAGGCCTCATTTATAAGTATTTTACTCTCCTTGAATTTTGTGCCATAATTACTTGCATGAAGACTCTCTACTTTCATTTTCTTTTGCATGTTAATCTATTCTTCATAATTTATCTCTGACATATTTTAAAAACGTGCAATTTAAATAACTACACCATCTTTCTTTTATTTTCTCAATGTCTACTTAAATTAACTTAATTAATGACTTTTGATTTAATTTACACTTGTATCGAGAAGGATAATTTAACTAAATAAATAATTATATCTATTTCTTAATTTTTTAAGTAAATTCGCGCATTTTATTCAAGATTGTTTAATCTATGATTTAGTATATTTAGGTAATTCTAATTTCATGCAAATAATATTTTTTTTACTAGGATAATTATCTACTCAATTAATAATTACCTTTTATTTACCAGATAATCATATATAAAAATAATAATATCTTTTTATCAATTAATAATTATTTTTTGGATTTGAATTTAAAAACCAATTAAATTAGGGTAAAGAAATTAAATGCATGCTAAAACTAATTTTACACACACAAATATAATCATATACAATAATTCATAATTATGCACTACCATTTATGCCTATCATTTAAAATCCAATGTGTGTGGGGGGTTACTAGTATTTTCTACTGGTATTTCCCCTAATCACTCCATCTAGCTGACCCTCTCTAATGATGCTCTCCCTCATCAAGATCTAAGGGTAGGACATATCTTGCATCCACCTCACAACAAATAGGGAGTTAGTCTAAGTCATCATAAAGTAATGATGTAAATCTAATAATTATACATCCTTATTGTACATAATAATCAAAATATAACTTGTCAAGCAATGTATACTATTCAACAATATTACTGTCCCATACTAGTATATGTTAAAATGCTCAAATTAAAGAAATGGTAATCAAATATTAACCATACTAATCAATGATTAAATGTTTATTTACATAAGGTGAAATTAGAATGTGAAAAAAACCATTTTCACAAATGGATAAATATCTCCCCTTTTTAATTATAAGCTCCAATGAAATCAGGATGTTGATAGTGTAGACACTAGAAACCATACACTATAGTTTCAAGTGTCGAAACAACCTAGACTACCTTAGGACCTCCTAGGGACTATCCCCAAACCATTTGACCACAACCTTGAGTTATTTAGTTGATTAGCTAGACTGGGATAATAGATTTTTTACCAACATTAGCTTTAGAACCTCGACCATCGACAGTCACCCTGACTGTCAAAGATTAGCCTGACCCCCAATGATTAGGTTTTCACCACCTGAATAATCAAACTACTGCATCACTCCACCTTGATTTTTTATAATTAGACTATCTAATTTATGTGTGATCCCATGAATGTGAGATCTAAATTTATACAAGAATTTAGACATCTTGTTAATGTATTGTTTCACCTCTCCTTCCTTCTGATAAGAGAGAGGAGGAGAAAGTGAATCCATGGTCAAAATCAACCAATTATCTAGAGCCAGAGCTTCTTGCATCAACATTTTATTTTGTAGGTATTCTTCCAAAAATCCAATGAACTAGATATCATGACAAAGAGATAAAGTGTTGTCATCCATCAGTCAACAACAAATTACCATTACTCTATCAAAATTGCACCAGACTTCATCAACAAGTTTATCAGCAATCCTCATCAACCATTCACCAGATCAACTATCAATAATCTAAATATCTATTTTTAATTATTTAATCACTTTTTTTGTATTTCACAATCAACCTAGCCTAAGATAGTCTCCTCAAATCTCATTCTAGAACCTCTAACCTTTTATTACCTATACCTCACCCACAGTAATGCCCGATGATCACCTTGACCACTGACGATCTATCCCAACCACTGATGGTTAACTCAACTTCGATGGTTACCCTAACCACCAATGATCATTTCAACCTCTGATGGTCACTATGTGACAAAATAATAGCAATATATTTTCACCCACTTACCCTTAACCAAATCTAACTTTATTTGTCTCTACCTATTCACAGAGCCCTAACCTATTTTTTGAAGCACACCTGACCTATTTAGCATTAGTATTGACTCACTTATTTCTATACTTAGTCAATTTCATCCATTTCTTTATCAAACACTTCTTGTACTTAGTTTTATTATCTTTTGTTATTTATGCAAGTATTTTATCTTTTGAATTCTGAACTTGATTATTTAAAAGCATGGATTAACAACCTCCTAGGGATCTCTTGCTTCTCGAATCTAGATAGCACTAGGCAATCCACCCAACTATCTATCTAAAAAACCATTTGATTCAATGATATATTATTTATAGGTCATTCCTCCCAAGCCAAAGAGGAGTATATATAATTATTTGATCAATGTGTGTACAACCACAAATTTTTCTATCGTAATTGTATCTAGTTTCTTTCTTCTTCCTTTCTTGGAATATAAGCTAAAACTATCTGAAATATTTTGACATGCCCAATAGGACCCTTGATTATTTTCTTTGGTTCATAATTGCATTTAGGTGATTTATTCTTATCTCTCTACTCATACAATGAAATCAAAATTTCATTTTGGGCTTAAAATTAACTGCATACATTGGTTGCTTGCAAGTTTAGCTCACATAATTTAAATAAAATAAAAGTAATTCAATCGTAGATTCACTCTTATCACACACACAAGATCAAAACACTCACATATAAATAAGAATCAAACATTGACATAATTATTGACTAGGATTTCATTACCTAGTGGTCACCTTTCCCAGCTATCCTACTTGGATTTCATCACCAAGGGTAGAACCAACTTAGCTCTCTAGTTGAGTATAAACTCTAGCAATCAATAGATTTTGGATAAGCACCTGACACCCTTATCACTATGTTATGTGAAGTGAGGAGGTAAGCCCCAATATCAATCCATGTACCAATTTCCAATATAGATCCCTTTGAGATACTAAACTCAACCTGAAACTAACTAGAGACTTCTTTTCTAGTACCTACTCTATAAGCCAATTTCAGTCACATAGTTCTTAAAACCTAAGGCATAAGCCAAAAGAGAGACTAAATTAAATCTTAATATTAATTTACCTTATTGTGTGTTTATTTTCCTTTACTTTCTCTTATCTTATCTATGTTTGAGTTATGAGATTGCTTGTATCATCTTCTTTCCCCTCTTTGCATGGTTTTAACTAGATAACACCTAAGAAACGAAGCAAGTCAAGATCCACCTCCTAATCATCCACTTTTTTCTTCTCCTTCATCCATGAAGTATGTCTCAGATGCAGAGAGTTTTCCTCATCCTTATGAGAGTCCTATCATCCCTTATAAAGTTTCCCAAGGTGATCTGGACTTTTCCACCTTCTTAGATAATAACTCCATAGCCCTTCAACATTATCTCAACACCATATCCCAATGTAACCCTACTTTAGTTCCACCTATTGACCTTCCCTATGGCATGTCATCCCACCTAATGGGTGATACTTTGGTTTCCACCATCTCCACCCAACCTCTATTCACCTATGCATCATACTCTACCAATAACACCATTGATATTACCATTCAGAACCAACCCACTCAACCAAGAAACACCCAAGCACCTTCTTCCCAAACTAATAACCCTCTTAGTATAGGAGCAACCCAACCTTTGGGCACCAATACCTACCTTACTATAAGAGTACCCTCTACTAGTGCCACCACCATTCCTATCACTTTTAAATTACCTACCCCCACTCTATTTTAGAGCTTGGTAGTTCTCATAATTTCCACCCTTCCACCTATAAATACCAAAGGAATCACCTACCCTGTATCTACTAACCCAACCATACCTCCTACCCAACCAATGTTAATGTCTCAACAAGTGCCCATTACATAGAACCTAGGCTACATCTCTAACCCATAAGGGTATGTACATCTACCTTTCACCCAACCACTTATCTACACATTTTCATATGTGGCATCATCTCAACCACCCATGATCACATACTAGTATGTGACCACCTCTTAACCACCTAAACACTGCCCATATGCTTCACCTACCTAAACCCAACATAATAGGCCTTATAAATATTGGGGTACATAAACCCAAACCAACCTTGTCAAAATGTTAAAGGACAAAATGACTACTTTATAATCATACATTTATGAATCCCATAGCATTTTGTCATGTGACCAAATCTATAATAAACCAATTCACCCATCCATCCCCATTCAACCATATCCTCCTCAATGGGAACTCTAGAATTTTTTGAAGTTTTAGATCAAGGAAGACCCTCAACAACACCTAAGAGCATTTAAGCATTCATGTTATATGTATGCTTATGATAATGATCTTATTCTTCATACCTTCCCCATGTATCTATCAGGTCTGACACTAGATTGGTATAGTGCTATTATGAATCACTCCCTTTTTTCTTTTTCTCAACTATCTCAGATTTTCTTAGATAATTTTTCCATTAACATCTCTAAAAAATTCTCCATCATTGATCTTTACTCCATTTGGAAAATTTATGATGAATCAATTATTGATTTTATAACCCATTAGAGAATTATGATAAACCAACTCTCCTTCTCTCTACCCCAAACTAAACTTATTGAACTCTTGCTTGGGATTACACTAAACACATGTTCTCTACCTTATGGGTTCAAAGCTTCAGAACCTTTGATGAAGCTTTCACCATGGCATGAAAGCTATAAAATAGAGCCATTAATGAGGGGAAGCTGAAATTGAGAAACAAGAACTCCACCTTCAAATAAAGAGAAGCTTCCTCCTCCAAACCCAAAATTCAAACCAACACTAATTCCAAGAACAAGGGAACCATGAATGCGGTTATCCTTAAGATCGATCCTCCACCCATTATCAACAAATCCAAATCCTCTAACTCCTCAAATCAAAATACAAAGAACCCAAACCATATCACCTAGAAGAAATTTACTCCACTCAAAGAGTCATATGCTTCAATCTTAGAGAAACAATTAAAATCTAATATCATACGACACTCTCTAATCAAACCTCCATAGCAATTTGATTTTTTTTGTCCTATACCTAATTGGTAAAAAGAGAATGAATTGTGTGCATTCCACCATTTCATTGGACACAATGTTAGTAAATGCAACACCTTCAAGAGTGTTATTCAAAATCTCATTGACAAGGGGGAGCTTGTGTTGGATAACCCCAATGCACCCTCAAACCAATAATTGACATCTTTAGACAACCATTTCCCAACCATGCTCCTCATACCAATGGTGAAAACAAAGTAAAATCTTCTCATGATCATGATGACCATACTATCAATATGGTCCTTGATGGACTCATTGTTGAGAAGATCATCGACCAAATCACCTCTTCTCCTACTCCACCTATTGAGGTAGTGGAGTCACCAACCTATCCTTTGATATACACATTAGAGGAGGAAACCCTTACCACTTCATCATTTTCCTCAATCATACAATAATCCATTCTTCCTCTAGGAATCATGCGTAAAGAAGAAACCACTTTACCTACACCTCCCACTGAGGAGTTACCTTTCTATATATTGGAACCTTTTGATCAAGAAAAAGGTGAGGTAATCATTCTTCCCCCACAACCCTTGGGTCTATCCTTTGAATCCACTATCAGGGGACTCAGACCTAGCTACAATCCTTTCTTTAGACTAGTTAAAAACTTAAAATTCATAAATAACCTTAACCTAGATTAGGCTACCTTTTGGCAATAACTTGGGCTCCTATATAGAACCAAGACAAAGCCTTCCTTATTAGATCAGCCTACCCTTCCCACTACCAAATCCACTATCACCATAACCCAACCATCAATCACCTCTATCCATCAAACTATAGTAGTACCATTAGAACCAAGCTCACCCAAAGTCACCAAATTACCCCCTACTTTCCCAACCAAACCCACCAAGAACCTTGGTGAATTTCCTACCCACAACATTACTCACTTGTTAATAAAGTTAGACCTAAATCAACTAAACCTACCAAACAAACCCCAACCTAAGCTAATGAAGAAGGTAAAACCACCTAGAAACCAAAAAACCAAAACCCTTCCTCCCTTATCTACTTTACCCTCTATATTTAGACCCCATCCCTCTACCCTAATTAGGAAACCAACCATCCCAATAAAAACCCAACCACCAATTTTGGTTACACCATCACTCTTACTTTCATCCAAACCTATGTTCACTAAGTCACTCATGAACATACCTCTTATCTCCCTATTGTATATAAACAAACCACTTACCTCTCAAATGTATACCCCAAAACCTTCTAACCCCAAACCTTAAAAATCTATACCAAAACCCAAACCATCCATCCAAAACACCCCTTCACCCATGTCTTTGACCATAAAAACCAATCCTAAAGGGATTCCACCTCAACCACCAAACCCAAGACCCCTATTCCTTTTCTACCATTACTTGAATCTTACTCCACCATCCTACAAAGGCTATTGCAAGTATCTTTCTTGACCTTGCCACCTATTAGACCATTTGACCCACACATTCTTAAGCCATATTGGTATAATGACAAAATAATATATTCATACCATATGACACTTGGTCATGACATGGAGAACTACAAAACTCTTTAAGTGATAACCCAATAGCTATATCATGTAGACAACTTATTATCAGATGAAACCCCTATGAGCCTGATAACTATCCAAGAACCAATAACCATAAACCAATACCTACCTACCCCTCCACTATCACCTCAAAATGAAGAGGAACTAAAGTAATCACTTATCCTAACTCCTCCCATGATCCATACCTTTTATGTGGTCACGTGATCATAGGAACAATCAAAAGATAAGGGAAAAGAAAATATGTCTATTTCATGGACATATCCCTCATCGACTAACCAACCACCTAGACAACACCAAACACCTTCACCTTTGATAAAACCTAAAGTATCTATCTTGGAAACCTCTTACCCCAATCCATCTTAATCAATCTAATGAGTAGTTCTGAAATAGCTTCACCGAACCCTAGTGAAGTTGAGTTTGTATGAACTGATCAATACCTCACCACACCATCACCAAGTGATGATATAAGTGTTGCAGTCTATAGAGGTTAGGTTAGAAGACCCTCAACCTTTAGCATATTTTGTCAGATATTTTCACATTTCTAACCTTTTTACCTTCAAAGAATTAGAAATACTTGTCATCCACCCAGATGACCCAGATCCTCCTATTTTCATTATCACATATATCAATCAGACCCACATCAAAAGGGTCATGATTGATGGGAGAGATAGAATTAATAACAAATCCTCCCATGCCTATGACCAACTCGACTTGCCAAATAACATCATGTTTAAAACCTTAAAATTTATATGATTATTCAATGATACCATGGCCATGACTTTAGGAAGTATCATCCTTCATATTTGCCTAGGACCCCGCACCCTTCCTAAACTATTTTATGTCATGAAAGGTGAATTATAGTATAATGTCTTGTTGGGATGCCCTTGGATCCATTCCATGGGTTGTGTGTCATCCACCCTACATCAGTGCTTCAAATTTGAGCATGAAATTTAAGTTGTTACTATACAAGCTGACCCAATCCCCTTCACATCATGCAACATGATGTACTGACCCAATGATGTCCTCCTTCCCCAATCCAACCAGCCCTCATCAAAAAAATATGAAATCCAATCCTCTCCTACCAAAAAAGCATCCACTAGTCCTTTCATGCCTTCTACCCAAATCCCCATGATATACTCTTTGGAATCAACCTTCTAACATATTTTTTGGGGGGAGAATCACCTTCTCACCCTTGATGCTTTACCTAATCCTCAAGAGTATGGGAAACTTGACTACCAACCCGATTATGACCCCAATAATAGAATCATTATTCATTTTAGATGCTCAACTTGTCAAACCAATTTCATCTATGGGGGACTTGATAAACCCCTTGGCACTTCCAACACCTCCTTTTCACCTTGACCATTCATCTCTAGCTTCTCCTATGTAGATAAATTAGAATTTGCCAAAACATACCTTTACAAGTATGTTTGGAAGGAATTTGGCCTAGGTCGGTATGAACATAGGCCACATGAGTTGCTTCTAATCAAAAATTGAAAACCTCATGAAAAGTATGGCCTTAGTTTCATGCAATGAAATAATAAACCAACCCACCTCATGTTACTATCATTGACGAGGAAAGCACATCCTCACCATCTACTCCACCATCGATAATTGAATATTATGATATCATCCCCCCTAACATTTTTTCCAACAACATGATCAGCCTCAAACCCCTAACTTATCAAAAGGATAGGGTGAACATAGCCATACCTCTGACCCATCTTGAGATGATAGGAGAAGACTCTCCTACCATTAATACCATTCAGTGTCAGGATGATGATTTTATTCTCACCTATCTTAGTGAACCACATTCCTCTATCCACAAATCCATTCCTTTGGATACTTCAACCATGCTAAGAAAATCCACCATGGATATCAAATTAGGCACTCTGGACAACCCCCGCATTGTCAAAATTGGACAATTATTGAATTTCAATGAGCTTCAAGACTTCCCCTCTTTCCTGCAAGATCACAACATATCATTTACTTGGTCTTAAAATGATATGAAAATCATTAACCCCTCCATTTCTACTCATAACATAGTGACCAACCACAATGCTAATATCGTTAGGTAGAAACATAGATGAATACACCCTCATGTAGCCCTTATCATTAAAGAAGAGATCTAATGTCTCTTATCCATCAATTTCATTCAACCCATTAACTATCCCCAATGGGTTTCAAATTTCATGCCTATCACTAAATCCATAGGGGGACATGCATTTGTGTATAATTTCATGACCTCAACCTTGCTTTCCCAAAAGATGACCTTCCTCTACCAAGCATTGACCAGCTAGCTGATCTTACAACTCGCCATGATATGTTATCTCTCATGGACAAATTCTTAGGTTACAATTAAATCCTAATTTCCCATAAAGATCAACACAAAACCACTTTTATCACCCCATGGGGGGCCTTATACTATAGGGTCATGCTTTTTGGATTGAAGAACACTAGTGTAACCTACCAATGCATTATGACCTACATCTTCCATGACCTTATCCAAAATATCATCGAAGACAATGTTGATGACCTTGGAAAATCCAAATGTCGTAAGGATAATTTGACCATTCTCAAGATTATTTTTGAGCGCCTCATCCATTACCATGTCTACCTTAACCCTAGAAAGTGCATTTTTGGGGTCTTGCCAAGAAAGCTCCTTGACTTCATCATATCTCTCTATGGAATCAAATTCGATCCTACCAAAATCAAAGCAATTCTTGACATGATTATTCCAATAAACCTCAAATAACTCCATAGTTTGTATGGGAAGCTCCAATACATTCATCACTTTATCTCTTAGCTCTCAGACTGATGCTAACACTTTCATCACCTCTTGAAGAATGATGACTATCAAAAGGCTTTTGATTCACTCAAAAGGTTCCTTTTATCTCCACCTATCCTCACCCCTTCCAAGGATAATCAACCTTTTTACCTTTATATCTCCACCACCAACCACTCCCTAGGGTAAATTCTCACTCATCGAGATGAACAACACAAAGAACAAGCCATCTACTACATCAATTAAATGCTTGTAGAATATGAAACTTGGTACACCCATACTAAAAAACTTTGCCTATATTTAGTATTTGTGGCCACTAAAATTTACCACTACCTTCTTAACCATAATATTTATGTCATAACCAATACTGACCCACTCAAGTATATGTACTCCAAGCCATACCAAAATTAATTTATGGCCAAGTGGATCATGCTTTTAATTGAGTTTAACCTTGATTTTATTTAGTATAAGTTAATTAAATGGCAAGTCATTGTCCATCAATTGGTCAAAACACCATTATCAAAAAAAGACCTCCTTATCTTAAGTTTCTAGATGATTCCATTACAACCCTCTCATAGGAATAATTCACCTATCAAGTAACCATGTTCTTTGATGGATCAAAGTGTCAACATGGTGGGGTAGCTGGAAATATCCTTATTCCCCTTCATGAAAAACCTCTTCCTTTATGCTTCAAGATATATTTTGAACACACCAACATGGCTGAGTATGAAGCCCTAATGATAAGCCTTCAAACTATATTAGCCTTGGGAGTCAAAATGATCAACATCTTTGGTGACTCTCAACTAGTGGTCAATAAAATCAATGGTTCTTACCAATGTAAGAATGATGTTTTGTAATAGTAAAAATAACTAGTTGATAAACTCTTAAAATCATTAGAACATTATCATATCCAAACCATGTCACGATCTATGAAAAAGTTTTCCAACACCATGACTTCCATCACCTCTCAGATCCCATCTTCACCCTCTAATTCTAAGTTATCTATTATTATCCATAGACTTACCCAGGCCTCTTATGCCAAACTAAACTCTCCCACCATATTTAATGTGGAGACCCAACCTAACCTTTGGTATCAATAGACCTTCAACTATCTCAACCTTGTCATCATTCCCTCTAGTCTTTCTAGGAATGCTTGAAGATAATTATCTATAATACCTCATGTTATACCACACTAGGGGGAATTATTTATAAACATAGCTTTTATGGTCTCCTCTTTTGTTGCCTACATAGTCATGAAGCATCTCATGCTATCAGGAAAATGCATGATGGGATCTATGGGGGACACTTTAGTGGCGTAGCCATTGCTAAATTCATCCTTTACCTTAGCTATTACTGGTATACCCTTAACCAAGACTACTATGATTATGTGAAAAAGTGTGTTAAGTGTCAACAACATGTTAATTTACATCATGCACCTAGCCATAGTCTTCACATATCCATGGATTTATGGCCCTTTTCACAATGGGGTTTCAACCTTATTGGTGAAATTAACCCCCATCATTATTCACAATGACATCATTATATCATCACTACAATCAACTATTTTACCAGATGGGTAGAAGTTATTCCTTTTATCTCAACCAAAGTTGAAAAGATTGTTGATTTTATCAATCATCACATTATCTATCATTTTGGTGTTCCCCAAAAATTATCATCGATAATGGAAAATATTTTAAAAATAAACAAGTCCAAGGTATTTATGATGTATTCTACATCAAGTTAAGTTTATAACCACCCTATCATCCTTAAATAAATAGATATGAAAAAGCCTCTAACAAAACTCTTAACAACATGCCAACTAAAATGGTCAATGCATCTAGTCATTATTGGTATTTGCACATCCCCTTTGCCTTATGGGCATATTGTACTAGCATCTGAACCCTTATGGGTGATACCCCATTCTCTCTTATGTATGGTGTAGAGGTTGTCTTACCTCTTGAAGTCAAAATTCCTTTGCTTCACATATCCCAAAAAAATATGATTTCTGAAGATGATTATCATCAACACCATTTATCCCAGATTGAGCTACTTGATGAGCATCATTTAACCACCCTCACCCATCTTTATGTCTATCAAAAATGAATCAAACATGCCAAGAAAAAACACCTTAAAGATAAGAATTCAATATTGGAGACCTCATCATAAATTAAAACCAACATATCACCAATATGGAGAAAAGAAAGTGGGGCAAATTTTCTTTCAATTGGCTTGGATCTTATATCATAATGCACAAGTATGGATCAAGAGCTTACCAATTATCCTCTCTTGAGGGAAACTCAAAGCCCGAGCCCCTTAATATGCATATGCATCCTTTCTTTTCTTAAAAGGATCAAACTCACCTTTTGTCTAACTTAAGTTCATCCCATGCTTCCCAACCACATTCATCTCCCTATTTTAGGGGGAAACTAATTAAAATTGAATCATGTGATTATCCATCACCTTCATATCCTAGTCTTAAACAATAGGTACCATGGCTCTAGCCATGGCATGATTCTCATGTTACTTTATACCCATTTCCTATGATGGATTCAAATGATCATTTTCACCTAAACCTACTCAATCTTCTTATGCTTTTAGTTTTACCTTCATAAAACTAAAACCATGTAGCTTATCAATCTCCTTCTAACTGTAGTTTATCAATGTTACACTACAAATTCAAATCAAACCCTATAATAAGATCATTGCTTCAAATTAATTATTTATTCCATTTGAAAGTTTTTAAGAAATATCCATAATGAGTGAGCCACTATAGTCCCTTATTATACAACCTTCTCTAGAAGCACTCAGATTACCCATCGAAGCTCCATCAGAATTCAATTTGAACCAAATCAAAGGAGCGAGGGAGTCAAGAAGCATTGTCTTTTATTTTAATTTTAACTAGATTTACTATTGACCTATTAATGGGTGGCTATGTAATGATCCTCCATTTGAGACACATTTTCATATCCCAAGTCAACAAACAACCATTTATGTATTTTATTTGAGTAGAAATAACTTCTAAAATAATAACCTCTAACTATTTTTAAATTATAGCAACATTTTTTCCCTTACCTTCAAAATTTTATTGATTTCTCTCCTTCTAAATTGTCCATATAAAAATAGTTGGTCTTGCTATCCAAAGTTAGAACAAGGAGTTTTTACAATCCCCAATTGGTCAAGAGGACAAGGCATTGAAAAAAGAAGAGGTCCAAGCCCAAGGTAATTCAAGTTTACAACAAATCCATGCAGAACACTAAGCAACAAAGGGAAAATAATAAAGTAAGTGATTAGCTATTTCTTCCTTAGATTTATAAAGGCAATATCAAGAAGGGATAAAAAATATGAATTTAGGCAACTGATCCTAGGTTAGGATATGATTATTAACTAATAACTACGTTAATGCCCCTACTTTTTGAAGACCTTCTTTAACCCAACATAAGAATATCTCCTAACCCATGACATCATCTATTACCTCATCCATCTGATACCCAAGACTCACTGAGTATTTGCCTAATTTATCCCCAATCTAATTTAAATAATCCTCTTTATAATTGATGAAAACTTTGTGCTTTACTAGGCACTCCCTCAAATAGACACACTAATTGTCAGGGATGTCTAAAGCCTCAAAACTCTTCCATGACCAAGAATAGAAACCCTTCGACTTTATCAATTCCAAGTAGTCCACTACTGAGACACACCAAGTTTCAAAGAGAATAAATTTAGCCTTAGCCAAGTCAAGAGGATCTATGAATTATTTATGCCTCTTCCATAAGACTTCCCAAAAATTTGCTACACAGCCATTATTGATGGTCTAGGAAATATGATATGAGATCAATGACCTATAATTTAACAAAAAAATCCAAAAGTAAGAATCTTTTAGGGGGTTAAAAATTAAAAGCATACTTTATAGATTATCTAAAACCATGTGTTTACATATTAACAACCTACACCATAGAGAGTTTGGTTTAGAAATCATTCCCCAAACTAGCTTGGATCTAAGAGCCAAATTTTTGAAACTTAATCTTTTCACCCTTGCTCCTCCCATATTTTTGACTCTACAAATCCCCTCCCACTTCAACAAAGTAATTTTATTCTTGATCTATGCACTTTTTCACAAAAAACCTTCATAAATTTATTCAAAACCTTAACCACATGAATTGATGGTTATATAACTAAAAGGCAATAAATGTGAATAAAGTTCAAAACTAATTTTATTAGGGTAATGCGCCCCACCAAAGAAAACCACTTTCCTTGATAGGAGGCCAATCATGACTTGAATGAATTGATCAAACTTTCCTAGTGAATACCTTTACCATCACCATAAAATAAAGGAGCTCCAAGATATTTAGAAGGTAATTTCTCAATACTGAAACCCAAAACCATGGAAATCACCTATTGTTCTTGTTATAAGCAGATGATAAAAAAATGATTTTTTTACATTCACCATTTGTCTAGGTGTTTCTGTTGACCAATTTTGCCCACAGGCAAAATCTCGGTCAACTTCTCACCTGCTATTTAAGGCCAATTCATTTCGAGTTCAGCAGGTTCAATGAATTCAGTTCATAGCTGGGTTCAATTGGTTCAAAGGCAGAAGTTCAACAGTCTTATTTCAACGGTCTTGGTTCATCAGCTTCGCTTCAAATGCTCATTGGCATGCTTGGTTGAACCATTGAACTGTTGAACCATTTTGGTTCAACGGGTTCAGTTCAAGAAGGCCACACTTCAAATGAAAAGACTCGATGACTTTTGTCAAGGACGGTGACGTTTCAAAGGCTGTCAAAATTAACAGAGTGAAATAGCCACTTGCCTTCAAACAAAAAGCATGAACCATGGAAAAGAAGGAGCCAAAATGCAGTGACCCGCCAGTATGTTCGCCCAAGGGGGCCGAATAAGCCAGAAAAGACAAGGATGCAGAAGAAGACAAAACAAAGTGACAGACAAGGAGAATGACATGGCGCAGAAGTGACAAGGCAGCCCAAGTGGCAAAGTGTAGGTGATTTATTGCCTGACAGTCCCCAAATGGCATAAATAACAAACAATGTAGACCACACATTTTTAAAAGGGGACAAATTTTAGTTTGTTGGTAGAAAAGAGGTGTGATCCACGCTTCCACATTAAAGCTCGAATGCCGAAGTCAAATTTGGTGATTATACAACATGGTTCTAGCAGGCTTCTTCTAGGATGATGACAACACAATAGTGTTTCCTCTTTCAAATGGGACGCGACAGGCCAACTTGTCAAAAAAGTGCCAATTTTCTTTCTCTTTTCTTCTATATATTGTAACTTCTCATTTTTGAGAAGGATCAGATCTTCCACATTTTGTAAAGGGCACAGCTCTGCAAAAATTTCACCTGGATCAATACAAATGCAGTTTTTTACCTCCATTTTGGATAGACATTTCTTTGTATGCGTTGAATGTTTGCTTGTGTCTAGTCATTATCTTTTGATGCTCTCACAGGTTCAACACCAGCAGACCTGTTGTCTACAAGGTGCCATTGTTGCAGCTGACAGGAGAAGAGCAATATTTGGGAGTGAAGGAGTAGAAGAAATTACTTCATAAGTGTGTGTTTCACAGCACCTTGGGTGATCTCTATTCTGGATTTTCCATTGAAGCCTCCCTGCTAGTTTCTTATAGCCTAGTCCTTCTGCCAAGTGCGTAGTGTATGTATGCATTTGTCTGATTTTGAGAATGGATGTGTGAAGGTCAACCTTTATTTTTGGTGCATCACCTCTTTTAGAGTAGGTAGTTTGTTTTTTATGCATTTCTTCTCCCTTTTCATCTCCCCCATTTTATTATACCTATACCTATATTTTTCACTTCCTGAAACAAACATGATGCATCAAAGGGAGCTAGCCCTTATCTAGAGACTCTCCTCTCCTACTTCACCATCCCATAGGAAAGAGAGGAGTTTCCATGTTGCGAGGAGAAGGTAGGGAGTTTGAGCTCCTTACCCTGGGTGCAATCTCTAGCGTCAACAATTCTGGCACACCCGGTGGGACACAAGTTTTCAATGCAGTAAAGTTTCAGGAATGATGTTGGTCCTGTTACAGCAAATCGAATCTTCAGCATCTGGTGACTCTGAGTTGAATCAGCTGGTTAAGTAGCCTGGTGCCATTTAGAAATCATTTCTTTTATATGTATAATTCTTTTGCATAAAATCATGGGCCTTATATTCCTTCATATTACCATGATCAAACTCAACCTCTTTATAGCGTCCCCTCAAGCAGCTCTCCTAGTTACCCTAAAATGATAAGGGAAATGAGGCTAGAGTTTGAGAGGTAGATAATGGAGATCAAAAGAGAGGAGGAGTAGTACAGATATCAGCAGGAGCTGATGTATAAAGAGGAGTGTTTGTTTAGGCAAGCACAGGCTTCACAATCCATGAAGGAGGAGGTAACAAAATGGAAAAATCCATCTTTTCAAGGTAGGCATCCTTGTGTGCCCCCTCATATTCTAAGAAAAGCCCCCTCTTTTGCACCAAATCCTTTCTATGATATAGCACTCGCTCACTCCAACTCATCTGATGCATCTGCTCTCAATCCCGTGCACCTGGCTTTCTAATATCAAAAGGCATTGGAACAACCCCCCATGGAGATTAATCTTCCCAATCTTTTATATTGTGCATCTTCCATTGGGGGGAGTACCAGCAGCCAGCATGTCCCTCTTCTAGAGTCTCTTCCAGTGCATCAACAGTCTCTTCCTTGCATTCCTCAACCTCCAAAAATCTTTTAGCATGATGTGCATATTCCAAGTTGGAGGAAGGAATGCCAGGAACCAACTTAAAGCTTTGAAGAGGATGATGCTGGTGATCTCCAAGAAAGGTTCCTTCAAGAACATATAGCCAGGAGAATTGTAGAGTTGGAGTCCCAAATGAGATTCCTTAGCCAATGTGTGGTGGATCTATCTAAACCCAACCCGTCCACACACCTCCAAGAGAGCTATCAGGCCACACCTAATATTGATGAAGTGCCGACCAAGTGGAAGGAGGAGAATCATTCGATTCTAGCTCAAGGACTACCTCCTCTTCCACATGTTTTCTCCACTTCACCCCTTCTCGAGGAGGAACCTATTCTACAGGAGGTAAGTGAGGAGCAGAAGATCTAATCTGCAGTCCTTCGAGAGGCTGTCACGAGCGACGATGAAGAAGAAATCATCATTGATGCTCCTTGTGAAGTCACCATCAGTAGTGGAGAAGATGTAGGTCTTACACATATGCGGATGTTCTAGCAATGTGAGGAGGAACAAATGCATGGTGAGCTCTCTTCCCTTCTATTTGATGAAATTCCTTGTTATTTTGATGATGACGATGACTATGCTGAGGAGCCTAAGTTGGAGGAAGATCAGGAGAATATCTTTGAACATCTAGAGATCCTGATCTTTGAGGAGGAAAAGGAGAGGTATGTCTTCCTTGAGGAAGGCCTCGAAAGAGTAGAGGATGAGTTTGACAGGATCTCCAATGAAGTAGAAGGAAACAAGTCAAACCATGATACAGTGTAGAAGGAATGTGTAGATCAAAGGGCTTATGGTGATAAGCCGACAACCATTGATTTCTTGGTGAAGAGCACCAATCCGAAGGACCAGCATTCAACAGGCTTCCAAGGACAAATAGATTACATATATGTTAGAGGCATGTTTGATTTTGATCCACTCGGATTCCAGCCAACTCAAGTGACAGGCAAGAAGAGCAAGTCACCAACTCTCTTCTTCATTCAGCTACTTTCCTGCCACCATAAGTCTTCTTTCCAGGAAGGGGACTTAAGAAATTTTCCATTTGATCCAGGAGGGAGGAAAATTTTCCTGGTTAGCTGTATATAATAGTTTGTTTTTAGTTGTTTTTCCTATTTTCCCTAAGTGCAGTTACACAGGTAGTGTTTTTAGCCTTGTGTGTTTCCCTTTGCTTGGGGTAAAGGCTTCATATTTGATTCTCAAATCTTTTGGGCTGTTGATAATTCTTTCATAGCTGCATCTGACTCCGTGCCCAATGGATTTTAAGGCAACTAGTTCTAAGCATAGTAGGCATGCTTCCCCTGTGAGTTGCCAATCTGTTGACCAATTTTGCCCACAGGCAAAATCTCGGTCAACTTCTCACCTGCTATTTAAGGCCAATTCATTTTGGGTTCAGCAGGTTCAATGAATTCAGTTCATAGCTAGGTTCAATTGGTTCAAAGGTGGAAGTTTAACAGTCTTAGTTCAATGGTCTTGGTTCATCGGTTTCGGTTCAAATGCTCATCGGCATGCTTGGTTAAACCATTGAACTGTTGAACCATTTTGGTTCAACGGGTTCAGTTTAAGAAGGCTGCACTTCAAAGGAAAAAACCTGATGACTTTTTTCAAGGACGATGATGTTCCAAAGGCCGTCAAAATTAACAGAGTGAAATAGCCACTTGCCTTCAAACAAAAAGTGTGAACCATGGAAAAGAAGGAGCTAGAATGCAGCGACCCGCTAGTATGTTAGCCCAAGGGGGCCAAATAAGCCAGAAAAGACAAGGATGTAGAAGAAGAAAAAACAAAGTGACAGATAAGGAGAATGACATGGTACAAAAGTGGCAATGTAGCCCAAGTGGCAAAGTGCAGGTGATTTATTGCCTGACAGTCCCTAAATGGCACAAACAACAAATAGTGTAGACCGCACATTTTTAAAAGGGGACAAATTTCAGTTTGTTGGTAGAAAAGAGGTGTGATCCTTGCTTCCACATTAAAGCTCGAACACCAAAGTCAAATTTGGTGATTATACAGCATGGTTCCAGCAGGGTTCTTCTAGGATGATGACAACACAACAATGTTTCTTCTTTCAAATGGGATGTGACAGGCCAACTTGTCAAAAAAGTGCCAAGTTTCTTTCTCTTTTCTTCTATATATTGTAACTTCTCATTTTTTAGAAGGATTAGATCTTCCACATTTTGTAAAGGGCGCAGCTCTGCAAAAATTTCACCTGGATCAATACAAATGCAATTTTTTACCTCCATTTTGGATAGACATTTATGTGTATGCATTGAATGTTTGCTTGTGTCCAATCATTGTCTTTTGATGCTCTCACAGGTTTAACACCAGCAGATCTATTGTCTACAAGGCACCATTGTTGCAGCTGATAGGAGAAGAGCAGTATTTGGGAGTGAAGGAGCAGAAGAAATTACTTCATAAGTGTGTGTTTCACAGCACCTTGGGTGATCTCTGTTTTGGATTTTCCATTGAAGCCTCCCTGCTAGTTTCTTACAGCCTGGTCCTTCTTCCAAGTGCGTAGTGTATGTATGCATTTGTCTAATTTTGAGAGTGGATGTGTGAAGGTCAACCTTTATTTTTGGTGCATCTCCTCTTTTAGAGTAGGTAGTTTGTTTTCTATGCATTTCTTCTCCCTTTTCATCCCCCCCCCCCCCCCGCTTTTATTATACCTATACCTATATTTTGCACTTCCTAAAACAAACATGATGCATCAAAGGGAGCTAGCCCTTATCTAGAGACTCTCCTCTCCTACTTCACCATCCCACAGGTGAGAGAGGAGTTTCCATGTTGCAAGGAGAAGGCAGGGAGTTCAACCTCCTTACCCCGGGTGCAATCTCCAACGTCAACAGTTTCCTCATAGTTTGAAATAATATACCTAAATACCTGAGATTCTCACACTAAAGCTTGACCAAAAATGAAGGTGTCATTAGTGAATTGTTGATGAGTGAGATTTTCCAAACCTTTCGAGACTTGAATTCTATGTAATCTAGAGACATCCTTAGCCTTCTTTATTGTGAGACCCAAATCTTCAACCACTGATAAAAATAAGGATAAAGGATCCCCTTATCTAAAACCCCTTGAAGACACAAAGAACCTTGTCAGACTATCATTGATTAGAACAAAAAACTTTGGCTCAGATACATAGCTAAAAACCCATTCACAACATTGTTTGCCAAAGCTAAATTTCTCCAGGACTTTGATCAAAAAGTGATAATTTACTGTATCATATGATTTTCTAATATCTAATGTGAGCAACATTTCTCTTATATGATTTTGAGAGAGAGAATTAAAAATTTCATGAGCAATGTTTATACCTTCCTGAATGTTCCTACCTAGAACAAATCTAACTTATTCTTTTGAGATCAATGAATCTAAAATAGGTCTGAGCATTACTGCCATCACTTTGGAAATGATCTTATATATTGTATTACAAAATGAGATAAGGCAAAAATCCCCAAAATTTTCTTGATAATCTCCTCTAGGATAAAGGGAGATGAAGGTAACATTTAGATTTGGGATAAACTTCCTTCTTCTTATTAAATCTTACACCATCTTGAGCACATCCTCACCCACTGTCTCCCATAAGGATTGAAAAAAAACACTACAAGAAACCCATCAAGACTAGGTGTTTTATCCTTATCCATTACAAAAACCACTGAATGCATCTCCTCTAAATTAAAGGGTGTTAGAAGTTTTTAATTCTACTCTAGAGACACCAACCTAGGGATAAAACCAAGATTGTTATTATGAGCCCAAAGATCATATGCCTTCTCCTCATTAATCAGATTTTGAAAGAAGTTAAAAACATCCCTATGAATCACATATTTGGTCTCCAACACCATACCATCACATGAGTGAATCATCAAGATGTGAGAGACATTATTCTTAATTCTTACCAAATTATTAAAAAAACAAAATTCTAGTCACATTATTTTAGAGAATCAATTATCAATTTTTGCTTATAATGAATTTATTCCCACAATAACAGTTCCTCAAATTCAGCAAGCAAATGTTTCTCCTCCAAATAGGAAGCTTGATCCATACCTTCATTGAAGACCATCTTATTTAGGTTTTCCAAATCTACTTCAACACGGACCTTTCCTCAAAAAATATTTTTGAAACAATTTAGATGCCACAAATAAAGACATCATTTGATGAATTGTATTTTTTTAGCCATCCTATACATCAGAGACCTAAGTAAAATAGGACTATTTTTCCACCATTTTTGCACAAGCCTAAGGAGAGAGGAGTACCAAAGCCACATATTTTCAAACTTAAAGGGATATAGAATCAAAAGGTGGTCCACTTCAATGCTGAATTCCATAGGGAAATGATCTAATCCCAAAAAGGGAAGAATATAACTCTTCAAAATCCAACTTTGAGGGAGCTAAATGGAATAAACCAAAAAAATGATCCAACCATTCAACAATTATTTTCTCACCACTTTTTTTATTATTCTAGGTAAAAAACCCCTACTTAGGTCAAACGTCAAAAAGTTCATTCTTAGCATAAAAATTTAGAATCCAAGTTTATAATAGTAGAGCTTGCCCTTCCACTACATTTCTTAGCTAGGAAAAAAAGGGCATTAAAATCACCACCCAACATAATATTTGAGCTAAAATAGTTGGTCAAAAGACTAGATAATTCATTCCAAATCAAAAGTTTGTGAGTTTAATAATTCAGCTCATACACATTACATAATAAAAAACAAAGATCATACATGAAAATTATGACTCAAAATCTTGCCAATTTGTCTTAGCCCCCAATATATCCACATGAACCTTAGATGGAGACCAGAGAACAACAAATCCACCTAAATCCCTAAAGGCTTCAATAAAGTACTCCATCTCTTCCAACTTATCTCTATTAAGATAGAAAATTATAACAAACTCAACTTAGTTTCTTGAATCAAAACCACATCAATATTTTTAGAAAGTGTAGATGCTTAACAAAACAGATTTTGTTAGGGGCATTCAGACCGCTAACATTCCAAGTTATGAGCTTCATGAGGAAGGAGGGAGGAGTTCCAACCCCCTATTTTTTAGAATCAAAGAATTTTGTGAGAGTACCTTACTTACACATTGATACTTCCCTAGCTAATTGTTCCTTAGCCACTTTACTTCCTTTATTCTTAGATTTACTACAATTTAGAATTAGAAGGGAACTCTACAATTGAGAAATAGATAATACCTCCCAAGAATTTAGCTTCTCCTCCTAATCTTATCCTTCAATGTCAATTACTTTCTAGTTCTACAAGGTTAGGAACTTTATCTAGATTATTTAAGTTAGGAGTCAATCCTACATTAGGAACCCTTTAGACTTGAGAAGAGCTCTGAAGAAGAGATATAATAGCCTAAGACTGTTCATAAATAAAGTCACAACCTTTTAATAAGGAAGATGGGGACATCTCATTTCCCTTATCAAACTTGTTTGAAAGATCCTTAATTTTAGAAATTTTGATAATAGAGGCATTTTGGGACATTAAGTTAGGATATAGTACCTCCCAATCCTTACTAGAAGCAACAATAATAAATAAATTTAGCATCAACCTAAAAGGATCTTGACACTGATCCACCTCCATAATATTTTCTTTCTTAGCCAAATGCTTTTCTACCTATTTGGACCAATACTTACCATTGTTATGTGAAAAAAAGGCTCTAGATGAAGTTGCGATCAATTTTCAAACCTAAGTCTCTTGACCCATGCTTGATGAAGAGACTGATGACTCCAACTTGAAAAAAATTTGAGTGTGCCATGTACATCTACACTTAAAAAATCTAAAAGGGATGTTTTTAATATCAACTGATTGTGACCAAGAGCACCCTTAAGATTTGATGTGTATGTTTTCTATAATTATTGAATTAAAATCCATTAAATTACTAATTATCACATATGAATCCAAAACTCCCTTCTTAGTGATTGAATCAATCTTTGAAAAAATCCCTAACAGATTACCAAGGGATGAAAGGCAATCAAGCCTCGAATACTCTAGGGGAAGACCATACAACCTTATTAAAAATGGATAGATGCCTTGCTACACAAAGAATATCTCAAAATTAGGTTTCCATTGCTAAATCAAAATTCCCACGCCTCTAATGGACTAAAAGGGTTGATTAAGAACCTTAATTTTCAATCCTAAATTTGGAAAAATGATAATGAAGAAACCTTTGGGCAGGAATCTAAGCTCAGTTTCCTTCCCCCACTATTCTTCCACCCAATGTTGAATCTTCCCAATCACTGGCCACCTCCATGAAAATTTAACAATAAGATCTCTATACTCCAAGAGTGAAATATTCTATGAAAACTCAACTGATTCCCACTAAAATTCTTTATGAGCAGCAAATTTGATACTAACCCCCAATCAGAGTGTTGAAACACCAAGCCCTACTTCTTATTTACCTACATGCTTCTTCGCTTGAAATAATTGATAAAAAACTAGAGGAAAAGAGTTAGCACCAATTACTAATGACTTACTTGCCTCTAAGCCCTTCTCCTCTAGAAATATTTTAGAGCCTCCTAATACTCAACCTATTTGCTACCTCTTGCTCCAACTACTTTTGCTCCAACTAAAAACCCTAACCACTCATTAAAGTCCCAAGTTTCCTCATCTGATACTTGATGATCCATTTTAGAAGATCTGTGACCCACCCCCAGAGCAAGGGAAAGGGATTCCTTCTTTTTTCTTGATTGTGTGTTATCTCTCAATTTTTTTTATTATATTACAACTTTTTAATTTAATATTAAATATTTATATTAAATAATCTTAAAATATTTTAAATATATAAATTATATGGTTAAAAATTATTCAAAAATATTATTTTAATTATTTTGGATTTTTTGATTCTCTAATTTATTATATTTTAATGATTAAAATTATAATTTTTGAGGAAAAAATGTGTTTTTGAAACAATTATTTTTATTTGATAGGGTAAAAAACACAGGTTTTGGGAGGACCTAAAACCATTAATATAAAATATATAACAATGAAGCTCTAATGATATGCCACAATTGATGACTCAATAGGGAAAAAATTAACCAATAGACAGTGAAATCAAAGCCTACTAAAAATGTTGAGTTGTGGAGCTAAAAGCTTCACTAATGAGCTAATGTAGAGGTTACTTGGCTTACACAGTAATCGACATCGATTAGAACTAATTGACATCAGTTAGGGGTCGATCAGCATCAACCGACATCGGTTAGGGGTCAATCGACATCGGTTAGGGGTCAGTCGGCATCGGTCATCTTCAGACCGAGACTGACTTCTGTGCGTTTCTAGAATTGCTATTTTTAGCTGAGCTATTTTTAGCTGAACTATTTTTAGCCAAACAAATTTGAGCCTTTGATTTAAGAGGTGGATCTAACGGTGGTGAATGCATGGCTCATGAACCCTAGTTTTGTAGTCTACTATATATTAGGGTTAGATCCTCATAACATAAAGGGGCAATAATTCAGTAATTGAGTTGATTGTAATTGATAGAGAGAGAGAGAGAGAACTCTTGAGGGAGAATTACTGTACATCTGAGAGGTGTGAGAAGAGAGATATTTCTTCATTGTATTTCCTTCTGGAAGAGTTTAATACAGATTGGTTGTTTCTCGTATCTCCTATTATTTGCTATTTATGATTTCTAGTTACTTATTACTTCTGGTTAAATTTCATGTTTAGTTGCTTATACAAAAGTAATCAATTATACTCTAAGATCATAACAACTGGTATCAGAGCTCTAAACACTAACAACTGGTATCAGATCTCTAAACACTAACAATTGGTATCAGAGTGTGTTAGTGTTTATTGATTACAAAATTCACTCACAGGGGTTTTTGATTGAGTGGGAGCAAAGCAATGGCAGAAGAAAGTAAACTAAGAATGGAGAAATTCAATGGCAAGAATTATCAATTATGGAGGATGCAGATTGAAGATTATATGTATCAAAAATATCTGTATTTACCATTGGGTGGGGTTTCAAGGAAGCCCATAGATATGGAAGATGAAGAATGGAATGTTCTTGATAGAAAGGCTCTTGGATCTATAAGGTTGAGCCTGGCATCTTTTGTGTTTTCCAACTTATCACAGGCAAAGACAACGGTAGAGTTAATGGACACTTTGGCAAATTTATATGAAAAACCCTCATCTTTGAATAAGGTATATCTTATGAAGCAATTATTTAATTTGCAAATGCAGGAAGGTGGATCTGTATCTAGTCATCTTAATGATTTCCATACAATAGTAAATCAGTTAAATTCAGTCAAAATAGTTTTTGATGATGAAATTAAGGCTCTCTTAATCTTATGCTCTTTACCTAAAAGTTGGCATAGTTTGGTAATGGTAGTTAGTAATATTGCATCTGCTTCAAATATCTTGAAAGTTGATGATGTTGTTAGTGTAATCTTGAATGAATAAATTCATAGGAAAAGCACAGGGGAAACATCAGGTAATGCTTTAAGTGTTGAAAGCAGGGGAAGGCAAAGAGAGAAGGGCAAGCAAGGGAAATCAAGGTCAAAGATGGGAAGTAGATCCAAATCCAGAAATGGAAGAATAACCTGCTGGAATTGTGGAAAGAAAGGGCATGCAAAGAAATATTGTTGGTTGAAGGATAACAAAGAAAATCAGCATGAAGGTAATAAATAAGCAAAAGTTATAGGTATTGTTGCATAGGATGCTCTTATATTTTCTTTGGATAATAAATTAGAATCATGGGTTTTAGATTCTGGTGCCTCTTTCCATGCAACCCCAAATAGAGAATTTTTCAATGATTATGTCCATGGAGATTTTGGAAAAGTTTATTTAGGGGATGATGAGCCTTGTAAAATTGTTGGCAAAAGAAAAGTGCAACTGAAATTACAGAATGGCAACACATGGGTGTTGAAGGAAGTCATGCATGTACCCATCCTGAAGAGGAATCTAATTTCTGTAGGAAAGTTGGGTGATGAGGCTTGCACAGTAACTCTCACAACTGAATCTTGGAAAGTTTCTAAGGGTGCACTTGTATTAGCAAAAGGTAAGAGAGTAGGTACATTTTATCTATCTACTTGTATTACTGATTATTCTCCTTCTATTTTATATACTTCAGATGTAGATGCAAAGTTGTGGCACTGTAGGCTTGGTCACATGAGTGAGAAGGGAATGAATGTTCTTAAGTCAAAAGGTAAGCTTTCAGATTTGAAAAGCATAGATCTAGATTTCTATGAGCATTGTATTTTTGAGAAACAGAAGAAAGTGAGGTTTCTCAAAATTGGGTCAACAAAAAGGAATCACAAGTTAGAGCTTGTTCACACAGACATGTGGGGACCAGCTCAGGTAGCTTCTATTGGAGGATCATAGTATTATGTTTCTTTCATTGATGATGCTACAAGAAAGGTATGGGTTTATTGCATAAAGAGGAAATCTAATGTTTTTGACACATTTAAGAAATGGAAAGCTTTGGTTTTTAATGAGAAGGTGATGTAAAGTGATCAGCTTAAGAGGCTAAATAATTATAAGCAGGGAAATCTTGATTTGGAAGAGGTTATGATCTAAAATGAGCTTGTGGGTAAAAATTGTCACTCACAGAAAAACACAGAGACCAACATCAGTCAGGTGGAGACCGACATCGGTCAGGTGGAAATCGACATTGGTCAGGTGGAGACTGACGTCGATCAAGTGGAAATCGACATCGATTAGGAGGAATCGACATCGGTCAGGTGTAGACGGACATCGATCAGAGATGACTGGGATCAGTCACTGTCAAAAAGAAATTTGGGCAGACAACAAGCTGTAAATGAGTCTCAAATGCCCATAAGGAGGTCTGAAAGGGTAAGTAAACCTCCAATTCATTATTCCCCTTCTTTATACTACTTGTTTCTCACTGATGGTGGAGAACCAAAAAGTTTTGATGAGGCAATGCAGGTAGAATCCAAGAAATAGTGGGAGCATGGCATGAATGAGAAAATTGATTCCTTGGAAGAGAACCATACGTGGGATTTGGTTGAGTTGCTAGTCGGAAAGAAAGCACTAAAAAACAAATGGGTATATAGGTTAAAGGAAGGAGAGAATGGACAAATGAGACATAAGGCCAATTTTGTAGTAAAGGGATTTGCACAAAAACTAGGTATTAATTTTGGTAAAAAATTTTCTCCTGTAGTAAAGATGACTTCTATTCAGACTGTATTGTCTTTAGTTGCTATTGAGGATTTTCATCTTGAGCAGCTTGATGTTAAGACAACATTTTTTCATGGAGATTTGGATGAAGAGATATATATGGATCAGCCAGAAGGTTTTGAGGTCAAAGGTAAGGAGAAACTTGTGTGCAGGTTGAAGAAAAGCTTATATGGTCTTAAGCAAGCTCCAAGACAATGGTATTTGAGGTTTGACAGGTTTATGACAGAGCATAGCTTTAGTAAATGTCAATCTGAATATTGTGTTTATTTTAATAGATTGGATAATGGTAGTTATATTATCTTGTTACTGTATGTAGATGATATGTTTGTTGTAGGTTCACACATGTAGGAAATTACTGAGCTTAAGGTAAAATTAGCTCACACAGTTGCCATGAAGGATTTAGGAGCAACAAAGAAAATCCTTGACATGAGTATTAAGAGAGAAAGGAAAAATCATAGTTTGATTTTGTCTCAAGAGGATTATGTGAATAAGGTGTTGGAGAGGTTCAATATGCAAGATGCAAAATTGGTAAGCACACCTATGGATAGACACTTCAAGTTGAGCAAAGAACAGTGTCCTAAATCACATGATGAGGTTGAGTACATGAGTAGAGTTCCATATGCTTCAGCAGTTGGGAGCTTGATGTATGTAATGGTATGTACTAGACCAGATATTGCCCAAGCAGTAGGAGTTGTCAGCAAGTTTATGGCCAATCCAGGAAAGGAACATTGAAAAGTAGTTTAGTGGATTTTCAGATATCTGAGAGGGACCAGCAGTAGGCATTTATGCTATGGAGGGTCAAACACTTCTCTACATGGGTATGTAGATTCGGATATGGCAAGTGACTTGGCTGGTAGGAGAAGCACCACATGATATGTGTTCACTATTGGTGGAATGGCGGTTAGCTAGATTTCAAAGTTGTAGAAGGTTGTTGCCTTGTCTACTACAGAGGCAGAATACATTGCAGTCACAGAGGCTAGCAAGGAAATGATTTGGATGACTCGGTTCATGGAAGAGTTGGGAAAGGAGCAAGAGAGTTGCAGATTATACAGTGATAGTCAAAGTGCAATGCATTTGGCCAAGAAGTCAGCCTTTCATTCAAAAACCAAACATATACATCTTAGGTACCACTTCATTAGACAGGTATTGGAGGATGGACAGTTGAAGCTGGAAAAGATCCATATGGATAAGAACCATGCTGATATGTTAATAAAGCCGATAACAAAGGAGAAGTTGAATCTTCATTCAACTTTTGTTGGTCTTCAAGATTGAACTTGAAGAGGGAGAAACAAACCAGAGATGTTTAGAGGATGTTGTTGTACAGGTATAGGTGTAGCTATTTATCTCCAAGTGGGAGATTGTTGAGTTGTGGAGCTAAAAACTTCACTAATGAGCTAATGTGGAGGTTGCTAGGCTTACACAGTAACTGGCATCAGTCAAAACCAACTGACATTGGTTAGGGGTTGATCGGCATCGGCCGAAATTAGTTAGGGGTCGACTGACATCGGTTAGGGGTCGTCCGGCATCGGTCATCTTCAGATCGACACCTACTTCTGTGTGTTTCCAGAATTGCTATTTTTAGTTGAGTTATTTTTAGCTAAACTATTTTTATCTGAATAGATTTGAGCCTTTGATTTAAGAGGTGGATCTAATGGTGGCGAATGCATGGCTCATGAACCCTAGTTTTGTAGAATACTATATATTAGGGTTAGATCCTCATAGCATGAAGGGGTAACAATTTAGTAATTGAGTTGGTTGTAATTGATAGAGAGAGAGAACTCTTGAGGGAGAATTACTGTACATATGAGAGGTGTGAGAAGAGAGATATTTCTTCATTGTATTTCCTTTTGGAAGAGTTTAATATAGATTGGTTATTTCTCGTATCTCCTATTATTTGTTGTTTATGATTTCTAGTTACTTATTACTTCTAGTTAAATTCTGTGTTTAGTTGCTTATACAAAAGTAATCAATTGTACTCTAAGATCCTACCAAAAAAGACCAAATAACTTACAAAAAAAACCAACCAAGAATAAAGGGTCACTATAATTTCAATTTGTATTGATAGTAAAAACATAAAACATTTAATATACTTTAATATTTTTTTAATTATAAACTACTTTATATTCTCCTACATAAAATTTAGATTATGAATAATAATGACCACTCCATTATTATTGTGAATACAAAATACGTAGAGGGGAGGTTAGTCTTGTATTAGTATAATAAAACAAATCAAAATAACACACTAAAATCCTAACACCTCTAGCCTTGACACTAGGGATAGCATAGGTAGCAAGCATTCATATGAGAACAAAACTAGAACATAAAAGAAAACAATCTTAAATTACCTTCCTTGGATCTTCAAATGTCTTGTTAAAGTGTCTTTCTTAGCTTGTTCATCAATAAATCTTCATCCATGGATATTTTTTGGCTTCACCTTTCTTTGACACCTTGGTTTTGTTGTTTGGCTTAATAATTTGGCATGGTAACACTACTTTCACGAAGCTTCTCTCTCTCTTCAAATTAGCATGATAACACTACACTTTCAAAATCTTTGAAGACATTTAGGCATAATAAATTTACACTAAGAGATATTGGAAGACATTTAGTCATAATAAATTTAAACCAATATAGATTTGAAGACATTTAGGCACAATAAATTTACACCAAGAGAGCTTATAAATGAATAAGAATGGCCTTGTATTTATAGCATCAGGAATTAACTCTCACCCAAGGTGAGTTAAGGTTGATTTTAAACATGGAATGGGTTAAAAATAACCCTAAGTGAGTTGAGACTAACTCTAGTTAAGTTAAAATTTATCATGTAATTATGATTTTAAATTACTAAGCATGGATCTCAAATTAGATATTTTGGAAGAGCTTGACAACTCATCAAGGCAATGATGAAAATGCTTCATATTTTGATTTTTGGAATTTCCATTTTTAGATATTAGTTAATTGTAAATGGATAATTCAACTAAGTATTTAATCATATTTAATTATATTATTGATTTTTATTAAAAAAATTTCTCTTTTAATATTTGATTAAGTGCCCCATTTAATGTGTCCATAGGCTAAACTAATATTTGTTATGTCGCAAGGTGATTAGGGATGAATTTATGAGAGGTTATTATTGCATATGGGTTAATATCCCAAGTAGGGATGACTCAAAATGATTTTAGGCATTATATGAATGATGTGTCACCAAAATTGAGATGTTTAATGACTCCTAGGTTTAATTTGCAATAGTTGGTAGGAATCAATTTGAATTTCAGTTGAGAGCAAGTTATGGCTAGAATTGGATGTCTATAGTTTTCCCCTATTTGGGAAGGCATTTTAAGATATAGGCATAGTAAGGTATTCTCAAATAATGAAAAATACATTAATAAGGAAAGAAGATAATGATTGAATAAGAAGCTCCAAACAATGTTTGGGAAGCCTAAGATGATGCCCCCTTGAGGGAATGGTTGACACATTATTGAAGGATGGTCCCTCAAAAAGAAGCAAGAATAAGAATGAAATTAACCCATGGGTGATCTTAATATAATAAATATAATGCTTGTACTTATTTCATTTAAAAGGTATTAATTTTCCCAAAGGTGGTTATAATTAGTAACAAAGGTTGGGACATTGATTTGACCAAAAGTGATTATAATTAGTGGCACAGACACATGCCCTAGTAGGGAAGATGAGTCAAAATAATGATTTGGCCATAGGTAGTTATAATCATTAAGATGACCTGGATTGAATAATGATTTTTGGTTATGCCCTAGTGGGGAAAAATGACAAGCATAACTGAAGGATATAACCTGTTGCACAAATTAAAGATGAGAGGGCATAAATATAGATGTGATGGTTTAATGACTGAAGAAGCCATTAAAAACTTGGAACACAAGGATGCAAAAAGTTATGAAAGAGATGATTGAAGTAAAAATGGTGGTTGAGCTAACCTAAGATACATCATTTATCCAAGCATTGCCTACATAGTCAAAATGGATCACATGCCAATGTAGTTCACCTAGAAGTGGGAGAAAATGGAATGAGGAATAGAATAGAAGAACAAGAATTGATCAATGTGAATGATTTGGTTGTAACTACCAAAGTGGACTTCCTCATCCTAATTATAATGAATATAACTAGAATAATCAATATATTGATTTGATTAAAGAGGGTGGGAGGATTTACCAAGGTTACCAAGAAGTTTCTGTGACACCATTATTTGTAAGATTTGTTGACCTGATTTTTGTTGTAGCACGTAATGGTATACATCATGATATAAACACCATGATGACCTAAAATTAATGTACATAAGGACTGACTCCCAATCCAATAAATAATTTAAAATAATTCACCAATGATAAAAACCATGATGAAAATATTTCCATATGAATATAGATTGACTCAATAATAATGTGCAAGGAATCACTTAGTGAACGCATATAGACTGAGTCAAGGCATAATAATGAAATCAAATAAATAGGAAAATAAACAAACAAGAAACTAAGAAAACAAACACACACAAAACTTGAAAATAAAAGCAATAGAAAGAATCCTTTCATCAACCAAGTCAATATCTATATGTGAAGGCTTAATGGAATGATAAATGTGTAGGGCCCCCAAGCAAAGATACATGAAAAGGGAAGTTCACACCCCTGATGGAAGTGGAATGTTTTGGAACTAACAATGGATGTGACCCATTAGGGAGAATTTATGATGACTAACTAGGTTTAAATAGGACAAATGTGGTTAGATTTGGAGGCTATATATCTCTCTAAGAGATGGTAAGCTAATTTTCTAATTTTGAGGATTTCAAAAATTTCTAAATGTTTTTGGAATTTTTGGTGTATATTAACTTGTTAGATATTGACAAGATACCACTCGAAAAATGGATATGTCATTGGCTTATGTTGCTCATAAAATGGTAAGCGTATTGGCTTAGGTTGACTAGGCTAACCTCAAAGTGAATTGAGCACTACCTCCATAATCCCATTAGGACCACAAGTCAATGTAGTTCTACCTTATAGTGGATGAATCTAACTAAGTAGAAACAAGTTTTCAAATTAGGAAAATGAAATAGCATGGAAAATGAATGGCAATGTTGGTCTTCAAGGCATGATAAATATGTTGTTCCTAATTTGACCATAGGCGATTATAAATAGGAAACAATAACATAGGTTGATGATAATAATTTGCCCAAAGGAAGTTATAATTAGTAGCATAGAGTGAGACACTGATTTGCCCAAAGGTGGTTATAATCAAGAACACTCAAAATGAAATGAAATAAGTAATGAAAGATGAAACTTCCAAACCATTATCATATTAGTCCAAAGTATGACCTCTATCTAGAATATTGAATCAAATGTTAAAACGTGATCTAAATCCCTTCATTGAAGGTGCCTTAAGAACCAATGGAATGGAACCAAGGTCTAAGGGCTTTGGTAAGGAGGGTAAAAACAAATGTGGTCAATAATAAAGGTATGGTATAATGGTATAGGGTATGGTATAAATAAAAATATCGATATTATGGTAATTGGCTATAATGGTAATAGGGTTACCCTAAAGTGATAAGGTAAGGTAAATGGAAAGGTATGAAGAAACATCAAGGTAAATTTAAAATGGAAAAGGAAAGGAAAATGAAAAGGCAAGGTAAACAAAAAGGTAAGGCAAATGTGTAATAAATTATTTTATTGTTCTTGATGATTTGGAGATGCATATCCTGATCAATGTATGATACATATAGAATAGAGAATCATGTAAATTGTTAGCCCACACCTCTTCTAAATAGTTAATTTGTAAAGAACCTTCTATATATTTGGACTCTAATAAAGTTGTTTAGATCTTTGTTTGTTGTTGATTCTTTTTCTTTCAAACATTGAGTCAAGATGTCTTTGTAGCTTCTATAAAGGAAAGTGTGGCCAAGAATGGTAAATATAGATAAATATTGAATGATAGGTTTGATTTGGAAATGTAAAGGTTGATGATAATAGAATGTATAATGGTTGGAAAACAAAAGAATATTGGTATTTTTAGTTACACATAATGTTATTGATTCTAGATTTAACATAACTTTGGATATGGCAGGGCTAAAAACTTCTAAAACTACTCTCAATAGGACCACCATATTTTTTGTTGTTTGGGCCTGATAGTAGCTACCATCTAATTATGTTATATATTATAAGTTTTATTGATGTTATCTTTAATAATGTCTTCATCAAGTAGTGAGGAATTATTATGCTCAGCTTTTGGTTTCTCAAAGAGGTTTTCACCAATAAAGTTATCTTCATTGTCCTATAGCACCTTTGAAAAGGTTTCACTAAGGAACGTTGACATTTGAATTTGATTATCATCTAGTACCTATGTAAAGGTTTCACTAGAAGATGCTGAGTTTGGACTTTGATTTCCCCCTAGCACCTCTGAAAAGGTTTTACTAGGATATTATTCTTCTTTTGCTTGAATGTGGTCTTGGTCTCTTGATGTTTTGCAATTGATATGTTTCCATAGATGTGGTTTAGAAAGGTATGATTCTTTCAATCTCAATCAACACTTGTGAGAGGTGGAAAGTCAATATAATGTCTAGGTTTGGTGGTGTTTATGGCATGTGGAATGGTAATGGAATGGAAAGAGGTAGCAAAATCTTCATAGAAGATACTAGGATAATTTCATCTTGATGCTAAAGTAATCATCCTCAAAAACCATGGAAGGATCATAAAATATTCAAATTAATCTGTAAGGCATGTATAAACAATATTATAATAGCCATAAACATATTTTGATTATGAATTTGAATCTAACTCAAGGGACTCTGAATTTGATGTTGAAACTGACATTGATTCTTATTTTGAAGATAAATATAATGTTAGTTCAAGAATACAACCTAAATTCAATGTTGATTCTTCATCTAATGTGGATGCTACTACAATGATGTCTTGTTGAATGTTTGGTATTGGAAAAGTAACAGCCTTTGATGGTATAATGGGATCCATAGAGACTCGTTTATTGAGAAGTGTTGTTATTGATGTCAATGTTGATGTCATTGATGTTAAGGTGAATATGGTGAAGATGCATGGTGAGTGATATTTGAGGTATGAGCTTATGATCTTGATGTGACAAGGAAGCTATGTGATAAGATAAATTTAAAGGCAAGAGATAATTTGAAGGTAAGAGATAATTTTAAGGAAACTAATGCCTTATGGTTACATGAAGGTACAAGTCATTGATGTCAAGTTACATAAGAAGCCTCGTTATGAGCCTAGTCATGACATGAAGAGGTATGTGCATGATATGAAAAGTAGAGATTTTTTAGCACTATATTTTCTATTGTTTGATGTGAAATTTTAGTTTAGCTTGAAGTTATTAGTATTTTCATTGAAGGTTCTCATGAAGGTATGATGTCAAATAGGTCTGCAAGACTATTTTTGTGAGAAAGGCCAATTGATAGTGTGTGTTGTCATAAACTTATAAGAATTAAAGGTATGTAGTTTGAAAGAGAATGGTGTAGTGATATGAGTGATATGTAATGTCTTATATCTATTTTTTTGATGTTTTGATAGAGGTCATGACATGGAAGGGACAGGTCAAGCCATCAAGTGCTTAAGTAACCAAAGCTTAGTCATGACATGAAGAGACCATATGAGAAGGTATGAGCACGGTAACTTGGTGAGATGAATGTACATAGGCATGAGTGATTGTATAAGTATATTTGAGCATGTATGTTAGGCATTGGAACACTCATGAGAGTCTCAGGGTGAGCCTATAAGGGTAGGACCTTCAGACCAAGTATGTACCTAGACCCTACCTGGCCTAATGAGGTATCATGATATATTGTCAAGGTATTTGGAGAATGTATTGTAGTGTTTAATCTTGATATATGTTTCTTTATTATTTTAATGATATGAAGAGTTCATCTATAGAGACATGAAGGTCATTTTTAAGGCCTAATGTAGTTTGTAGGTCAAGGTCTAGAGAGCAAATAGAGAAAGTGTGGGCTAATGAGGGGTCATGATTAGATTTTAAGGTGGTTTACATTATGTAATCATTATCAGAGATGAGGTATGTTTTTTCAAGTTTTTTCACATAGTTTGAAGGACAAGGCATGAAAAGTTGTTTGGAGGTCTTTTGAGTGCTCAAAATGAAGGGTTCTCAACTTGAAAAGGATTTTATTGTTCTCATTAGGTTGTAAAACATTTGAATGGTAAACTAAGCTATTCATGGTAGATGGGGAAGGGTCATATCTCAAAATTATAGACATTAGTTTTTGAATTGAGGGGGTATGCTTTATGAATTATTGTTAAGAGTGAAAACATGTTTAAACCCTCTTAGGATGCTAATAAGGACTTGATGTTAAAGATATTGACCAAAAGTGCCTAGAATAGACTGGTATACTTAGGTAAGCTACTGTATCTTTTATTTGAATTTCCCAAGTACCTCTAGGTGGTATTTTTTAGAGAGAGGAGAGAGAAAAGGTTGATTTATATGCTTGTTTCTGATGAAGTTATAGAAGTCAAAAGTTGCATTGGACATAGTAAGAAAATGGATGGAGAACTAAGATAGAGACTCATGTTTAATTTACATGAAGGTTTTTGGAGATATTATAACCCTCAAGTGTTCTAAACTAGTCATCCAAGTTAGCCAGTTGTTAACAGGCCTAATAGAGCAAAATGTGCAAAACCTAAACAGTGATGAGAAGATGATTGTTGATGTGTTTTCATTAAAGAGTGATGGATTTAAGTGCATAAAAATTTATTTTTGGAACTTTATTTCATATTAATGATTTATATATGGTTTGTAAGTCAAGTATAAAGTTTAAAATTTGAACACAAAATGGCTTATCTTGTTTTGGTGTGACTAAGAGGAGAGAGGTCAAAGGATTAGTCTGCAAGACTAATATTTGACATTAGACCATATTGATTTTGCATCTTAAGATGGTTTTGAAATTTTAGAGAATAATTTTCATGTATTTTATGTCTTTTAAATTCCATATACAGGTGTTATAAATTCAAGTTTTCATATCTATGTTTTTGATAGTTATGAGTAAACAAGTTACATGATAGTTATTGAGGATCTATGCCCTAAGTTGAAGTGTATAATGAATATGGTGATATTTTTATGGTAATGTGGGATATTTATAAGTTATTTATTTTCATTTTTATGTGGCTAAATTATGCTTTATCTTCAGTCGTTCAAGATTAAAAAAATTGTGTTTAAAGGCCTAATGTGAACAGTACTAATGAGGGGTTTCAAGTAGTGATTTATTGTAAAATGTCTTGTTGAGAATATAATAAATTAGTGGGAGTTATGATATTTTATTTATGTGTGTGGAGTTTTAAATTGTTCCAAATAAGCCAAAGTGTAACATGTCTAAAAGTAAGCCTAATGGAATTAGGTCTCGATAAGACCAAAAAGTGAAATGAGGTCTAATAGAGTTATGATAGACCAAAAAGGACTATATATTAATTTTAATAATGTTTATGATATGTAATAAGACCTATTTCATGGCCTACCTTATAGGTTAAGGGTGAGTAGTTGACTAAGTGGCATATGAATAAGGAATGGTATATATATAAGACAACTTTAGGTCTATTAGTGTAAGAAGAGAGCAAGAAAATGAAATAGTACATTATTGAGAATAAAGAGGTATTATAGACCATAAAAAGAGTATATAGGATATATAATTAAGATATGATAGTGTGTCTTCATATTAATATAAATTTTATATTACCTAAACAGTCTTGAAGAGACCTAGTTGAGCAAAGAAGCCTAGAAGGTAGTTTGAGAGGGTTAAAGAGTGTAAAGAGATAAAAAGGTGATAATCATATATTTATAAGAAAAAAGGTGTTATAAATTTGATAAAATAAATTAGGTGGTATATTTGGTTTTGAGTCATTTAGGGGGTTGGGGCCTCCTTGCAAGTGGGTGCTTGCTAAAGCCTGGTCAAGTAGTTACTAGGCTAGTTGGGCTTGGTGTTCCATGTGGAGTTGGTGCTTAACTAAACTTGGTTTTTATATTATATTAATGTAGTCCATTTGCATATATCAGTGTGTTTTCTTCCTCTTGAGGGTTTCCCACATATATGATGTGTTCTTATGTTTCATGCTTATGTGGTTAGTTATTTATGCTTGATAGATCTATATGTTAGTTTGAATGGTTCATATTTGATCAAGTGTAATTAAAGGAAAGGATTTTAAAGAATAATTCACCCCCCCACCCCTCCAATTAATTTTGATTCCATCATTTTTTATCATATCCTAGTATTTTAAAGTAGTCTTCATATCCTAAAGGAGGTCCTAGAAGCAAGGATGGCTAGTAGTTAAGTTAAAGGAGGTTTCTCTACTAGTAAGACTCCATTATTTAATAGGACTAATTATGAATTTTGGATCATAAGAATGAGGAAATATATAATTTAAATGGGACATGATATATGATATTTATTTATGAATGGATATACTCCACCTCCTACACTACCAACTGATGTAGTGGGCTAGAAGGAAAGTGAGAGCAATTCCAAGGCAATGAATGCCATTCTATGTGGCTTATCAGAGGAAGAGTTTATGAAGGTGATGAAATGTGAATCAAAAAAGGTTATATGGGAAAATTTGAAGACTATATATGAAGGAGACACCAAGGTGAACATGGATAAATTATAGACCCATAGAAGGTAGTTTGAAAGTATGAGTATGAAAGAAGATGAGAGCATTGCATCCTGCCTATTAAGGATTGATAAAGTTGTCAATGTCATCATAGGTATTAAAGAAGAAATTAAAGATTATACAGTTGTACAAAAGGTATTAAGATCCATAAATTATAAATTTAATTCAAATATGTCTTCAATATTAGAAATGCAAGATCTAAACACACTTTAAATGGATGGGCATCATGGCATCTTGAATGCCTATGAAATGAGAAAAAATAAAGGAAGACCTCACAAGAAGGAAGAAGAATTTAAAGCTAAGAAGAAGTCAAAATCAAAGAAGGTCAAGGATGAGGTATGTTCATCTATTGATGATGATGAATTTATAGCCATGATTACTAAGAAATTGAGGTTTGGATCTAGTAAGTAGAAGGGTAAGTTGCCTTTAAAATGTTTCAACTATGGTAAGATTCTAAAGTTTTCAATGTCATCATAGGTATTAAATAAGAAATTAAAGATTCTACAGTTTTACAAAAGGTATTAAGATCCTTAAATTATAAATTTAATTCAAATATGTCTTCAATATTAGAAATGCAAGATCTAAACACACTTTAAATGGATGGGCATCATGGCATCTTGAATGCCTATGAGATGAGAACACATGAAGGAAGACCTCCCAAGAAGGAAGAAGAATTTAAAGCTGAGAAGAAGTCAAAATCCAAGAAGGTCAAGGATGAGGTATGTTCAGCTATTGATGATGATGAATTTATAGCCATGTAAGTACAAGGGTAAGTTGCCTTTAAAATGTTTCAACTATGGTAAGATTGGTCTCTTTGCATCTAAATGTCTTAACAAGGATAAGATTGAGAATGATGAAGAACACGATGAACATCATGGTGATGATAATAAGGTCTATAATATTGACAAAAGCAAGAAAGATTTCAATAAGTATGAAGGTATGAAAATGGTCTTCGAAGAAAAAGAGAAGTTTTTGTACCAAACAAGATAATAGATCATCTAATGCAAGTTACACAAGTACATATAATAGTGATGATGATTGTAATGAACATGAAAATGACAATAATTAAACTTTATTCATGACTATAGATATAGATAATGACTATTGGTCAAAAGGGAAAGGCCTTATAGATGATGAAGAATCAAATGAAGACGAGGCTGAAGTGAACCTTGAGGCAGAATTGGTGAGTGGACTAGAGGAGTTGAAGTTCTAAATAAGGAAGAATAAAAAAATAAGATCATTAGTTAAGGACTATGAAGAGTAGATTGGTTTATTTGAAGAGAGACTGAGTAACACATCCAAGGATCATGATGATATCATCAATCAAGTTGAAACTCATATGGAGATAGTCACTGCTAGCCTAAAGGCTAAGGAAGAAGAATGTACCAAGTATGAATCATAAATAGAGTCCTTAAAGTTATAATTGGATCAAGAACCTAATAAGATCAATAACTATGATAAGTTTGAAAAGATCACTGAGGTTATAGATGAAATTTTTAGTAGTCATAAGTCTACCAATGATAAGGAAGGTCTTAGTTTCAAAGTACATCAAAGGGAGAACAAGGAGAATGCTAATATGAACAAGAAGATCAACCTCAAGAACAATATGAAGAAATTTTTTATTAGATAGCCAAACACCATAAGGTATGTAGATTCATTCAATGGTTATTATTTCTCACGTAGTCAGTTTGTTCATAGAGAAAGATAGTGTAGAAGACCCTCCAATAATGATTGCTCATGGGACTATAGAAAGAGTCACAGTTCACATTAGTCAAGATATATGAGTGATGTTATTTTCTATAATTGTCTTAACATTGGTCGTATTGAAGTATTATGTCATCATGAATCATCAAGATAGAACAAGAATATTCAAGATCCCAAAGCTCAAGAAAGAAGAGAAACCAAGGTATAGAAGCCAAAGACAATCAAGCTTAGTCAAGATTAGTATACAAGACAAAGTGGACTATTTTCTATGGTATAACATAGAAAATATATTTAAGAGTATCAAGAGTATTCATTATCAACTCAAATTATTGACCACATAAATGATGAAAATGTTAGGCCAAAGAGACTAATCAAGCCTATAAATATCATAAAGGATCATTTGTCTTGTGAGATCATGGATATCTTGGAATCTCCTTAGTTTGTGTTGTATTAGTTCCCTATGATAAAGGGTGACTACATTAGGCTTCATAGAGACACTCATCAATCAATAAAATCTTGGTAGCTATCATGAAGACATGTTGATAGAGCTAGAAGTGTTGTTGGTACATGAGATATGTTTGAAGGAAGATGAGAATGGTCTATGAGTCTTGAATGACTCATGTGGTGAGCTCAAGTTATGAAGACAAAGGGGGAGTATCTAATTCTTTAGTTGATGTCAAAAATATAGTGGCCTAGTGTGTGATTAAAGGTTTGAGTCATATCATTTATGTCAAGGACAAGGTGAGTCTTCTTGTGATCTGAGTTCATTTAAAGGAGGTATGTATGGATTAAGGGGAGCATGTTCTTGTAATGTTTCATATTCGGTGCATTGAGTTTTTTTTTTAAAGAAGCTATGATCATGTTTATTTGAGAAAAAAGTTAGTTTTCAGAGAATGATCAATTTATGAGAGTGGTTGTCATCTAGTGTCAGTGAGGTAGAATTCATAAGAAGCATGATGTTTTGAGGTCCAATCATCAGATGACAATTTGTGGAAGACCCTTTGTCATCAATGTCAAAGGTGGAGAAAGTCCATAATGGGGGAGATGAGATTGATCAGGTTGCAGTGTGTTTGTCATCAATGACAAAGGGGGAGTTTGTTGAGAAATGTTATCATTGATTTCAAGGTTAATATCATTGATGGCAAGATGTATCTAGTGAAGATGCATGGTGAGTGATCTTTTAGGTATCAATTTGTGAGCTTGATGTGATAAGGAATCCATGTGACAAGATGAATTTAATGGAAAGAGATAATTAGAAGGAAAGATATAATTTAAAGGCAAATAATACCTTACGGTTGCATGAAGGTACATGTCATTGATGTTAAGTTACGTAAGAGGCCTAGTAATGAGCCTAGTCATACCATGAAGAAGTATGTGCATGATATGATAAGGAGAGATTATTTAGCATTATATTTTCTATTATTTGATGTGATGGTTGATGTAAAGGTTTAGGTTAACTTGAAGTTTTCATTATTATCATTGAAGGTTATTATGAAGGTATGATGACAAATAGGTCTACAAGAGTGTTATTGTGAGCAAGGCTAATGGATAGTGTGTGTTGTGACAAGCTTATAAGAATTAAAGGTATGTAGTGTGAAATAGAATGGTGTAGTGATATGATTGAGATGTAATTTCTGATATCTACTTGGTTGATTTTTTGATTGAGGTCATGACATGGAAGGAACATGTCAAGGGATCAAGTGATTAAGTAGCCGATGCCTAGTCATGGTATAACGAGACCCTTTGAAAAGGTATGCTCATGGTAGCTTGGAGAGATGAGTGTACATAGGCATGAGGGGTTTTATAAGGATGTTTTATCATGTATGTGATATATTTTAAGACCCATGAGAGTCTCAGGGTGAGTCTACAAGGGTAGGACCTTCAGACCAAGTCTACACCCAAACCTCTCTTAGATCCTACCTGGCCTAATGAGCTATCATGATATGTTTTCAAGGCATGTGGATAATGTATGTTAGTGTTTAATAATGATATAGGTTTATTGAGTATGTGATTGAGATGGAGAGTGCATGGAAAGAGACACAAAGGTCAGTTTTAAGGCCTAATATGGTTTGTAGGTCAAGGTCTAGAGAGAAAGTGTGGCCTAATGAGGGGTCATGATCAGATTTCAAGGTTTTTGAGCTCATTTAATAATTTTAAGAGGTTAGGATGTTTTTTCATGTATTTTGAGGTCATAATTTGAAGGACAAGGCATGAAAAGTTGTTCGGAGGTCTCTCGAGTGCTTAAAATGAAGGGTTCTAAACCTGACAAGGAATTTTTTGTACTCATTAGCTTGTCAAAAATTTAAATGGGAACCTAATATATTCATGTTATATTGAAAATTTTCCTAGATCAAAATTCCATGAATTTTTTTTTGAATTGAGGGGCTATGATTTATGAACGATCGTTAAGAATGGAAATAGGTTTTAACCCTCTTAGAACCCTAGTTAGGACCCAATGTTGAAGATATTGATCAAGAGTGCCTCGAATGGATAGGTATGGTTATTAAATTTATTTTATATTTTAGTGTACTCTCCCAGGTACCTGTAAGTGGTATTGGTTAGAGAGAGGAGAGATAAAATGTTGAGTTACAGGCTTGTTTTTGAAGAAGTTACTATAGAATTAAAAAATTGCATTGGACATATGAAGAAAATGGATGGAGAAAGAAGGTAGAGACTCATTTTAAATTTAAATAAATGTTTTTGGATAGGTTATAACACTAAAGTGTGATAAACTTGTCATCCAAGTTAGCTAGTTGCTAATAGGCCTAATAGAGCAAAATGTGCAAAACCCAGACAATGATGAGAAGATGATCTTGATATGTTTTCATGAAAGAGTAATGAATTGAAGTACATGAATTTTTTTTTGGAAAATTTATTTCTTATTAATTATTGATAGAGGGTTTGGAAGTCAAGTATAGAGGCTAAAAATTTGAAGCCAAAATGGTTTATCTAGTTCTGGTGTGACTATGAAGAGAGATGTCAAAAGATTGGTTTGCAAAACCAATATTTGACATTAGAACATATTTGTTTTGTATTTAAATATGGTTTATAAATTTAAAATAATAATTTTAATGTATTTTAAGTCTTTGAAATTCCATATATAGGTTTTATAATTTTAATTATTCATAACTATGTTTTTTTATAGTTCTTGCAGTTCTGAGTAAACAAGTTACAGGAGGGTTATTCAAGCTCTATGACCTAAGTTGTAGTGTCTAATGAATATGATGATATTTTTGAGGTAATTTAGTATTTTTATAAGTTATTTATTGTCATGGTTATGTGTCTAAATTATGTGTTATCTTCAGTTGTTCAAGATGGACTTTTCTATGTGTTCAATGGCCTAATGTGAACAATATTAATGAGGGGTTTCAAGTAGATATTTATTATAAATGTCTTGTTGAGCCTAGTATACATTAGCAGTAGTATATTTTATTTTTATATTATATGTTCCTAATGTATGTGGAGTTTTAAAGTTTTCTAAGGAAGGCAAAGTGTAATGTGACCTAAAGTAGGCCTAATGGAATTAGGTCTCAATGAGACCTAAAAGTGAAATGAGGTCTAACAGAATTATGATAAACTAAAAGGGACTAAATATTAATTTTATTATAAGGTATTTTATCATTCCATGGTGATGGGGGTTGGAAGGATTTTATTCTATGTTTTCTCTGTCATGGTAGAAGGGGAGGCGGCAAAAACCAAGATTCTCCATGGTAGCTTACGGTAGTCTAATAAGTTGTCAAGATTATCCATGGCAGCCAAGGCAAAATTATAGAGCATGATGCATTTGGGAGAAAGAGAGAGATATGTTTTATGTCTCTTTTCTTTCCTATAAGAGGGAGGAGGAGAGAACAAACTAGAACAAAAAATCAATCAACCTTCTCCATGATGACCTAAAAGTTTTGGCATATCATTCTTATTCTGTATCAAATATACCGCCAAATAATTTTTAGTTTTTTTCCTAAAGTACTATTGAAGTTGTGTTGCTTTTGTCTATTCTTGTGCAAATTTTTGAAGTGCATTTGCTTGAAATTTAGTATAAAATTTTCTAGACTGTTTTCCATTTTTTGTGTGTTTTTTGTCCCTAAAACATGCAAATTGTATAAGCACTGCATTTATAAAAGATCTATAAGTGTAATGTTGAAGGCTGATCCTACATTTTTTTGCCCTGATTCTTTTGTTTACAATATTATTATGGTAACATTCATATTTATTTTATGACATGCAACTTAAAAATTATGAAATTTAGGCCTATGCTTGATTTGAACGTGTTTCTGCTTCATATGTGTTTTTTCATAAATTTAATGGAACCTTTTTATTTTAATTTAGTGTTAAGGTACTGAAGGATATCTACTCCATCAAAGTCACTTGAGAGTTACATTTAACCTCATTCCTTATTTTGGACATTGAACCTTGGTGAGATCTCTGATCCTTATTTTATAGAAATTTTGAGTATTTGTGGTTTGATCATTTTTAGGCATTTGGGTTTTAACATTTCATCATTATGGAAGATGAGTCATCAAGACCTCCTCAAAGAACTGTCAAGGGATATATGGATTCAAATATTTTTACCATGTTATTTCCCATTGGAAGAGTTATATGCATGGATTAGACTGTGTCTCATTCGAACACCCACCAGCTTCCTTTAATTGAGTTTGGATCATTTTAATTGTATATAAGTCCTCCCCCAAAAGATGAAATTGGGATCTTAACATGAAGATATGTTGATAATGGTCATAAATATTAATCAATATTAACATGCAGTTGATTTATAAAAAATGATATTACATAAGTTGATCTTGCTTGATTTAGGCTTTTGCTCCTAAAGAAGCTATGAAGGGATATATAGCCTTAAATGTTTTTGCTCTACTCTTTTCCATTTGAAGAAGTGTACTAATGAATTAGGTTGCCTATTATTCAAATGCCCACATACTTTATTTAACTGAACTTGGAACATTTTACTTGAAAATACAAATCCAAACCAAAATACTGAACTCTCTATGATGCACTTACTCTCATTTAAATTTACTTTAGTTGTTAAATGATCTTTTTACGTATCTTTGATTTGGGGAAAATGTTGAAATTTGTATATGTTTGGAATTGGGAGTTTATGATTTTAGTTGTTAAATGATCTTTGCATGTATCTTTCATTTCTATAAAATATTTGAAGATTGTATATGTTGCAAGTCTGTATCTTTTAGAGTGACTAATGGAATTTTATTTTCTTGGGATGCAAATTTATTTAATTTCCAAGTTGTTAATTTATAGGTTCATAGCCATATACAAATAGATGGTGTATTTGGATTTTGTTAAATTTTTTAGGTCATCTACAGAGATCTACATCTATTTAGCTTCATATTTTCAAGTGGAGTCCATATAATGCAGAGGCATGGTATGTTTAATTACTTAAAGGTTGAGAAAATTTATGACAATTGCTAATAATTTTCTCCCTTACATGTGCTTGATTATGGAAGGACATTCGAATAATGATGATTATACTCCTGAATGGCATCATATTTTGGATGTCGTGATTTAATCCTGATGTATCTCTCTATATTGTGGGTTTCTGCTATGATTCATAGTGGTTTCCTCTTTTGGGTATGAAGTAATATTGTTGTTGGTTATTTTGTGATGCATGTTTTGTCAAAATAGAGGAATAATGAAAGGGTTTAATTTAAAAAACCCTTGAATGGTGAATCTGGTCCTTATAACCTTGGGAATTATTTAAACCTTGTAGATGATCATTTTGGGATACATTAGTCAATTTATATTGTTATCTCTTTACCTTATGGTTGGGTTCATTGCATAACCTTGTTTTACCTTATCAGAGTTGTTGCCATAATCTAGATAATGTGAATGCAATGGAGACGTGATCACACAAGATGAAGCAAGTGCACACCACATAGATGCTAAATCAATTTGAAATTACACAAGAAGATAAATTGCATAAGACAAAATGGAGAAAACCAAAATATGATTAACATGAGATGGCCAAAGTGAAGAATACATATAAGAGAGCACGTAATTAACTCCTTCATAAAAGGTGGCCAAGGTACCCCAAGAATAGATTGTAACTCCTCCATGAAAGGTGGTGACAAGGTGCTAAGAATAGAGAAGTAACTCCCATCAAGGGAGTTACTTATGACATTCTTATGACACCTATGACACACATCTCCACATAAGCTATCATATCCCACAAATGTAGAAAAACTCCAAGTATGCACAAGAAATACAATTTCCCTAATTAAAAAATAGGGAAAAATAAAAACCTACACTAATACCCCCCCATAAGTGCAGCTTAGGTGGGCAGTGTGGAAATAAAAAATGGGCCCCAGCAACTAGGCCTGATGAGGTACCCATGTACAAATGCAATCTCTCATAAGATAGAGAAAAGGAGAAAACCCGTAGGAAAAAACTCTGCCCCAAAAGAGAGACATAAAATAAATGAAGAGGATAGAAGGGACCCCTTGAAGATGATGCTACTACAGATGTAGACCGCACCCCAAGAAGTGCTCGTAGATGAATGAACTTGCTCTCGGTGAAAGGTTTGGTGAAGATGTCTGCAACCTACTCTAAAGATTGGTAAAATATCAAGTCAATGACCTGACTATGAATAAGCTCCCGAATGAAATGCATGTGAATCTCTATGTGCTTGGTCTGCTAGTGCTGAACTGGATTCCTACAAATTTGAATGGTACTCTAGTTATCACAATAAATGATGGTGGGTTGCCTGATAGGAATGCCAAACTCAAAAAGAATCCCCTAAAGCCAAATAGCCTTAGTAGTTGCATTAACAACTCCCCTATACTCTATCTCTGTGGATGATATAGCAATAGCATTCTGCTTCTTGATAGACCAATTGATAGGACTAAAACCTAGAGAGAAACTGTAACCAGAAGTGGACTTGCAAGTCTGTGAATCGCCAGCCCAGTCTAAATTTGTATGTCCAACCAAGTCAACCTCTGTTCCAAATCTATAATGAATCCCATATCTCTATGAACCCTTTATTTAATTCAAGATCCTCTTAGCTACTTTCCAATGCAGCTCATGAGGTTTCTGCATGAATTTGGAGACAAGTCCCACTGTATATGATATGTCAGGCCTGGTGTGAGTCAAGTAGATGAGACTACCAACAAGTTGTCGATATCAAGTGGAATCAACTAATGGTGAAGAATAATCAGCCTCAAGCTTGACTCCTGATAGAAAGGGAGTCGAAGATGGCTTGCAATCAGCCATGTGAAACTGAGCCAATAAGTCAAGAGCATACTTAGGCTGTGCAAGAGAAATCCCTGAATCTGACTATGAGATCTCGATGCCAAGGAAGTAGTGCAATAAACCCAAGTTTGTCATGTCAAATGTATCCTGGAGAGATGCCTTCACCACTGTAATAGCTAATAAATAACTCTCGATGATCAAAAGGTCATCAACATATAGAACCAAAATTAGGAGCAAATCATCATGCTGCAAGAAGTAGACATTGGAATCAGAATGGCATCTAGTGAAACCCGTTGTGAGAAGGAAGGAATCCATCTTGGCATACCAAGCTCGAGGGGCATATTTGAGGCCATAGATAGATTTCCTAAGTCTGCATACTAAGGAAGAATCCTAAACAAATCCTGGCAGCTGCTCCATGTAGATCTCCTCCTCTAGGTCTTTGTGAAGAAAGGCACTCTTCACATCCATCTAATGCACATCCCAACCATGTGTTGTGGCAATAGCCAAGGTGAGTTATATAGAAGTCATCTTTACAATGGGTGCAAAGGTCTCTGAGTAGTCAATGCCTGCCACTTGTGAGAAACCCTTGGTGACCAATCGTGCCTTGTACTTATCAACTGACCCATCTGTTGCAAACTTGGTTCGATATATCCACCTACATCGAACCATCTTTCTTCCCTTAGGAAGTGAAGTCAAATCCCAAGTGTGATTTTTGATTAAGGAAGAATATTCTTCCTCCATAACACTATCCCACTTAGGTACCCCAGATGCCTCTCGAAAAGTCTATGGATCTGAAACAGAAGCAAAGAAGGCATGTGGATCTCTCTAAAAATCCTCCCTAGTACATCTGTCATTTGCGGGATCTCCTACCCAAGTGCCAGCACTCTCAAGTGTTTTTCTAGCCTAAAGTGGCCCAGAAGTGGGCGAGTCAGGTGATAAATCCTCATCCTTTGACTGACTAGAGGTGGATGACTCTACATCACTATCCTTGTCTGAACTCAAAGAAGAAGAAGATGTCTCTGGCTCAAGAACCTGTTGTGGCTGATTTGAATCTGATGAGGACTAATCATGAAGAAGTAGATTCGATGAGGGAGAAGTGTCAAGTGTTGAGTCTCTAAGACTCTCCTAAAAATGGACACTTCTCTCGATGAAAAACTCATGAGTGACTAGATCTAGAAGGTGATACCCCTTAATACCATCCAGATATCCTACAAAGATGCAAGGCTTAGACTGACATTCCATAGCTTTGAATTTATTCTTTGGAATTTGTGCCATGGCTGGGGATCCAAAAACCCTAAGGTGCTCAACATTAGGTTTCTTTTTATGCCAAGCTTCAAAGGGTGTTATCCCTTTCAATGCTTTATGAGGAACCCTATTTTGAATGTAGCAAGCACAATTGATGGCTTCAGCCCAGTACTGTGGTGCTAAGGATTCAGAGTGAATCATACAACTACCCATCTCTTTCAAAAACCTATTTTTGCATTCAGTAACCCCATTCTGTGAAGGACGATAAGTGATTGTGTGCTACAAATCAATCCCCTATGTGGTGCAAAACTGCTCAAAATTGTTGCTGACATACTCCCCTCCATTATTAGTTCAAAGAACCTTGATGGATTTCTCACTTTGTTTCTCAACAAGAGCCTTGAAGTCTAGAAAATTTTCAAACACTTCAAACTTTTGTTTGAGAAAATATATCCAAGTGTACCTAGAGAAATCATCAATAAAAGTGAGGATGTACTTGGCCCTTGTGAAAGATGGTTTGGGAAATGGCCCTGATACATCACTATGGACTAACTCCAAAGGTTGTGAAGCCCTCCAAGCTTTGTCTTTGTCAAATTTTGCTTTGGGATGCTTCCCAAGAGAACACCCCTCACAAAGTCCTTTTGAGAATTGGACACAAGGCAAGCCAATGACAATTTCATTTTTGTAAAGTTGATCAAGGTAGCGGTAGTTAAGGTGGCCAAACCACTCATGTGACAATTTGCTAACTCCATCTGAATGAGTCAGCAATGCTGTTGGAGAAGAATCTGATGCAAAATGTGAGAAGGTGTATAACCTTGCTTGGTGATCTGCCCTACCCACTGCCACTATAGTATCATTATGCAATTCCCTAATAGCCACTAAATCTGGTGAAAACTCAACTCTCATGCCCCGACCATTGTGAGTGATTTGGTATACTGATAAGAGATTGGTTGAGAGAGAAAGAACACTTAAAATATTATTGAATGTTCCTCCTTCCATTTCAACTGACCCTCTCCCTACAACAAAAACTGATGTGTCATCACCCAAACTAATTGAAGTCATGCTACAAGGCTCTAAAGATGAAAACTCAACTAGTGAAGAGCCCATGTGGTGAGAAGCACCCGAATCAATGACCCATGATGTTGTAGAAGCTGTAGTTGTTACAAGGGCCTTGCCCTTTTCTTTCTCCTTACCCTTTCCTTTTGCCTTGGTAGAATCTTGGGTAGATGAATTCTACTTGATGGACTTAGGAACACCTATGTTGTTCTTCTCTAGAAGATGAGTTAGGTGATCTATTTGTTTCTTCATGCATTTGTGTTCATCGTGCCCTATCTTTTTACAATAGGCACACTTAACCTTCTCCTTCTTAGGTTTAGCATTGGAGGATGAAGATTCAGTGTTGTTTTTGGTAGGATTGTTGTTTTCTTTCTTCTTCTCTTGGTCCTTGTTCTTTTTCTTCTTCTCCTTTGTTGAAGTCTTATCCTTACGATTTCTAGCTATCAAAACTTGGGGTTGAGTAGACTTCATAGTGCCCATTTGAATTAGCTTATCTTGCTCCCTAGTCAAGTCGGCAATGAATGAATCTAAAGAAGGCATTTTCCATGTAGTTCTAAGGGCACTTTTGTTGGCATGGAAAGTGGAGACAAAGACTGAATAGCTTAGACCTAACTTTGTTAGAATAGAAAGGATGAGTTGATCATCTTTCTTCTATATCCTAAATTATTTCAATTACAATCTAAGGGCCTTAAACTTAGTGAAGAAGTCCTATAGGGTGTTAAAGTTGCTAGGACTTAGACTTATGAGTTCATTTTCGACCTCATGACCTCTCATCTCATCAAGCTTCCCAAATAAGTTTTCTAAGGTGTCCCATATTTATTTGGGAGTCTTAGAGTTTTCTAAGTGGAAGAGAAGTTTTGGAGACACATACAAGCTCAGTAATCCATAGGCTTCATCACTACGGTTGTACCACTTGACCTTTTCAGCATCAGTGTTGGGTTATACTTCAGTACCCATGGTGATCCTATACAACCCTTTGCTTCTAAGAATGATTGACATTTTAACCTTCTATTCATGATAGTTGAAGGGTGTTAGGGGTTTAAGTTGAAAATAATCCATTTTAAGCTGAATTTAGGTGAAGTTGTGTTGATTACAAGTTGTGAAATTATGCAGAAAGGAGAATGAAAGCAAAGATTTGCAAGTTGTGAAAAGCAATCACACCCCCCCGAAATATTGAGCCCCCCAAAAATATGCAAGTGCACGCTCAAAAAGACATCAGGATCAGCCTAGAATGCGTCTTAGAGCAATCAGTGCAAGACTTAAGCAAACAAGACGTCGAACTCAGCTGAAAATGCGACCTGGGAGACCCAAATTTTAGGCACTTTATAAACTAGTGCATTTTTGACAAATAACAAGCCTACGCTATGGAGAATTGAATTAAAAACACTTTTGAAAAAAATGGCACCCAAATCTGAGCTACTCTTTGCAAGATATTAAAGGTTCAATTTTCTCGTAAACTAGTGTTTTTGCAAAAAGAGCACTAAAAATATTTTAAAAATGCCTGTTTTGAGAAAGAAAGGTGCCTTCCAACCACTCGTTAGATTCGGCACGGAACGAGGAATACAAAGGAGGTTTGTGTGAGGGAAAATTGGCCTCCTGCCAACTCGGGCCTCACCCTTCGTCTTCGACAGGTGAAGATACAAGTTTTAAATGTAAACCCTCAAATTATCAAACTGTCTAAAAAACTTAATATTTAGTCAAATTGCCTAATTTTTTTTTACAAGTCAATTTTTAACTGAAAAAAATAAAGTTGAACACAGAATGAATTGTTTGCCAAGCATCTAAGGATCCACATGGGACACCAAACATGAAAAAAGTGTCATTTAAAAAAAAATCGCTCGCAGAATTCTCTCACCAAGAAAAAAGGGTGCAGTTCTGATTTGTTGGGCAAGAAAAGGTTATAGAGTCTGCAAACTTCAACACACAGTAGGTTTGGGTAGAAAAAGACTGGGAAAATGCACCATTTTTAGAAAAAGACAGCCCTGATTTTGCTGGATGTCATACGCCCTGATGGCATGGCTGTTGCTGAAGGCATTGTTGGAAGGAATGTTGCGTGGAGTTGCTAAAGGCATTGCTGCTGATGCTGCTCCTCCCTCTGCTCCCTGCACTCAACAATGGCGCCCAAGCTGAAGTAGAATAAGGTGCAAAAAAGTGCAGTCAAGCAGGCCATTGTTGCCAAGCCAACTGCTGAACCAGCCACTGCAAAGAAGGTTGTTGGAAGGCCTGCAAGGACGCTGCCATTGCAAAACCAGCACCTGAAGTTGTTGCTGCCCTGTAAATACTGAAGAGAAGACAGCCTAGACACCCAAAGGCCAAGGATCCCAAGGAAAAGATGCAAGAAATGATATTGAAAGTTTTCTTTTTTTTTAGATCAGATCTAGAAATAAAAAAATAAATAGAACTCCACTCCTCTTGATTTCAAAATAAACTAAAAGCATAACCAGACACACGATTATCGGGTTTGCTCTGATAACATATCAGAGTTGTTGCCAAAATCTGGATAATGCGAATGCAATGGAGACGTGATCACACAAGATGAAGCAAGTGCACACCACATAGATGCTAAAGCAATTTGAAATTACACAAGAAGATAAATTTCACAAGAAGAAATGGAGAAAACCAAAAGCTGATTAACATGAGATGGCCAAAGTGAAGAATACATATAGGAGAGCACGTAAGTAACTCCTCCACAAAAGGTGGCCAAGGCACCCCAAGAATAGACTGTAACTCTTCTATGAAAGGTGGTGACAAGGTGCTAATAATAGAGAAGTAACTCCCATCAAGGGAGTTACTTATGACATTCTTATGACACCTATGACACATCTATGACACACATCTCCACATAAGCTAGTTTGTCCTACAAATGTAGGAAAACTCCAAGTATGCACAAGAAATACAATTTCCCTAATTAAAAAATAGGGAAAAATAAAAACCTACACTAATATACCTCTTATCTTAGGTGTTGCAGTATGAAGTCAGCTTTATGTGTTTTTATTGATGCTCGCTTTGATGTATGCTAATGAGACTTCAAAATTGAGATTGGAGATCCATTATTAGTTAAGCTACCTTTGAATCACTATGTTTTTATTGTTTAGGTTGTACCTTTCTTCCCGTTCAACTCATTTTCGTTATCTTGATATGGAAGTTAGCACTCGCTATACATAACCATTTTTTTATGCCTGAGCTATAACCCTCATTCACTTGGGCTTGTTGTGGGCTGAGTGTAATCATTTAATTTCAGAAGGTTGAGCTATGGTTGCTTTTTAATGGCTTTAATGATGGATGTACATAATGATTTGTAAATGCTTAGATAATGGAATTTTGTTCAACTTGTTTGGATTGAACTTGGGTCATCCTATGAAAACCTCATTGATTTACCATTTGGGGTCATCCTAATTGGCATATTTCAATGTCTTCTTTGTTAATTTCGTTCTCTACATAATTTCCTGATAGTTCAAAAATTTTGAGGGTCTTAGGAGACACCTTCCATCTATCAAAAAATAATTTCTTTCGTTACTGATCAACCGAGGAACAAAAACACTCCATCCAAGGAACTTGTAGGATTGATAATATTGAAGGGTAAAAATGGGACTCAATGACTTTTTTTTTATACATTAACAAATGCATGCTAATTTTCCTACGAGTTGAAATCCTAATTTGGGGGCTTGCAAGGATAAATAAGGGTTTTACAATAAAAAACAAACTAAAGTGGATTTCCAACCTTAAAACAACATTACCGCTCATTTTATCAAAATACAGCTAAAGACGTCATATTGAAGTTTTTATTTAACTTATTTTGTTTCCTCTATGCATATTATGTGGTTAATTTTGATTATATATATATATATATATATATATATATATATATATATATGACTGTATCCAGTCATATCCAAACCCCAAAAAATAAATTTATTGTATCCTCGTATCTAATTCTCGTACATGTACTTAGATTGGTAACATCTATGTACATTTTATCATCACTACTCATGTTTAAAAAAATGTCTTAGTACATCAATGATCACCTACATCCTCACTTGAGCACACTCCACACTATCTTTCATTAGTGCATCAACCCACCTACACCGTCTGATGTTCGAATTGTAGCACTGGGAGTGACAACTAATTTTATCTATACAATTGAGTCACTGTAGGATAGGGAACTATTCCAAGATCTACTGCCTACGATGATGCATATTTTGAATCTATATTTTAGTGACAATACACCATATGACAGAACAATATAGAAGGCCTTCAAGTCTATTTTTTTCAAGCTTCTTGAGGTTACTATGTGAAATTTGCATTTTTCTCTCTCATTGTTCCAGTGGTAGATTGAAGGGCCAATTTATTTTTTCTCTTTTATTTTATAAGCATGAAGAAATAATGCTTCTATAATAGTTGATATAAAAAAAATTACATAATTATTGCACAATGATTCGAAGTCTATCATGATTTAACTTAGCGATCTTTTTTAAATATCATATATAATTTTAAATTTTTATTCTCAAATAAAAACACACTAAATTTGATTAGAAGTATAGAGTAACATATATTTCTTTAATTTCAAAGTTATATATATATATATATATATATATATATATATATATATATATATATATATATATATATATATATATATATATATATATATATATATATATATCTACACACACACACACACACACACACACACACACACACACACACACACACACACATATATATATAATTTTAAAATAATTTGTTAGTTTTTGTTGGACAAATATTTCAACGCATTTAGGGGGTTAAAATTAAGTTAGATGATTGGAGAAAAATTATTTCTTTTAGTCCAAGATTTCAACATTTATGCAATGATTTTTATAACCATATTGGACCCTTTCTAAGTGAATACAATTATTTTTTCAATACTTTGATCAAATTTTAAGTCAGGACTCATATTGAGAAAATGGAAATCCATGTACTTTAATCTGAATAAAAAATTAACTTATAACATCCACATCCTTGTTACCATGATAATTACATTCTACCCAATTTCGTAGATTTTTCTGGTCTCTGTGAGGAATAGTTTTTGTTCTTCTGTAGGTTTTGAATTTATAGATACCTTTCACTTTGTTCCTTGTAGAAAGGATTCTCCTAACATCCAGTTGTGTGCAAATATTAAATTATATATATAGAGCAAGACAGGGTATAAATTAGTATTTTTATATATTGATGCACATGATTTCATCTATTTTTTCACTGTGTTATTACTTTATGGCTGGGAAGTGCCAGTTCAAGGCTTTAGCAATAGTGAATACCCCCAGGGAAACTATTTTCCATGCTAATAAAGAGACTAATAGTACATACAAAGGATTCCTAGCTGTATTATATCAAGTAATCATTTAATCTCCACAAGGCTTTAAGATCCTATACAATTAATTGATAATATTGCACTCTCAGTTGGATCGCTTTTACAACCTATTTTAGTGATTGGCTTTTGAGAATGTCAATAACATATTCGAATAATTTTTTTTCCTATCAATAAATTAAACCACCAAAATTTTAACCAGAAAATAGTGATACACTATTATAATAAACCATATGAGTTATGTTTGACTAACGCTTTTTCAAATCTATTATTAAACTATGTTTGATTAACCTTTTTTCGCATTCTAACATTAAAAACATTACATCAAACCTTGAAAACATACACATGTACTATATCTACTCATAAAAATTTGGCACATAACATCTTTGTTATAACCACCTATATATATTATTTTAATTTGATTAATAACATGACCCTCATGGGTTACAATAGTAAAAGACATGCATTAAATACCACCAAAAATAAAATAGAATTCCAAAATCATATTTCGTAGGACTTTATTGTGGCATTTATCGATAAATACAAAGTGGGAGTGGCGTAATGTTTGATTATTCCATTTCGAGAGCCTTTGAATGTTTGAATGTTCTTCACCGTGCACCTTGTGGGGTCTCACTCCGCCCACTTTGATTCTAGTGGAAGTGGGCGGTAACTAGATTGCAATTATTGTGGGGTTGATTTTTGAGGTCCATAGATACCAACCACGTGTGTTATTAATGGGGTTCTCTTTAACATAAATTTACTTTAATAGTTGATTGCAATTATTGTGGGGTTTTATTTTTACAATTCATTTGATGTTTTGACTTTAATAATAAATCAATTGATCAAAATGAATAGCATCTTTTTTATTTATCTCAAATTTAAAATTTGATAAACATTTTGATATATGAATTGTTGATAATATATTAAATACCAATAAGGTTCATATTTAATTTGTGTCATATAATTAACTCTTTAAAAATATGTCTATCTGAAAGTTATTATTTTAGGCTTTTGTTAAATTTTAAATAAATTAGAGAATTATGTTTTTAAGATTATTTTTCTACCATAAATTAAGATTGTGATCCATTTGTTTAGTAATAGGTAAAATAAAAATGAAACGATCTTAGATAGATCAAGGGTTTACTATCTATACTACCTTCTAAATATTGTTATGAATTTTCATGGTATTATTTCAATGGATTATTATTTTTTTCCAATTTTTATCGTAATTTATAACAAATTGATTTTCTTATGAAATAAACATGTTTCCATATACATATCCTCTAAATGGTATTTCTTTGCTCATGCTTCATTTCTTTAATAACTAGCTCATCAGAAAGAGTGGTGTTAAAGAGAACCCCATTAATCAACTATTAAAGTAAATTTATGTTAATCTAAGTCATTGTTTTAAATCCTATATTTTTCTTCCATATGTTTTTATGTTTTTATTTTAATTATTGGATTTTTTATGATCACAAATGTGGAGTAATGATAGGAGGAGAATTTTTCCTCCTTTGGATGTATGGGATCTCTTCATGAGATGCCTTCCTCCTTTCAACCTCATTATTATAGGACTATAATTTCAATAACTACTATGTTAGTGTGTGAAGTGCCATGAATAAGGTCAGGTTTGGGTCATTAATAATTTTGTATTTTAAATCACAAAATCCAATGCTGATGAAAATATGATACAAATCAAATAAAATGTTCTCACACATATTCGATGTTAATTCTATCGAGTTTTCATCACTTTATTTTATTTATGTAGACCCCACGATGAGTTATTTTTTACTTTTTACTCATTGTAACTCATTATTTTCACTCTTGTAAGTTATTTCCAAAAGGAGAATAGAAAGAAGTGAGAGAAAATAGAGAAAGGAGAAGGAGCAAGGTATCATTTTTAGTGAAGAATAAGAGTTTCTCATTAGATAACTATTTTTCTCAAGCTCAACTTTGAAAAAACCTATGATATGATTGAGTGGCCTTTTATTTTGGCCATGTTAAAGGCTCTAGGTTTTATCCAATTCTTGATTTTAACAATCTAAAACTTGATTTCAAATGCCTTGGCCTGCCTCACCATTAATGGATTCATGTCTGGTAGCATTGACCTAGACCACTCCATTAGGAAGGGATGCCATCTACCTCTGGTGTTATACGTTCTTTCTGTGAAAGCTTTAGGAAATCTCCTTGCCTCTAGAGCCTTGCAGGGTATAGTTTGTGGTATCTCTTTGCTTGATCACTCTTCCCAACTCATTAATTGACACTTTGAAGATGATACTTTTATCATGCTCAAATAACAAGAGTGAACCTTCTTGTAAGCTATGAAATGCATTGATATCTTTTGTTTACCCTCAGGGTCTAGTTTGTAATGGATTAAGACATAATGCTTAAAACAAAGTATGATGCCTATGTTTGATTGGATTCTCCATTATAATTGTAAATGGATTACATGTGGAGAACAATTCAAATTTATTGGCATCCCTTTTGCCTTTGACAGTTCTTTGACTAAGCTATGGCAGTATGTCATTAAAAGAGTGGAGAAGAAGGATGAGTACTAGATTACCAAACCATTATCCTTAGCATAGAAGTTCCAAATTTGTACCAAGATTCTTGTGGCCACCCATGTTTATTATTCATCCTGTTGGGCTCCCTCTAAAGCAACTTATGATAGTTTAGCTATAATAGTTTATCCCAAATCCTTTGGTATTTTCTTTGGTCTAATTCCAAACATGTCAAAATATTTCATCATGTCATTTGGGATATTTTATATCTCCCTCATGATGAAAGAGGTAGAGGAATTGTTGACCTTTACAAGCAGAGTGTAACTTTATGTGCTAAATGGGTGGTTTGCACCATTGAAGGTAATGAGGCCTAGAAAATTTTGATAAGGCATTGTATCTCTTCTGGGACCCCTTATGGTAAACCCATTTGGAAGAATATAAGTTTCCACTACCTTCTCATCACTATAGCTCCTGTCAAAATTGTAGGCTCCTTCATAGCCAAAAGCATATGGAAAGCCTTTGACGTTGTCAAGCCTCACATGAAATGGATTAGGGATGGTTTTCATACAAGTTTATCTTTTAATGATCATAGTATTTGTGGGTCTCCTATTATGAATAGCACTATTGTTATGTTGTTTGAATGGTTAGGAATCAAAGCCCTCAGGGTTTTTCAGAAATGTATCTTTACCATTCAATTTTTGGTTTCACTTTTTGCTAGGGACTAGAATCCTTAGCCTGACTTGAAAGCTAAATTTTAATTGAATAATTCCAACTTACCTTCTATGCTTCGTATTTAAGAGCTACTTCCTAATGTCATGTTTCATAAGCTTGGATTACAACCTCCTCAAGCTTGGTGGAAAGTCTGGCATTGGAATTGTGACACCCATTCCTAATGTCATGATTTATAAAGTTGGATTGCAACCTCCCCGAACTTGGTGGAAAGAATGGCATTGGAATTGTGACATCCATTTCAAGAATTATTCTCCAGGCCTTCTGTATCAAGTCATGAGCCCCTTCTCTCTTTCTCTTAGCAAGCTCAATAACTGTTGTGGATTTAAATCCTGTGCCAGAACTTGGCTTTCTGGACTAGATAAAATTTGGCATGCAAGGATTGAACCTAAGCTCACCCACTTTTAGTGGTGCCTAGTCTACCCAAGCCTCTTGCTCTGGGAACGAATCTCTCACATGAGCAATGCTCCACTCAAGTGTCCTGCATGCCATTGACTTGAGTCTTTCAAACACTTATTATGGTTCTACCCACAAGCCTAGACTGCTTGGAAATGGATACATAGCCTATTCTAGCCTTATCACCCTGAGCCCTTTTCTTGATAGCTTGCTCTTCTTGGGGACTTAGCCAATTGGCCAACTTCTTTTATTTTTCTATGGATTCTTTTAGAGCCATCATTCTTTTCCAATTATGGAAGGCCAAAAATAATGATCTTTTCAACAATGATGCATGCTCTTATGTTTTTCCACTTAACGATAAGGTTTTTGTTATATCTTCAGTGTGTATGCAAATTTAATCCCAAACAGATAAGGTTGTGATGAAAGTCTACTACCTCAAGGAGTTGCTAGATCACTGGGAGAGTGCCCCTTGTACTATCAGTTGTGTACCACCAATTAGGCCACCTTAGGGACCACCATTGCTGGCATAAGCCATTCACGCATCTAATTTCACTTCTCCCCTCACTTTCATCTAGGAGGATGGTGTTAGTCATTGTCGCATGATACATTTGACACAACTCTCTCTCGTAGAGGCTCTCCTACGGGCAATGGTACTCAGATGTAGCCTGCCGATGGTTGGGCTATTTATATGACCATGGATCCCCGAGACGGCTGGGTGGCCCTGGATCCTCCATTTGCATAAGCTTTTGCATGGGTGACTCTTCCTCCCAAGGATGATCTTCCACGTCATCCCTCAGGTGCTACTACTTGCGCTTAATATTGTTATTTGTTTTTACGTATTGTGTTTAAGCCAACCTTATTTTTTATTTCCACTTAATATTGTGAACTACATCATTTCCTTCCATTTAAAATTTGAATCAAATCTTTTCCTCCAATTTAAAATTTAAATCTTGAATACCAACTAATTACTTTACTTTATAACTTTCTTATATTATTAATTTTTATAATATATGATCTTTGAAGCTTTCCAATTGTTTAAAAATAAAAATATTTAACCCTTTCAACTTGAAATTAAGGGATAGTATGGAATCATTTCCCCCTCCGTGAGTCAAAGTATTACACGTGAGTGTTGCCATCTGAAATTCTAAATCCGTATTCATGAACTTAAGAGTCGTATTAAAATATCACCCTGACCATTACCTGCACGCTGAATATGACGCAAAGCAACATGACGAGAAAGCGACGATATCTTTCATCAAATTCTTGATTTTCATTGCACGTCAAGAATGGCGGCTATAATTATCGGCCAGGGTTGGCTAATAAAAAAAGAAATTAACCAACCTTGGTCCATAGATATATGTGGCCAGCAGAATATAGCAGCTAAAAATGAAATTAGAAGAGGAGCAAATATCGATCCCTATGCCGTCCTCGTTCATATGTCCTATTTCCTTACAGATAATGAGGGACCCTGTCACTCTCTGCACGGGAATCACTTATGATCGAGCTTTCATTCAGAAATGGCTCCGCCAAGGAAAGAATGTCTGTCCAGTTACTGGTCAGACTCTGCACACGCAAGATCTCATCCCTAATCATGTCCTTGCTTCTGTAATACACAATTGGTTTCTTAATGTCAATACAGTGGCAGAGCCCAGTAAGGTGAGCCAATTGATACGGCAGATCGACGAGGGGAGTGCATGTGGACCTAAGGCATTGCGAAAGTTGAACAATTTAGCCAAGACCGAAAGCAACAGAGCGTGCCTCGAATCAAAGGGCGTATTGCCTGCTCTGATCCGTGTGCTGGAAAAGTTCCAACCGGCTGAAGATGAGGGTGAGGCTGTGCAACAAGCCGTTGGTGCAATCGCAGCGTTTTCTGTGGAGGATGTGATTACTAGAACAGATCTGACCAGCCCCCTCATGATTCGAACCCTGGAATGGGTTTTGACAAAGGGAAATCTCGAATCAAGAATGAACGCCGCAGGCCTTGTGGAGAAGGTGGTCAAGATGGATAAAACGGCTGCCAAGGAAATCGGTTTGATAGACGGAATTACAGACGGACTGTTGGCGTTGTTTCAACAGAATGCCACCTACGTTGATGCCGTGAGCGTTAGTCTCAAGGCTTTGCTTCCTCTGTGCAGAGTGGTTACAAACCGGGCTAAAATAGCCAAGGCTGAGGGTGCTGTTAGTGCTTTGATTGAGCTGCTTCCAGGCGCGGACAGAACAGTGATAGAGCCATCATTGGCTATTTTGGAGGCGGTTTCAACTACTTGGGAAGGGAGGTGTGCCATAATAGCTCATGCAGTGGCGGTGCCCAGAATCGTTAGAAGCCTGCTGCTCGTCTCCCACGTCGCTACTGCTCATGGTGTTGGGATTTTGTTGAACATTTGCAATAAGGAGAAGATGGTAATTAGAGAGGTTGTGATGATGGGGGTGTTGGAGAAATTGTTGGTGTTGCTGCATATGGATTACATGCAGAAGGCGAAGCACCGTGCTAACCAGCTCCTTAAAATTCTGTCTCCTCACTTAAATCATGATTTCTGCAATAATTTCCTCATTCACTTGTGATTAAATACGGGAAAGGACCCAGTAGAAAATCATTGACCAGACGAACCAGTCAGGTAGTATCGATAACTCCGTCAGAAATTTCAGATGATCTAGTAGCAAAATAATAATACATTAAAAACCTATTAAATAAGCATTCAGATTTTTTATTTGAGTCTGCTTAAATGTCTTATGTGCATAGTTTTGAAAAACTGTGATACATTTTTCGATCAAAATTTTTATTGCACAATTTATATAAAACCTATAATCATTATGTATCGTTTAGAGCATTTAACAGTTACAGCTTTAATAGAAGAAACTTTATAGATTGTTCAAGTTTTCTTTGTCTGTTTATGATATTAACTTCAACATAATCATCACGTATGTTTGTAGAGAGCATTTTTATATGGATAATAAGTATTGTATTGTTGTCCCTATATAAATCTATATGAATCTCTATAAATATAATAAAATAGATTTTCCTTGTCTACTTAGATTATAATTAAATTTATTATTTAATTACAAATGTCTGGCACTATATATATTGTTGTACTATATATATTGTTGTAAACTGATAGAGAAAGAGATGCAGATTAAACAAACATATTTATCCCTCAACATAACACTGGGTATATTAATAGAAGGGCCATTTCCACTATAGCATCAACATTAATGACACATGTTATATGGGGTTTATATGTTACTGCACACATGGCCTATCAAGTAATATGGAACTAAACTTTTTGAATGAATCTTTGATATTCATTGAAATTTAATCTAAAAAAGAAAAATAATTTTAAGACAACTAATCAAAATACATCTCGTCTTATAATTAAAATGCATATTTCTAATGAATAAAATGATGAGAAGCTAAAAAATATACATATTGAAAAGGAGCCTTGCATTTAAAGATGAGGAATATAAAATGGACATAGAAGAGCAACTGATGTTTAAGTTTTGGGAAAATCTTAATATTTTAGATAATTTGAGATTTTTCTATCACATATTATTAGGATTTTTTTTTAGTTAAATTAATATAACAATCAAAATATAACAATTATATATTAAATGGAAAGATAATAATAATATTGCATTGAAAATAATAGAATCTTACTACAAAGTATTATTGATTTTTTTGAGGGGGAAATTTCTTTTGAGCACATTTCAATATAAAATATTTAATAGATGATATTTACTTTTATACAAGTTTTCTATTTAAGTTATTCTACTCAATACAACTACTACTTCCAATATATATGGGATAATTAAAAATAAAATGAAATGACCTACAAAGCATACATGTCCCATATTTTATTAATATTGTCTAATACAAATTAAAAGAGTTAGGAGGAAGAGGTCCTCACATGCCATCATTCTTAAAAGAGCTTTGTTCTCGAAGCTTGAGATGAGGAAATTGTTTCTATAAATAGAGTATGGATTCTCATGTCACATCTTATTATTTCGTTCCATACCAATATACAAAAATATCAATTATAGTATGATTGTGGAGCTAGTAAGAATTCTTGTCGAAGATGGGTTTAGGTTATAGGAAGATATATCCTTCACTATTAAGCTTCAGGAGTGTCTTTTGGGATCGAATATGATGACCAATGACCTTATTCAAACATGATACATAGAAAATTAGATGGATATTGGAGGATGGAAGCTCCAACTTATATTCAATAGGATGAATCTTGGAAAAGCTTTATAAGGAATATAAACTTTGGTACATGTTTATCCTGACCCTTCAACTTGAAAGATGATTGCTTATAATCTTGGAGCTAGAGAATAACCATGCAACTAACATTGAAAGCCTCTTATGAGCTATGTTGAATAACATGTTAATTCATGTTGCTATGTGCCAAAAGGAGGTTATCTTTGACTGTTTTGAGGATAATTTTAGTGTTTGGAGTGTGGCATTAACTACTTGTACCTTGGATTTGGGAAGTTATGTCTAAAGAGAAGCTAGTGATTGACCGTAAACAACCTCATATGGGGTCATCTCGGTGGCAATGTGGTATGTATAGTTTGACCACCATTTATAAAGTGGTAATTATTTGATCTAGTGAGTTTTTTATTAGAATAAAAAATAAACATATATGGATCCAAGTATTTATTGATGATTAATGTTTGACCATCAATTTTTGGATGGTAGGCAAACTCATTTTAAGTTGGGTGTCATGGTGGTGGAAAATTTATTTCTAAAAGTGACTAGTAAAAGTGGAATCATAGTCACACACAATTGAGGTAAGTAGCTAATGGAGGCATAAGGTTTGCTCGAAAAAGGTTTTAAAAATAGTGGTTCCACTAAAGTAATGGCCCAGGGTGCAAAAATGGGCCTGATTTGAGGGCTAATCCACCACCATGATTATCATTGATTTCCTAACTAACTTGGGTAATCACTCAAAAATGTCCATGGAAATATCTAACCATACTTGGATAGGGACAAGAAATGGTTAGAGCATGCCTAGGGTTGTGATAATTTTCATTTTATTGCACTGACAAATTTCAAATTTGTCCATAAATAGTTTGATGTCCTTTTAATGCCTTCTTAGAAAACATTCTAAAAGATAATTTCATAGGTATTTTAAAACCTAAGTGGTTGGTTAATGGAGGCATGCAAATATAATTATCTATCTCAGTGCATATTTTGGTGTTTATACTAGATGTCCTTTATGCCTAAATTAATTACCATCTCATGAGTAATTCAGTTGAAAGGCAATATTAGTGGTCACTTCTTGAATGATTTGTTGAATCTGGGTGTCATTGGATCATTCTTTTTGTGCTGGACAGACCCAATATGACATAGACAAGGATAGTGCACATATGGTTATTTTTTGTTCATACTTGTGAGATAATTCATCGATGAAAACATTGTATTTATCCCTCTTATAGGTAATCTCATAGTCATGAACCATTAATTTGATTACCCACTTATGTTACTTAGGCAAAAGCACACATTGATCTAAGAAGTATTGAAGGCTATAGTGATAAATTTTGATGTAAAATTGCCTATTGGCTAGGTATATATGCCACTTGTTTAGGGCAAGAAGTATAGCTACCATATCTTTCTCATATGTTAACAACCAAAGTTTTTAAGGAAACTTACTTGGTGAATTCAAGGGGTTGACCATACTGCATTAGAATAACTTGAATGCAACTTCTTAAGGCATAACTTGTGATGAAAAATAATTTGGATAAGTTGGACATAGACATAACATGTGTAGTGCACTTGAATGCTTGAATAGTTTGAGGGGTATTTACACTACCTTAGACCATTGAAAGGCATATTTTTTTAACATGGCCATTAATGGAGTGGAAATTTTATCAAATTCATGGATACATTTTATATAATATCTATTCAGGTCCAAAAACCTATAAAGGATTTTTAGTGATTTGGCTTTAAACTAGTATTTCATAGCCTCAATTTTTTCATGATCCACCTTGACATCTTCCTCAGACACAGTGTGTCTAAGATACTAAATTTCCTTTTTTGAAAAACACACTTGGACCATTTGGTGCATAAGTTTTTATCGACAATGAGTTGGAGTATGTGGTTGAAATGTATTAAATGTTTCATCCAATAATGACTATAGAAAAGTATGTCATCAAAGAGCACTAGGATGACTTTGTGTAGAAATAGATGGAAGATATTGTTCATTAAGTCGTTAAGGGTTGATGGAGCATTTATGAGACAAAAGGTCAAAATGATAAACTCATAATGGTTATCATGAGTCTAAAATGTTTTATTATGAATATCATCATCCTTGATGCATATATGATGATAAATTAATACAATTCATTCTTTAAGAGCTCCATGCAATTCATCTAATAGCTCATCAATCATTAGAATGGGAAACTTGTCCTCGATAATGAATTTTTTGAGGGCATGAAATTCAATACAAAGTTGCCAAGACCCATATTTTTTTATACCAAAAATACATGAGAAGAGTAAAATTTTATGCTGGACATGATAACTCTAGCCTAAAATAATAATTGCACCATGTTTTCTATTTCATTCTTCTATAGTAATGGGTACTAGTAGGGGAAAATGTTTGGAGGTACACTACCTACAATTAGTTGAATTCCATGATATTTGGGTTGCCATGTGGGTAACCCCTTAGGTTCCTCAAAAATAATTGCATGATTTGATAATAATTATTTTAAATCTAGTCAATGCTTGGAATCAAATGATTCATTGAACGAAATGGTGCAAAGATATAAAAAATCGCATGAGATACTTATTTTAGAAACTTCTCCATGTAGTGAGAGTTGATGATACTTGTAGATCATGGTATAAGTATTTTTAATGTGTTTTGTTAGTATTTATTAATTAATGACACCCATAACTTAGAAAATTCCCTTAGGATAGGGCCTAATGTCTAAAACCACTTTACTTTTAATAGTATGTCATAACCTCCTAAATTTAGAACACACATGTGTGATTTCAAAATATAGTCCCCCATTGAAATGTAGACATTACAACATTTTAATTTATAAAGAAAATTTACTCTATTGATGATCATGACATCAAAATTTGAATAAGGATAAACATAGTAATCATCCTATTTAGATAGCCTAGGATCAATGAAAATATGCTTATTACCAATGTTAATGGGAATAATGAGGTGGTGTTTCTTAAAATACCACTTTACTCTAATAGTTGGAGGAGTGGTTATTGGCATCAACCAAAATTTTGGGGTGTGAATCCATGGTGCTAGGTTCTTTGACTTTAGCTTATTCGTTAGGGTAATATTGAGCATATTACCATTCTTTAGCATATGGTAGTGACTTGATATCCAAAAAATACAAATTTTTGTTCAATGAACATGTAATCTCTAGATAATGTTTCATCACAATTGTAAAATATCCCTTTTTGTGTCAAGCATGTATTTCTGTGTGTGAGAAGTTTAATAGAGGTGAATTTTTTAGGTGGGTTTGTGACTAGTTGTGGTGTTGTATATGTCTTCAAAGAACCAAAATTAGAAGATCAACATTGGGAGGTGATTTTATCTTTTGCAAGCTTTTCCAATCCTAATGCTTATATCATGTTCTTAGTTTAAACATCTTGATCTCTGTGTGAATTATATATTTGAGCCCACTAATGGAAAAACTCTCGAATAAGTCATCATTTAACACTTTGGTTTGGTTGGCCAACTTTTTAAATTTAGCTTCATACTAACGAACCATTTTGATTTTCTTTAGTTTGGTCAAGGCTCCAGTGAAATCATCATAAGCACCGAGACCAAAGAAAATTAAAAAAATCTTAAAAAATTCATCTCAAGTGGGTTTTATATGATATTTTTTAATACCATTGGTACCACAAGATAAATTATTTATCTAAGTTAAATGATGCAATGCATACCATGTCTACTCTCAAATGTATTGTACAAGCTGAAATACTATTCATTGTAATAAAACTAGTTGGTTGGTTCTATACCATCAAATTTTATAAGGTTTAATCTAAGGCCACATGGTGTCGATTAGGATATAAGTACATCTTGAGAATTATAATCACCATTAAGTCTATTTGAGAGCATGATAATTTTTACATTGATTACATGTAGTCACTCATTTAACATATTGAGTTAGGAGTTGAGCTGAGATTAGAATTAACCCTCGAGTTCCCCAATATTTTGTGCTATGGCTTAACTCCCTGCATAGGTGACAATCATTGATTAGAGGGATTAGGGGATGCCAAAAAATGATTTATAAAATTATATGTCAAAATGATTGGCTCAATGAGATGAACACAATGGTATAATTTTCACAAAGGTGAAATTAAAATTCTCAAGGTTATATGTGAAAAATAATGTTGTATGGAAATTATTTTTGGAAAAATTGAAATACCCATTAAAATGATCATCTCAATGATGAAAAAAAGTGTACTCTCCCTATGGGTAAAATAAATTGTACTCTTTTTTGGATTTTCTAATAGCTAGATACTACAACAGGTTCAAGTAACTATTCTGAAACATTCTAATCCTTCTAACTACTATAACGAGTTTAGGTAATTGTTATAAAAAATCATGACCCTTATAATGGCTATAGTCACTGTGTTTTTCCACCTGGTATAATATGATATTCTTTTTTATTCTTTGTTGTTACTATAGTTTTTAAGAACTCATAATCAAATCTATGACTTTAGGAATTTGAGGGTTACAAGAAAATATACTATAGGGTGTGTTTGGTATGTGAGCTTAAAAATATATTAATATCATTACAAAATAGTGTTTTATCAACATTTAAGAGTGATAACTAAAGAAAGTAAACATTTTATTACCCACTATCTTGTCCCTGAGGTACAATTTAAGTAACTTGCTAAGGCTAATTACCTATTGATGCATCACAAAAATAAGGAACTAAAGGCTTATTATGGTTAGGCTATGGAAACAAACACATGTCCTAATATACATGGAATCATAAGTCCATATCCAACATTTATAAATTGCTTACATAGTGGTGCATAACTCTTCACTCCATAGAATAGTGGAAAATTATTAACTATGTATCCTAAAACAATAAGTTTCTATTAGTTTTAAAACTATTGAAATGAAGTTTAAAACCTAACAAAAAAAGTGAGAATATAAAAAAATTAGGGAAAAAGCTTAGTGTTTCCAGTTTTTTACCACTTTCTAAACACTAAGATTTTGATTAGGTGAGGTGAGAACACATAGTGGACTAAAATAGAGAACCCTAAACCAATGAAAACTGTTATGGAAAAATGGCCTTGGAAAGAACTCTAAAACCAAATGTTAGGAACTTTATTGTAAAAAAAATCAATATTAAAATACAAATATAACCATATGCATTGAATTGAAAGAGAATCATAATACTATATTGAAAATTATAGAATCTTAATACAAAATATCACAGGATTATTTGAGGTGTAAAACTTCTTTTGGGCATAACTCAATACAAAATATTTAGTATATGATCTTTCCTCCTCTAAAATCCCTAATTTATGTTATTTTAATCAACACAACTATTAATTTCTATACATGTGTGATAATTATTCAAAGTGAATGGGATTACTTACAAAGTATATGTATTTGAGCTTTAATTAATAATACTTAATACAAACTAGAAGAGTTAGGACAAAGAGGTCTAACACATAATACGAATCCTTTATAAAAGTTATTTCAAAATACTAAAAATCATTTTTTTCTCTTTTATATTTAAAATTTACTAAAGATCCAAAAGAAATAATAGGAAGTAATGAAGTTTGAATATGAGGCATGTAATGAAATATGAATATGAGGCATTGATGACAAGTAAGGCATGAGATATTGTAGACATCAATATTAAAATAAATAATATTTCTTGAGAATAGATTTTAAAATAAATTAGAGTAGGTGGAAGCTTTTATAAGTTTAAAGAATGTCTTGTAACACATGATTTTTATTAAACCCAAAATTTTTGTTGCTCATTATTTTTCTCACCAACATTTGAAATGTGTGTGTGTGTGTGTGTGTGTGTGTGTGTGTGTGTGTGTGTGTGTGTGTGTGTGTGTGTGTGTGTGTGTGTGTGTGTGTGTGTGTGTGTGTGTGTGTGTGTGTGTGTGTGTGTGTGTGTGTGTGCGCGTGCGCGTGTGTGCATGCACACATTGAAATATAGTTATATTTGCATGTGCATCAACTAGATGTTGAAAGTGTAATTTCAAATGGAGATATTAAAAAATAGGTTTATTTAGAAAAAAACATTGTAATAGACTTAAATTGGAAGAGCATAAACTAATATTAAAAGTGTATTTGTAAATGGAGAGCTTAAAACATAAAACTATATGGCACAACTAGAGGAACGTTTTATAGGTAGAGATAAAAGTAAGTTATACTTGAACTAAAGAAACATTTATATGGTCTAAACCTATCACCCCCTATTTATATAAATGAAAATATCCACATATTCTTGAAATTAGATTAAATATAGTTATTATTAATGATAATATCTATATTAAAAATGAAAAATAATTTCTTAAGATAATTTTATCTTTGTAAACATTGATGATGGTATTTAAGACATGTTTTTTTGAAAATTTTAAAACCACTAAGCATATGTTATGTTAAAATAATAATAATAATAATAATTAAAGTGAAACTATTAAGAGTTATATGTGTTGAATTTGAAATAGTAGATGAAAAATATCTAAATTATTACCTTAGGAATTATAATAAATCGTAACAAGAAAATAAGCATCTATTACATATTATTTAGAATATGTTTCTTGAAAACATTTTGAAGAGAATGAATCTAGATTGAAAATATGGTTGATGAGCTCTACTAAGATTTTATAACATGCCTTTGGTCACATCATCATTACTCTTTGGAAGGAAATTTTCAAAATTTCCTTCTATAAGATCACACAACTATTGCATTGCATCTAACCCATTTCTACCTTTAGATGTCTTTGACAGAGATTTAAATAACAAAGCATTAAATTTTGTTTCCAAAGTATTAAATAAGTTATAAAAACTACCACTTAAAACCCTCTTGATGTTGTGTTATAATTTTTTAAGTTTGATAAATCTTGTAGTCACTTTTAGTAGTTTAATTTTGTATGATTTTTTATTGGCTAAGTGCCCCCCAAAAGCACTTTGAACTCCTAGGTGCATACAACTTTTAAATAAACTCATGTTAAGCATAACGATATTAAAAACTTGACAAAAATTTATTTTTTTGTTCAAGTTTAATAACCCAGACCATTTTCTCACTATTGTGGCTCATAGACCTTAATTCATTTGAAACTCACTACTTGTGTTCTCTCACTCAACTTGAGACTTCATCATCTCTAAGCATGCCAAGCTCAAAATATCAGACTGGGTTGAATATTTTGGCCTTAATTTTCCTTTGTGTGATTTTGTTCATCAATTTATTAATCCCTTAGGCAAATTAATAGGTTTTTACACAAAAATTCTATGTGGCTTGGTCACGAAAACTCATATATATTGAAATAGACTTGTTAGAAAACCTTAAGGAAACTATCAACATCCAAGTTGGTGATAAAAGGATCACACAACATGTGATATTTATTAAAATTCCAAAAACTTGTTTATGATGTTAATAAATGAACCATTATATCTTTGAGTTCTTGCTTATGGATAGCTCCATGCGTACTACTCCAAAAACCCCTTCTAAAGTGAACAAAAAAGATGAACGATCCACACACATATGGACTATAATGTCCAACAAGAAAATCATGTAAGAATCAAATTCATTTGTTAAAACCCTATATATTACCAACAATGATGAATGAGGTTCCTCGGTGGTGGACAAGTAGCTAATTACAACCACTCAACTTGTGGCAACATCAATATTCCACACCCATCAAGTTGTGGCCATTTTTTCAATAATGCCAAGCCATAAAGGGACATCCTAACCATAAAAAAACTCATTTTGAATAAATTATCTAAGGTATGTCTAATTACTAGTGGTGTTTAAATGTAAATTAGTGTCCCACTATGAGTGGATCCCGTTACCACCTCCAGAAAGTGGCAAATTTGCTTAATAAAAATGACTTAATTTTTAGTTGAGAGATTTCATGAAGGGTAATAATCAATCATACTTAGATAAAAAATTTAATTTAGTCAAGATTGATGAGCAAATTAACATACTAACAGAGATTAATAAATGATTGTGTGCTCCAAGAATGTATGTGGCCTCAATGACATGACCTGTAAGTATATTTTTTGAGATACATGGTATTTGTTTTAAACATACAAACTTTTTATCTTTAAGAAGTCAAAATATTAATTTTTTCTCTCAACTTTACCGTCAAAATTATATGTAGGGCGTTTCCTATCATACATTTGAGCTTGAGATGAGATGTGGTGGGATTATCACTTTAATTTCTCCCTCATTTTTCACTCAAATTGTCAACTAGGGATAAGATCCTATTCATTTTCTTTTGTGTACCATTTTTTATTTCAATTGTCACTTTCTCAAGTGGTATATGAAAATAGCTATGCATCTAATGATGCATTGAAGAGGGTATAGTCTTGGTAGCGGTTAACTAATTTCTTCCTTGACATCAAATAGATCCTATATAATGACTTAATTATGATTTAATCTTGTGAAGACAAGGAAGGGTTTCTCCATATTTATTTATGTGATAGATAAATAAAGGCATGGTTTTAAATCCACAAAAAAATCATGTTACATCATCACTAATTCACTTCCACATCACAATGGTTCACATGGTCTAATCTCTCATTTATGATCAGCAAGATCTTGATTGGGTGAAGTGAGAGAATACAATAGATAGAAGTAGAGAACCCTCAACCACTTGGAAAATATAGATCTTGAGATGATCCTTCAATAATCCATACATGTAGATGTGTTATCCCTATGACAAATATGGAAATAAGAGAAAATAAGGAATCTTTGATCAATTGAATTCTTGATAGAATGCTTTTTCTAAGTTGTCTCAAGGTCTCTTTGTTATTTTCTAGGTTCTCCCAGGTAAGGAATGAATGTGTTTTGATATTGTATTTATATCAATAACTTTTGAGAAGTAACTTACATTAAATCACTTAGGTTGACAATTAGGAGACTTTTTATTTACAAACTAGTTGAGTTTAGGGCACTGGACACTTGTGTCAGAACATGACACTAGAATCGATGGAGTTGTCTATCCTAAAAATTAGTGTCCAAAGAGAAGGAAAGTAGGTACAAAATTAGAACTTATAGAGGTGGAAGATAAGTAGGTTTTAATAATTATAGACAAGATGAAAGGTATAAGTCATCAAAATAAGATCAACTAAACTAAAAGATAGGTTAAGGGGCGCAAGATAGAGTAGATGTGAGACATCTAAAAGTGATGCGCAAATTGATGCGTTGGTCATCAAACTGCAACCACCTTGAAGCCAGTCTAATTAATTCAATTGAATTATCATTCGCATATTATCCTTGCCCAAGAAAACACTTGGCTAGTGAATTAAATAGGAAACAAAACAAAACCTGTTCATATATAAAATAATCAATTTCCTTCCATCATAGGTCTTACTGACAAAACAAAAGAATGATTGCTGGAAGTGAGCCTGATGTCAACAATGATTAATTGGAGTATGCATCCATTCCACAATTCGATTCACTACATCTAGTGTCATCACTAGTGTATCGTGTTGCAAAATACTTTAAACAATTAATCCTATTTAAGGAAGAACGTTCACATAATGGAAATTTTGTGTGGCTTGATAAAGATTTTGATTTATAGGACCCCCGTCAACTAATAAGATCTTCTTGCAGTTCTCCAACCCAGAAACAAACTTCACTCTCTCCTTTGCTTTATGTGAAGGCAAGTCTAAGTCGTCAAAAATTATTAACTATCTCACGGCCAAAAATTTTGTATAGCTAGGTGAAACAGTACTCTATCTTCCTATCAAGGGAACCTCTAAAATAATGGTCTTCACTGCATGTGTGTTGAGTAACATCTCCCATAGCATGCAGTTTGCATTGCACATTTTCATAAGGCATCCTTGGAATCAGAGAACCAAATCAAAGCATTGCAAGCTTTTGAAACGTTCATTATCAATTCGTTCAAGAAAGCAATAATATTACCTCACACTCGGATGGTTCCCTGATGGTCTGACCCTTTCTGAGTCTTATTTTCATCAATCCCTACAGAATCATCAATGATTATGTTTGAGTACTAAGCCAGAATATCAAGCATAACAAGAATATTTTGGACACATTGTTATTTTTTTGTTCCCTGTCCTCAACACCTGTGTTTCTTTGATTCGCCCGCTTGACTTCTGCTTCAATTCTTCCTTAGCAAGTTTCTTCTGGTTAACATTTGCTTCCTGCTCAGCGCTACTGTGTTTCCGTAATGCCTCCCTCTGTTCTATGTTATCTCTTAATGTCTTAATCTCATCAGGTTTCTTTGTAACAAATTCATGGAATATGATGCCTCCAGAACATAAGCCTTCTTCAACTTTAACAAGTTGCAATGTCAACTGAGGTCCAATTTCTTGAAACTTCACAGAACTTTGAGAGGATGCTCGATTTACTTTACCACAACCATTTGCAAGTTTCACTGTTGTTGCTTCATCTTCCACCTCACTTTTCGATCCATAATTTGGTTAGGTAACAAATTCACTCACATGATTACGACTTCTTAAGTCAGGAATCTGGTGGTTCTGCCCAAACTTTCTAATCCTATGTGAAATGCCAACAGGTTATGGGATTATGGGATGACTACAGTATATTGAACTTCTAATTACAAAAATAGGGGAAGCATCAGAGTTTCTGTTAAAGCTAGTCAAGTTCTCAAACTCATGTCATAGGCGCAAGTGGAATATGTATCACAACAAATACATATGTTATAAAATCCTTAAATGATTGAATCAAAACACATTCACTTTATCTTTCACAACCTTTATTCTTTTAACTATTCTATAGAATCGACTCCTACAGGCAACTTCTACACAGTTCTCTATTTGCAAAGACCCCAATAATTCACAAATAAGTTTGAGAGCAAAAGATAACCAATCTTGTCATACACAGGCCTGTCACTATTGGAACCAGAATGCTTATACATAGGATATAGGATGGCGAATCAATCCATAGTCTTAATTAAATTCATCAAATCAAAATATACATACTTATAACTATTTCTTGGCCTTTGAAGGCCTTATTTCAGACTTCCACACCACCTTCGCTCCTTGCTATCTTCTCTACATCCTTCTGTCCTTCCTCCTTCTCTTCTCCCTTTCTACGTCCTTAATGAATTCTTCTTTGTTTTCTTTCTTTCTTTCAAGTATCTCTCTTCCAACTTCTACGCCCAAATTGGGCTTAAGGCAAACAAAAGACTGTTTTTAAGTTTTAACAATTTACTAAGGTTGAAAATAGTTTCAACCATTTTCCCCCTATTTCCTCAACAGCCTAACGATCATTTTCCACCTTTTCACTTTTCACTTTTGATAATTACATTTTACTTTCAAGATAAAATTTTGAAATTTAAACAAGAATTTGGAGGGAAAACAGGAATTTGAATTTTCACACTAGAATTTGAAACTATTGTAGATGCTCCTGCATCAAAAAGTGGGAAAGGTCCATAATTAAGAAGGAAAATGAAGGTTTATGTTTTCCAAGAGTAAAAATTAACTCGATGCTATATAATTTAGAAATAGTGTCTTCATTTACACCCCCTTTAATCTATTAATGAAATTACTAGTTTAAATGAATGAAATGTATACCTAGGTTTGTATAACACAACTTTTCTTTGCTTGAGTTCCACTTGAGTGTTTTCATAGTGACTAACTACAACCAAGATCATGTTACATTATATAATTAGAGTATATAATATGGAACTTGAAAGTATTTAAAATATTTAAATTTAAAGAGCAAGGTTAGGAGTACAATTATGTTTTGATGTTAGCAAGTCGATTTAAAAGATATATCATTCTAAGGATCTAAAACTGAGATTAGGATAAATATATATAAATATATAAATTTTATATATCTAAGGAGATATAGAGAGAGATAGAGAGAGATATTGGATGGCACATGCCCCCAACCTTGGAGAAAGGTGAGTTTCCATCTTGTAGTTGAGATTAGCTCAACCATGCAACCCAATGATAATTATAACTTGGTAAGTCTGGATGAGACAATCAAGTCCAACTTTAAAACATATAAATATTGAGTTATTTAATCACCTAAACCATAAAAAAATCAAACCAAATATTGTAATATATTTGCTCAATACAATTTGTAAAAGTTCATCCTAGGTATAAGTGTGTAAAAGTACATGGCATGGTAATAGTCTATATAAGTGTTTTGAAAATTAAAAATGATTTTTATTTTAAATTATTAGGTTAAAATTACATAACATATACATCTTAGATATTTCTCATGCTGAATCTTTGTATAACAATGGTACCAATGTATAGAATTTGCCACAAGTGTGAGTATAAAGTTCTATAATTATGTACTTTAGCAAATTTGGAAATTGGTAAGTGTGGAAAACATGATTCCAAATCATGTCCCCACTATACATATATTTAAATATTAAAAATTAAATAATTACCAATGGGGAGAACATGTTTCAAAACATACCCCCGCTATAATCTTGAGATGCTAAATACTAAATAAGTGGAGAACATGCTTCCAAATGATGCACCCACTAAATCTAATAACTATGAATATGTGTAATTCATGCATATATGACATGACCCCACTGAATATTAAAACTGATATAAGTACCACATATCGAATAAGTGTGGAGAAGATGATTCTAAAGAACGCCATACTTAATCTAAAATTATGCCAAATGTAAAGAATGTGGATCTATGACATGCCCCCATTGATATAACCCCTATTGAGGTGAGCGAGGAATGAAAAATAGTATTTACCTCACCTCAAAAGGATAAGACAAGTGTATAATTCATGAATGTAACCATGTAGCATATAGAAATAACATGTCTAGGTAAATATATCATTGAGGTGCATATCATAATGTGATCACGTGAAGGATTAAGATGTATAATAAATATCATGACAATGTTTAGATAGAAATAGTAAAATCTCAACAATAAAATCAAGCACATGCACAAGAGCACTAAAACAAAAGTCAACATACAATGGTCCTAGGATACTACAAACAATAGGCATGTTCAAATGTCGCACAATTGAAGGGACATGACTTAATCAAATGCCCACAAAAATAATAATGACATATTTAAATGTCCATAACAAAATCAATGACATGTTCAAATGTCAAATAAATCATACATAGGCATGGACACTGTAAATGAAGGAGTGTATTCAAATGCTCAAAAAAACAAGTCAATAGCATGGTAAGACACTAAAGGAAGTGCATAATGGAAAGCATAAGAAACCATAATAAACATATCATAATATCCCATGGATCAAATGTGTTAGAAAAAAAATTCAAGTGTATAACATATCAAGTATCTTATGAATGATATAATCATGGATAAAGGCATGTGTAAGTACATATATGAGCTCAAAATAATGTAGAGTGACCATAAAATTATATAAACTATGAGTATCATGATAATAGGCATGGATGCCCCCAATGTTCATATGACATGAGTAGAGGGAAGACCCAACATCCAAAATAGGAATAGATCATGTAGTTGTGTATGCCTGTATCTCTCTCAAGTAGAAGTATGACACATATGTGTACATATAAGTAACTGCTATGTTATCCATCAACATTGAACTAACACATGGATGCCAAACAACCAATATAATATGTGGGTTTCTGAAGTGTTTTAAGATATTTTTCATGTTTTTTAATTTTTTTTTTGTATTTTTGGAATGTGAGAGCACAAGATCATCCTATGATCCTATCCAAAGGGTGATCATAGATATCTGCCCACTATGAACCTAGTGTAATAAGTCATGACATTTTCAAGGAGCATGTATAGGTGTAATATCTTTCATTTTTATATCCATAATGTTCTATGTAAGTAAAATAAGACTCTGTAGTCTTGGATAAATGTAATATTAATAGGATTAGGGGTTTGTAAAACTCACCATTTGTTTGCTTTGTGATTTATTTGGAATAGTAGTAATAGGAACATGTTTAGGTGATCTAGAGATCCGAACATGATGCATAGTATATAATGATCTCATGGAATCCACTTTATGTCTCTTATGTAATGGTATCTTAAGTAACAATCACCTAGTAAAGGGGATTATTTGTTGCTTACCCCTTTTTAGTGAATTAGCCAAGTAATAGGATCGATAGTTAGTTTCATGGGTATAAGTTTATCTTGTTCAATAGGATGTTCATATGAGATACTAAAAACTATAATTACCCTATTGACATGTTTGTATTTAACACACCCATGCACTGTAGAAGGTGTTGGTTGAAGTGTATGGATCTAAGGTCTTTGCAATAACATATCAAATATGTCTACGGAAGGTATAATTGAAAAGTTAGTAACCACATGTGTGGGATCGACCTGTAAATGTAGGTCCCATCGAATATTGTAATGGATCTGGTAGAAGGATACAAATGATGATGAGTATAACCCAAATTCATAAGTAATATCATGGTGCAAATGTTGTCTCTTTCACTATTATCAATCATAACACTTCATATAGGGTGTTTGTCAAGGTATGCCCTAATGAATAAATAATGAAGATCAGATTCATCATCTTTAATCTCACTATCATTAAAATAAAAAGAAGGTCTCTGAACCATATGAGATATATGTCATGTATAAGTACTAGTGATCCCATTTAATGGATGCCCATAATGTGATGGAAGAGGATGTGCATTATATGCCAATTGAACTTCTACTTCCTTTTAAGAATGGTCTTGTAAAGGATTGTTAAATATTTTCTATTTTTGGTGATTACTAGATTATGAACCCAATTTCTTTGGTGGATCATCAAATACAATATTTTGATCATCAATAAGGTCTTGTATTTTATTCTTCAAGGTAAAACATATGTTCATAGAATGCCTTGGTCTCTTGTGATAATCACAATAAGCATTCAAAATATATCCTTTTGGTGGATGTTTATTCATATCAACCTCTATAGGATGAGGGAGATATATAATCTGACATTCTATTAACCGCATGAGTAATGATGCTGGAGACTCATGTAAACATGTAAATTGTCTCCTTGGTGCATTATATAATACAAGATGATTATGTGGTTATGATACTATATTAAATTTAGTTCTTGTTTTCTTTTTAAGTTCACAAGGTTTTACCTTATAACTTGGTTTGATTGTAAAATTGGTACTAGATGTAGATGTAGCTAACATGTTCACTACATACTTGAGATTATTGAATGAATTAAGTTTCATTTCATGGACCCATAAAACATGGCATAAGTCATCAAAATATTTAAACTTATTTAAAAAATGGACTCATGTAAATGAGCAAGAAAACTTTAATTGAATATGTAGTTTAATTCTTTAACTACCATAGGATTGGTCATTTGAACCAACATTGTCTTATATCTCAATACATATTCATTTATTGGTTCATTTGTTCTTTGTTTAATTTTGAAAATTTGAGCATAGGAAATATTTTTGGAAATATTAATGGAAGAGTGTGCTTAAAACTAATATGGAAGAGGTTTGAATTATTTCATAGATCGAAGAGGTAAATCATACAACCACCTCAAAGCATTGTCCTTAAGGCTTCTTGCAAATAATTTGGTCAAAATTTTATCATTGTAGGCATAGACAAGGCATGCCACATAAAAGGATCCAATATACTATTGAGGATCACCTTTCCCATCATAAAAAAGAAATTAGATGCATCAAAACTAGTTGGCAAAGGGTGTAAAACTGTCTCAATTGTAAGAGGGTTATGTAACACATCTTGGGAATTAATAGCATGAGGATATTTTAAAGTGTTTTATTCAATGTTTATAACTATATCCTCAAAATTATTTGTAAATTTAAGGAGTGTTTGAACCATAGAACCATTGGGATTTAGATTAAAAGGTTGAGTAGTCACCAAAGGGGATGTAAACATGGTTTGAGTACTAATAAGCATTGCAACTAGTATTTGAGTTGATTTCTTTTATAATTCCATGGTAGATGTAATAATAATTTTTTAGTTTTTAGGAAACTAAGGTTTAAACACATAAGCTATGCCCCCACTAGATGTATTAGGTGGTAATGTGTTCAATGGGAGGTATGTTTCCACTATACTTTTTTAATTTTTTGTTTTCAATATAGTTTTGAGGATCTCATCAAGGTCTTTAGGGTTTTGATGAATACACTCATAAAATAATGCAATTTTTTGCACTTGTTTGTGGTTTCTTTTATCAATTTCATTTCTTTGATAGTTTTCATTATCAAAATCTTCTTCTATGATACCTTATCAATATGTTTTTCATTATCAACATTAGTATCATCATGAGCCATAATATGAGATCCCTCTTTGGTTTGAGACATCTTGGATGTTGGTAGTTGAAGCTCAATGTGTTGAATAGGCACACCTCCCAATCTAAGGCTATGCCTAGGTTGTATGAAAAATAATATAAGTAGGAAATGAAAAAATATAACAATCTAAAACCCTAGTTGAATGAAAACCTTTATAATTAGAAATGTTTACATTCATTTGAATCAATTTTAGTAAATATTTAACCCTAACATGGTTCTAGATTAGGGTTATCTATAAATCAAATGGGATATAGACATAAATAATCACAAGGGTGATATTTATATCTAAAATAGGTCAATTGGGTGCTAAACTCAAATATACCATATGCTGAATTTATTATGTTGAATTATGATAAAAATAGTAAGTATAATTATGCAAGATATGGAAATGACAATGAATTAATGTACATAGTTAGTTATGATGCTAATGTAGTAATAAATCTAAAAAATGTATAAACTATGCTAGAAGATGATTATGGATCAGTCACCAAATTCTAGATTAAGTGTCTCTAGAGCCTCAGATACTTGCATCACGTTGGGATGGTTGCATTGATGCTAGTGTTTGGGTTCGATATAGGTGTCTTATACAAAATACCTGATGAAATAACATGTAACCACCTAGATTATTCTACATTTATCTCTCCCTTCAATCTCATGCATTCAGATCTAGGTCATAGACTATCTCTCCTCATGAATTTACAAAACTCTAGTTCTTTATCTTCATGATGACCTTAGGAAAAATGGGTTAGTGGGCACATAGTGTCAAACTAACCCAAAATACCCCTCTATTAATGAGCACAAAATACATAGCCAATACATTGAAGAGAGGCTCATACCAATGTGGTTTTAACTTACATGTTGGATTATATGTGAATCATGCAATATATGATGAGAAATTACAATAGTGACCTAACTTGTAACTTGGTAAATATAGCTCTTAGGTTACTCCTTCAGTACTTTAGACCTGTAGATATGTTTTCCCTATTACTGATATGGAAATAGGAGAAAATAAGGAAGCTTTTCTCAATTGAATGCTTGATATAATTCTTTTGATAAGTTTCTTTGGTCTCTTTGTTCTTTTATAAGTTTTTCTAGGTGAGGAATGAATGAGGGTTGATCTTCTATAACATCCCCACTGGGATCTACCTAGAAATTCATGATTTTTCAAATTAAACACATATATCAAAATAGATTACCCAAGAGAATATAACAATGATCAAATAAAGTATTCAAATGTAAAAATAGAAACAATCAAATAACACCACTGATCACTGATATCATGAGAGAATATCATAATGCTAAGATAAAAATTAATTACATTATTTCAGTTGTGACTAATACAAAATATAGTCACCATTAACAATGTTCAAGAATAATTAATTACAACTCTTCATGGCAATTTTCAATAATGAGTACAATATAATACAATGTTCAAATAAGATACATGGCTTCCTTGAAGCATAGTCCCCAAACTTCAAGTATCTAAGACAATCTCAAGTGTCATATCAATAATTAGTACTATTGTGGTGAGGGAGAGAATCATCCAAGAAATTTTCTATCCCAACCACAAACCAATGATCCCCTGCACTAATCCCATTAGAAAATATCCCTCCCTTCCTATATGTGTAGATAGTGATGGCATGATAATCCAGAGAGACAACCAAGTACTCGTGTGTTGTATGGTTTCTAACTAAACTAAACATGTAGTCTATCATAGAAAACTCAATCCATTGCAAGATAGAAAAAATACATGTAAACCATACACATGAAATGATAATGTCTCACTAAACATACTTTGACTAAATATTTAAAAATAATAATATAAAAGTGATCTATAGATCAATCAAATTCATACACACCAATTAATTAGACTACCTTCATTTGGTAATATAATTCTAGTAAGCTAATGAAGTCCATCCCACTCCTTACTCCACATTAAAAATGCACATTGGTCAAATACAATTCAACCACAAGATTCACAAAATTTACATCCTACTAACAAATACATCACATGGCATGTTAAACATAGGAGTAACTACAACATACATTTATTTCATCAAATATATGCATGAATTTTCCATTATTTTCTATCCCATACTAGAAATAAAGACTAAATTTATACCATCTGAGTAAATACACAATTAACTGCATAGTTAAAATAATATAGTTTATTTCCAATTTAATGTCACCCTATGGTAACCCTTATTACCATAGTTTAGTGTTTTAATTATAGCTACAAAGAATCCATAATCCAGTCAAATTAAGTAGTCACAACTTCATGGAATCCTAATCTTATATTCAACCAACCAGTTATAAATAAGTGATTTCTCAATTCATAGGAAACATAAAAAACACATTGTCATATTCTCTTAGTCATGTTTGCACACCCTCGTAAAGCTCTAATAATTATATTTATTTATTTTAGTTTATAACACAAGTACACATCATGAAGTACTATTATATACAATCAGGAATGTTACACTTATTTTTCGACAATCACTCTTGTTAATAACCATGAATGTATAACTTGATATAACATCAAATTTTATATGATGAGTTTCATACAACATGTAATCCAAATACCCCACATGGTTATATCATGATACCTGAATTGCTAAATTCACTTAAGGTAATATTTCATCCAAATAAGCATTTTATAATGAAACTTATGTTATTTCCAAAGACATATGGTTCTATATTTCCATTTAATTATAGCCAAATCATTTACAACATCACATGAGGAATAATTCAACTACGTTTTCATATATATCTTTTATGGTTTGTAAATACATGCCATAAAAAAACTTTATATAAATACTTATGTTTTAAAAGGAATTTTCCATATTAAGTAAATAAATCATAATGCTTCAATAAAAAAACTCATTCCCATCTATAAGGTTAAAATGATATACTCTTGGTATAACAATACACCATTTTGCATTTATTGTCGGTTTTGGGTTTAATATAAAACATTGTATTCATACATGTACTAAGTGTTTAATCTATTACACCCATGATGTAATATTGATATTATTTATTAAATATAATCACCCTTATTATTAACATGACTATGCCATGATTTTGTTCATATGATAAAATACAACCTTTGACCAAGGAAAACCCTAAGTTATAAATAACAATGCCATAGCTATTACAATGACCAGAGAACAATTATTCTCCTATAATCCATAAATAAATCTATTAAGGATGTTATTAATTGAATATCTAACTAAATTTATATTAATTTTCTTTTGACTCAATAAAACATCAGGCAAGGTTTAAAATATATTCCCAGTCATATAGGGTGATTTGAATTCAAGGTTGCAAACATTAAATAATTAGAAAATAAGATTTCAATGAACCATCTAAGTGACACAATTTTTTTAATACATGCAAAAATATACATATATTGACACCATCATATATATTATTGTATATATTTTTTTAAATTAATGCCACTGCTAACAAGGCTTTTGTAATTCTAAAAACCATGACTTCCAAGACATATTGACATAGTGATGGAAACACTTAAAGATCTAATTTTTTTGATATAGTCAATGCCTATGTTATTTTATGTGATCCAAAATAAGGCATTTATCCTTCATATAATTATATATTTACCAATATGATAATATTAAAGCATAGTTGAATAGACTTTAATTTCCATGACTCCTAAATGAGTGATGCCATAACCTTAACATGTTGGAAAAACTCCTAAATAACATCTACAGGTTCACTACCCATCAAAAATCAATGACGCCATTAGGAGGTTCTAAAATATCAAAAACTAAAGTGCATTCCCATAGGATCAAAATTAAAAAAGTGTATAGTTACAGTAGAATATTGACAACAAATTGAGTTTTCTTGGATCTGTATATCTGATAGAAGTATATGTTATTTCTTATTGTATGTCTAAAATAAAATAAGATCAATAAATAATTTTAATAATCCCTATAGTCATACACATGGCTCAACACATCCATGATTTATATATATTATTTTATATCTATTGAATACTACATGCTTCTGTATTCCATGGGAGAAATTCACTTACAATTTTGGACTATAAGTGTTGAAAATAGAATATACAAATTTTATACACAGAGATAATTTACAAGGATATAATTATATGAGCCAAAAAATAATTAAAAATTAAAAATGCAAAACCTACTTGTATAATTTATTGCATATTCTCTGATCTCTCCTTCAATGTTGCATCCCTTGTCTCTTTTCTTGATCTTCTCTTCTCCAAAGCATCAAAATAATAACTTCCTCCGACTTTCCTATATAAAAATAGGTGCAACTCTACTTTTCAAGTGTTTTTTTTTTCTAAATTTTAAATTTTTGTCATTTTAATATATATATATATATATATATATATATATATATATATATATATATATATATATATATTTTAGATTTTTTATTTTTAATCTCTAGCTTTTCTTTTATTTAATTTCTTTGTTTTTTTTTTCCAATTTTCCTTTTTCCAGATAATTTTCATTTTTTAATATATATTAATATGAAACACTCAAATATCATAATTTTATTAAATTAAATTAGCATCTAAATATATTAAGATAATTTAAATGACAAATTTACAAATTTACAAATAACCCATATTTTAAATTAACTTTTTCTAAAATTGGTCCTACCATTATTAATGATAAGTCATGTCACATACCCAAAAGAGTTCATTACGACATTTACCTATATGGGAAAACCATAAAAAAACAATATCCCAAGTAAGAAATAAACATATCATAAGCAGTTATTTTTAATTCATTTTTAACATGTAATATCTATTGTGGTATGTGTAGGGTTTCGCCAGCTCTCTGTAGGCCTGTGGCATCTCCATCTACATCACTATCTTTAATTGTGTTTTCCCTTTGACATTCTCTAAGGGATGAGTTCTCCTGTGTTCACCTCACAACACGTAGAGAATTAAATCTTATTATATGATAATATATAACAATAGATATAACTAAAATAATATATTTATATACTCAAAATGTAAACACATATATTAACCAACTCATAGTAAACAACCATGTATCATCATGTATCTAAGTAATATTTTACTATCCCATAATAGCATAAATTTTAAGGTTAGTCAGAAATATAAACCAATATCATGTGTCCACTATAAATATTCATGAATAGTCAAATATTTTGCTTAGCGGGGAATCAAGATGCAACATCCTCCCCCTAAAGCTAGTCATCGTCCCAAATGACTCTTATTCAAACATATGTTTTAAAATAAAAATATTTTTCAACTGAAAATAATATAATATAATAGTATCTAATCAAAAAAATAAATGTAGAATTTTTTTGAAGAACTCATCATAGTCCTCCCATGTAACACTATCCTCAGGGTATTGGTCCCACTGGACCATGCATTGTGACATCTCTCTATTATATGAATGAAGTTTTCATGTGTTTATTATCCTAATTGGTTCTACTATGATGACCTTGAGATTCAGAACCTGCAAAGCATTCCAATCTAACACATGCATAAGATCAACTATATATTTATTAAGATATGAAACATGAAAGACTATGTAAAATAGCTAGGGTTGATGGCAATGAAAGACTATATGCAATAGGATTGACCATTTATAACACCTCGAAGGGTCCCACATATCTTGATGACAATTTTGTAGACTTTTTGATTTTAATTGATCACTTCTCTAGATTTACTCGTAAAAACACTTTATCACCAACTACAAATGCCTTTTTTTCTCCTCAGATATGCATAACTCTTCTATCTGTCATTGGCCTCGGCCAACCCCTACATGATTAGTTTAAATTTCTCTTTCATCTCTAAGATCATCTCAGGTCTGAAAACTACCCTGTCCTCTATCCTATCCTAGCTAATGGGTGTCTTGCACCTCCTCCCATAAAGTGCCTCAAATGGTGCCATCTCCAATGCTAAAGTGTATGATTTGTTATAAAAAAAATTGACAAATGGATGATAATATTCCCACTTATACTATTGGTCCATGCAATACATTCATAGAAGATCATCAAGACCCTGATTAACTCTCTCAGTCTATTTGTCAGTCTCTTGGAGGTAAGTTGTATTGAAATTAAGTTACGTACCCAAATTTGAATTCAAATTCATCAAGAACCTCAAATTCATCTTTGGATCATGATTCAAAATGATCTTCTTTAGAAAACCATAAAACATATACACTTCTTTACAAATATCTTTGCAATGGTAGGTGCATCATCCATCAAATTATCTGGTAGGTGCACATGCTTAGATTTCACTCATTGACAGTCCAGATAATGTGACTCATAATCAACTACATCTTTCTTGATTTATTTTTTAAAATGTAGTGGTCTAATCTCTACCATCAACTTGGTTACATCTAGATGTCCTAAATAAGGGGCATTGTATAATTCCTTTAGCACTGTGGTCCACATATTCTCTTGATCTGACACATACATGCATCTATTGTAACATAATACACCATCACTCTCCAAGCTAAATCCTTTGTATCAAGGATTCTGAGCATTCTCTGATAATTCTTTTCTAACTTGATCATAAAATTCATCCCCTAAAGATAACCCAATCATCTGATCTATGAAGGTACTCCTGATAGTAGTTATAACTATAATTTACCTTCTGTGATTGAGGATATTGACTAATCTATTCTCTTTTCCTTTGATATAACTAATATTAAAATCATAGTTAAATAAAAACTTAATTCAACATCTCTAATGAGCATTCAAATTAGGTTGGGTGAAAATATACTTGAGTCCCAAGTTATCCATCTTGAGCTCAAAAGGTTTTCCTAACATGTAATGATGCCACACTTCTAAAGTGTGAAAAATCAATGCAAGATCCAAATCATGGGGGGCATAATTCACCTCATATAGCTTTAAATTTAATCACTCATAAGCCACCACTACACCATCCTACATAAGTAATCCACCTAATCCATCCCTTGATGCATCTGTGACCACTAAAAAATGACCATTTGGGTCTGTAACTCTCAACATTGGTACTGACATAAGCCTTCTCTTTAACTCCTAAAAATCTAGTTCACACTTTTTTGACCAAAATAATAAGTGATTCTTCCATTGCAAGGAAGTAATTGGGTTAGTTATCTTAGAAAAGTTTGGAATGAAATTCCTATAGTAGCCTGCTAACCCTATCAAGCTTCTAACCTCATGCACATTCTTTAGTGCTAACCATTCCATAATGGCTTTAATATTCCCTAGATCTATAGAGATACCATCTATAGAGATAATGTGTCCCAAATACTATAATCTTTCTTGAAAAAATGCATACTTGGATAACTTTCTATATAGCTTCTGCTTCCACAACTATTGTAGAACAAGTTCCAAATATTGAAGGTGTTCCTCTTCATTCTTTGAATAGATAATAATGTCATCTATAAAAACTAGAATAAAGTGATCGAGGTAATCTCTGAATACATTGTATATGATATTCATGAATGTTGTTGAAGCATTAGTCAGTCCAGATCATAAAACTATAAATTCATAGTTCCTATATTGATTTCCAAATGCTATTTTCAAAATTTCCTCATCTCAAATCCTTCACTGATGATATTCCGCTCGAAGATCAATCTTAAAAAAATTATTTTCTCCTTGAATTTGATCAAAGAGATCATTTATGTAAGGTAAGAGATACATATTTTTGATGATTTCCTTGTTCAACATTCTATAAGCAATACATAGTTGAAGGGTAGCATCCTTATTCTTAACAAAGACAACCGATGCACTCCATGGTGACACACTTGGCCTAATCAAACCCTTAGCTAACAATCCCTGAAGTTGAGCCTTTAGTTCAACCAACTCAGTGGTTATCATCTTATATGGTGCATTAGATTGTGATTCTAAACTAGGTATGATGTCTATAAAAAAATTGAACTCACATCTAGGAGGCAAACCCATCAACTCTTCTAGGAAACACATCATGAAAATATATGAGAAATAGGTAATATTCAAGATATGTTTCCTTAGGTTACTCAATTTAATTTATCTTTAACAATAATTATTTTGCACCCTTTCCCTTGAGCATTTTTAAGCTACATAATTAAAATTTTCCTAAGCTTCAACTCTCTCTTCTCACCTTGAATTTGTGTCTGAATTTTGAAATCATCAAGACACTCAACCTTCTTCAGGTAACAATAAAACTTAGCTTTATGTTTTGTAATATAGTTGAATCCTAAGATCACATCATATGATCTTAGAGTGCTACATACAAATCCATAACTGTTGTGAATTTCGGCAACCTAATTTCTACTTCAACTAGACACCTATCAACCATGACTTTTGCATCATTCCTATACCACACTAACCATGTGTTTGCCTTCACACCAGCTGTTCTATTAAACTTAATAAGCATCCTAGGAGCTATAAAACATTCAGTGGCTCTTATATCTATTAAAATGGAAATTAGATGGTCAAAAAAAGTAGTTGATAGCTCAATAGGTAATCACTAATATTTGGCCTGATGATTATCGACAACTGCATAAATTTGCTACTAAAAAATACCCTACTGAGGATTAGGGTCTTTTCCTTTGACTTGTCATCTAGATAATCATGATCATAATAATCCTCTCTGTAAATAAAACATCCTCTTGGTGGTCCTTTCCTAACATTTTGTTGGTTTCCCTTGAAATGGTATTTGGATTCATTGCCATGTTTCTTATTGCCTAAACCATTGTTAAACTTGGCATTATAGTTTTTAAAATGTTTTTTAGATTCTCCACTCCTCTGTTTTCAATTCTTCTTCTTGAAGGGTGACTAAGAATTTTCAAACCTTTTCTTGAACTTATCCTTGTCCTATGAAAGAGACCTCAACTTTTGCTCTTATTTGACTGCCTTCTCAAAGACCTGATCCATAGTGGAAGGTCAATGAACATCTACCTCTCCATTGATCTAGGACCTCAAACCCATAATAAACCTTTATATCCTAAACAAGTAATCTCTTTGATGCTGAGGTACATAATTCAATCGTTTAGTGAATTGCTTCCATTACGCATTTACTAACATTTCACCCTACTTTAGATTTTTAAAGTCTATGAACTTCTAATCAAAATAAATTTTTGGGATCCACCATGATCTGAATAATGCCATAAGCTGATCCCAAATGGTGGTGGTCAAATTTATATTTATTTCTAACCTTTTATCAACCCACCACATAGTTGCATTACCAACCAACTGGTATGCTCCCCATACTACCTTGGTGACCTCATAGTAGTTTCAAATTTCAAAATATTTTTCCATCTCTATTAGCCATCCCTCAACTCTATCACCTAGAATAGTCCCATCAAACTTAGGTGGGTTCACCTTCTTCATGTCTCTGGCCAACTCTACAACAAATTGAGCTCTAACATCTTGAAGATTATTTTGCTCAACAAGATGATCTTCAGGTTTGTAATTTTGTTCTTCTTCCTCATGGACATAAACCACCTAATCCAAAGCTATAATCTAATCTCTTATCTCATTCATAACTATGAGAATCTAATCCATCTTTGTTGACTACTCAACATCAAATTGGCTATGATCAAATGGAGGGTTGATCTCATTAGCATTTGAAGGACCCTCTCCAAAAAAATTTCATCTCACCATCCTTATTTCTCTCAAAATAAAGATATGAAAATGTTAGTGGACTCATTATGCCCTAGAGTTTGCGTCGTAGCTCTGATACCACATGTAACATCCTCACTGAGATCTACCTAGAAATCCATGAATTTTTTAATTAAACACATATATCAAAATAGATTACCCATGAAAATCTAATAGAGATAAAATAAAGTATTCAATTGTAAAAATAGCAACAAGAATATAACACCATCAATCTCTAATATCATGAAAAAATATCATAATGCTAATATAGAAAGTAATTACATTAATTCATCGACAACTGATATAAATATATATTCACCACTATCAATGTGCAAGAACAAGTAATTACAACTCTTCATGATAATTTTTAATAATAAGTATAATATAATACAATGTATAAATAAGATACATAGATTCTTTGGAGCATAGTTCCTGAACTTCATGTATCTATGACAATCTCAAGTGTCATCTCAATAAGTAGTACTATTGTAGGGAGGGAGAGCATCATCTGAGATTTTTTCTACACCAACCATAGACCAATGATCCCCCACACTAATTTCATCAATAAATGGCCCTCCCTTCATGGATGAGTAGATAGTGATGGCATAAGAATCCAGAGAGACAAATAATTACCTATGTGTTGTATGATTTTTAACTAAACTAAACATGCAGTGTATCATAGAAAACTCAATCTATTGCAAGATATTGCACATATATGTAAACCATAATCATGAAATGATAATGTCTCACTAAACATACTTTGGCCAAATCTTTAAGAATAGTAATATAAAAGTGATATATAAATCAATCAAATTTATACACACTATTTGATTGGATTGCCTCTATCTAAAAATACAATGTTAGTAAACCAGTGAAGTCCATATCACTCCTTACTCTACATTAATAATGTAGATTGGTCAAATATAATTCAACCACAAGATTCACATAATTTACATCCTACTATCAAATACATAACATGGTATGCTAAATATAAGAGTAACTATAACATACATTTATTTCATCAGATATATGCATGAACATTATAGTATTTTCTATCCCATACTATAAATAATGACTATAGTTATACCATCTGGGTAAATACATAATTAACTGCATAGTTCAAATAATAAAATTTATTTCCAATTTAATGTCACCTTATGAAAAATTATATTACCACGGTTCAACATTTTAAGCATAACTACAAAGAATTCATAATTTGGTCAAATTAAGTAGTCATAATTTCATGAAAACCTAAGCTTATATTCAACCAATCGGTTATAAACAAAAAAAATTAAAATTTCTCAATTCGTGTGAAAAATATAAAATACATTATCATATTCACTTAGTCATGTTTACGTACCTTCGTAATGCTTTAATAACTATATTTATTTAATGTAGTTTATAACCCAAGTACACACCCTGAAGTACTATTATATACTATTAAGCATATTACACTCATTTTCCGATAAGCACTCTTGTTAATAACCATAAATGTAATCCCAATACCCCACATGGTTATCTCATGATACTTGATTTCTAAATTCACATAAGGTACTAAATCATCCAAATAAGCATTTTTATAATGAAACTTATGTTATTTCCAAAGACATATGGTTTTATATTTCCACTTAACTATAACCCAATCCTTTATGACATCACATGAGGAATAATTCAATTACTTTTCATTTATATCATTTATGTTTTATAAATACATGTCATAATAAAAATCATTCTTTAAATACTTATGGTTTACGAGGCATGTTTCATATTAAATGAATAAATCATAACACTTTAATTAAAAAACTCATGCCTATCTACAAGGTTAAAACCATATACTCTCAGTATAATAATACGCTATTTCACATTCACTAGCAATTTTGGGTTTAAAACAACCATTATTTGCATACATGTACTAAGTGTTTAATCTATTACACCCATGATGTAATATTTATATTATTTATTAAGTATAATCACCCTTTTTATTAGCATGACTATTTCCATGTTTTTATTCAGATGAGAAAATACAACCTTTCACCAAGGAAAAACTTAAACTATAAATAACAATGCCATAGCTATTATGATGACTAGCTAATAATTTTTTCTCCTATAATCCATTGATAAATCAATTAACTATGTTATTAACCAAATAGAACAAAATTTCTATTATTTTTATACTAAATAAATAAAAACTTAGGCAACAATTAAAAGATACAACAATGCCCAGCCATATAGGGTGATTTAAATTCAAGTTTGTAATCATTAATAATCAGAAAATAAGATTTCAATGAACCATTTGAGTGACACAATTTTTTTTATACAAGCAATATCTTACATATATTGAGACCATCATATATATTATTGTATATATTTTCTAAGTTGATGCCACTGCTAACAAGGTTTCTACAATTCTAAAAACTATGACTTCCAAGGCATATCGACATAGTGATGGCAACACTTAAAGATCTATCTTTTTGATATAGTCGATGCCTATGTTATTTCAGGCGATCTAAAATAAGGCATTTGTCCTTTATATAATTATATATTTACCAATACAACAATATTAAATCATAGTTCAATAGACTTTAATTTCCATGACTCCTAAAGGAGTGATGCCATAATCTTAACATCCTAGAAAAGCTCCTAAATAACATCCATAGTTTCACTAGCTATAAAAAATCAATGACACCATCAGGAGGTTCTATAATCTCAAAACTATAGTGCATTCCCATAGGATCAACATCAAGAAAGTATATAGTTACAGTATAATATTGATGATAAATCTATTTTTCTTGGAGATTATATATCTTATAGTTGTATATGCTTTTTCTTATTGTATTTTTGAAAAAAATAAGATCAATAAATAATTTTAACGATCCCTATGGTCAGACTATGGCTCAATACATCCATGATTTCTATATATTATTTTATATCTATTAAATACTACAGGTTTCTATATTTTATGGGAGAAATTCATAGACAATTTGTGGCCTATAAGTGTTGAAAATAGAATATACAAATTTTATACACATAGATAATTTACAAATATATAATATATGAGCCAAAAATTAATTATAAATTTAAAATGCAACACCTAATTGTCAAATCTGTTACAGATTGTCTGAGCTCTCCTTCAATGTTGTGTCCCTTGTCTCTTTTCTGGATCTTCTCTTCTCCAAAGCATTAGAATAATAACTTCCTCTAACTTTCTTATATAAAAATAGGCACAACTCTACTTTTCTATATATATTATCATTTTAGTATATTTTAATTTTTTTTAGATTTTCTATTTTTAATCTCTATTTTTTATTTTATTTAATTAATTAATTTATTTCTCTTTTTTTCCTTTTTCAAGATTATATATATATATATATATATATATATATATGGAATGCTCAAATGTCATAATTTTATTAAATTAAATAATATCTAAATTTATTAAAACAATTTAAATGAAAAATTTACAAATTTACAAATAACCCATATTTTAAATTTACTTGTCAAAATTGTTCCTACCATTATTAATGAAAAGACATGCCACATACCCAAAATAATTCATTATGACATTTACCTAGACTATCAAAACACATAAAATAATATCCCAAGCAAGAAATAAATACAGCATAAACAATTATTTTTAATGCATTTCTACCATGTACTATCTACTATGGTATGTGTAGGGTTTCACCATTTCTCTGTAGACCTATGACATCTCCATCTACGTCGCTCTTTTCTTTGATATTCACCCTTTGACATGCTCTGAGGACTGAGTTCTCATACATCCACCTCACAACATACAAAGAATTAGATCTTATCACATGATAATATACAATAATAAATATAACTAAAATAATACATTAATATGCTTGAAATGTAAACACATACAATAACCAACTCATATTAAGAAATCATGTATCATCATATATCTAATAAATATTCTAATATCCCATAATAACATAAATCTCAAGCTTAGTCAAAAATATAAACCAATATCATATGTGTCCACTATAAATATCTATTAATAATCAAATATATTTTGTAGCGAGGATTTAGGATGCAACATCTTTATTTATATCAATCCCTTTGAAAAAGTAACTCACATTTAAAGAACTTAAGCTAACCATTAGGATACATTTTATTTACAAATTAGATGACTTTTGGGCATCAGATGATTGTGTCAAAACATAACACTGATGTTGATAAAAGTATCCATCCCAGACATTAATGTCCAAGGAGTAGGAAAGTAGGTATAGACTTAGAACTTGCATAGGTGGAAGATAAGTAGGTTTTAAGTATTATGGATAAGATAGAAGGTTTGGGTCATCAACACAAAACTAGTCAGACTAAGAGATAGGCTAAGAGGTAGAAGATAGCCTAGTAGATATGAAACTTCTAAAAGTGGGAAAGGTCTAAAATTGAGAGAAACAACCAAAGTTTAAGTTTTCCAAGTGTATAAGACTAAGGTGTTATATAATTTAGAAATAGTGTGTACACCATAATACTAGTTGATGCACATATACATATTTTTAAATTTATGAGGCATAATGTTAGTTTAGGCACATACATAATAATACAGTTTACAAGTTGAATGATAAATGGTTTTCATTCAACTTCAAACTTATCAAATTATGTTCATGATGGGGGCATGGACATTGTTCATTTTATTTCAATCATGCATTTATTCTACATTGAGATAACTTGAATGAAATTATATAATTAAATTTACAGTTATGACAGGGGCATGAAAAATTTTAGTTCCATTTCAATCATGTGCATCATATTTTACACAGAGTGAACTTGAGCAAATTGGATTGAAACTATACAATTGAATATATAAGCCATATGTAGTGGTTGATTTATTTTTACTTTTAGAGAACCCATCATGTGGTTCCCCATTTCTTTCCTACATAGTTATTTGGGTTAGTACATTGTGTACTTATCCCCACATCTATGAGGGTTGGGACACTTTGTTTTTCCAACCCAAGGGCCTACATAGTTACAAAAATTTGGGGCATAGTTACCTAACTATCCATATGTTTCAATTAGGAAGCACAAGTTTCTCTAATCCTTCAGCAAGGAAGCATCATCTCCAACAAGTAGCAAGGGCAACCTAGCTTTTGTCAAAACCTAGGTGTACTCTTTCCTTGCTTTTTAAGTTTTAAAATTCAAATTCATATTTCAAATATCAATCGATGGACATTGAATACACATGTTTTTGTTATATGTTTCACAATTGAGGAACTTGCACAATTGGAGCTTCCTACCAAAGACAAATTGTGTTGTATACATTTTGCTATATATTTCTTTTGCCTTTCATAGTTTGGTATCATGGATCACTTTTTCTAAATCCCCTATTGTAACTGTAAATTCAAGCCTCTACAACAACAAAGTTTTTACCGGCCAAATGTGTAATGGACTGCTAAAATCTTAGAGTCAAAGTCTCCGACAATGATGGCCTATGCACATGGATGCTTGAAAGCATGCTTTGAAGTTGTACACCTATTAATGTTAGGCAGCTAAAACCCCCAGTTTGTGCTCATGAACTAATAGCTTTCACATTACGTCAATATGTCTCAACATGTCAATATTGATGTACAGTGTTTACAACGAACTATCCAATTAAAAAAAGAGGGAACAATTTTATACATTTTATTAATTATGGTAAGTACGAACCCTGTAGAAACCCACTATAACCCTCGATTGTCATGAAGCCTACAACCAAACCCACTACAAAGACATTTTAAACAATGATGATAACCCAAAACACACTTTTCATTTATATGTGCATAGGCCATGAATTCATCTCATCTCATATGAAAGAAGTGTGATCTCCCATTCTCAAATCCATTCCTCATATTTATTTTAATCATCCAAATTTTTAAATTGATTATATTTTCATATTTTTCACGATAAATTGATCATTCAATTAAACCGAGTCACTCTCGACGGTGAGTTGATCCCATTCTCATGCGAAAGGAGTCTGATCTCCCATTCCCGAGTCCGTTCCTCATTCTTATCTTACCTATTTATTTGCAAAGATTTCTGAATTGACTACGCTTTCATACGTCGGAATTATCGATGATTTTGATATTCATTGAATGATGTGAGGTCACACGTGTGTGAAGGGTCCACTCCTGTATCAATCAGTTAAACCAAGTCACACGTGTATGTGGAGCCGCAAATTCCACACAATCTTTCAATATTGTCCGCATCGCTCCCGCCAACGCCATTCCACCCAAATATTTGGTCTTCACACGTAATATTCCACTCAAAGTCAAGTTGAGGAATCTCCGCATTCCAATTTCTTCCACATGCCCACAATACTGTGCATATGCCGGCGGATCACATGGAAACCCAAAACAGAAAAACATTAACTCGTACAATACCTATTCGATGGTGAAGCACATGGAAAACCAGAAAAAAAAAAAAACCCCTATTCAAATTAAATATAGATGGTGGCCGGGAAATAAAGAATTGCAAAAATGCCAACGCAAGAGGAGCTCCAGGTCTGTGTCCCGCCTTTGTTCAAATGTCCGATTTCCCTTGAGCTTATGACGGACCCCGTCAGCCTCTGTACGGGACTCACATACGATCGACCTTATATTGAGAAATGGTTCGAGCAGGGTAACAATATTTGCCCCGCTACAGGTCAGGTTCTGCACACGCAGGACCTTGTCCCTAACCATACCCTACGGCGTCTCATACAGAAATGGTGCCTTAATGCAAATCCCTCGCACAAAATACAAACGCCAGACCCTGCTATGCTGCGCCAAATTGTGCGGGACATTGACGACAGGAGTTCATCTAGACTTGAGGCGCTCAGAAAGCTTAAGAATTTTGCCGAGGCGGAAAGAAACAGACGATGCCTCAAAGCGGAGGGGGTTTTGCACGCCCTGATCCGCGTTCTGGAACGCTTCGAGGCTGAAGAGGATGGCGAAGCTGTCCAAGAAGCCATCGCGGTGTTTGCGTTGTTTTCCCCCGAGGATATGATTGGATTTAGAGATCTGAGTCGGGCTCCCGCTTCCTTGATTGGAACCCTGGAATGGATTCTGACGAAGGGCAATGTTGAGTCGAAAATAAACGCAGCAGCCATCGTTGAAACCCTAGCTAACGTCGATAAGACCGCCGCCAGGGAGATCGGTTCGGTAGACGGAATTACAGACGGCCTCTTGACGTTGTTTCAACAGAACGGCACCTATGTTTACGCCATCAGGGCCAGCCTCAAAGCTTTGCTTCCTCTGTGCAGCGTGGTAAAAAACCGTGCTAAAATAGCCAAGGCACAGGGTGTTGTTCCTGCTTTGATCGAGCTGCTTCCAGGCGCAGAGACATCATCGATAGAGCCGTCCTTGGCTATTTTGGAGGCGCTTTCAACTAGTTCGGAAGGGCGGTGCGTCATAATGGCGCATGCTCTGGCGGTGCCGACCATTGTCAGAAGCCTGCTGGTGGTATCTCAGACTGCGACTGATTATGGTGTTAGGATTTTATCTGCGATCTGTTTCAATTGTGGGGAAGAAGAAACCCTGAGGGAAATAGTGGACATGGGCACCTTCGAGAAGTTGCTGGTGGTGATGCAAATTGAATGTGGGCAGAGAACGAAACGGTACGCGAACCAGCTTCTCAGAATCCTGTCTAGCTTGCGGGAAAATAATTCGTGTATAGATTCGTTTTCTAGTCTAAACTTTTAATCAATCTGAAACCAAATCCTCCCGCCGTGAATTCAAGATTCGGAAATACAGCTACAAAGCATTTTTATGGACCCTTTGGTTGTAATTATTTTTTTCCGAGTTTAATTTAATATATTATTATTATAGTTAGATTAATATGAATTATCAATAATTAATTGAAAATTTGTAAATAAAATAATAAAAATATTAATAATTGTAATATATAAAAAATTTAAAATAATTTTTTAATGATTAATATTTTAATATTTTTAAAATAAGTATATTTAAATTGTTTGAATTAATTAATATTTTATTCATATATTCATTTTTTTATATTTCCATTAAAATTTATATAAATTAAAAAGGAAATAATTTATTTATTTGAAAAGTTTTATACACATTAGAATGTTGTAATGGTGGCCATGAGTAGTGGTGGAATGTTATAGTATTTAATTTTAATAAAAATAAATAATTTTAAATTTGTTGTTTATTTTATTATTATATAATTTATTTATTTTTTATTTGTTTATTGTGGAGTTTGATGCTTTGTTTTCTACAAAGATTTTTTTAATATAATAGAATGGTGTAATTAGATTGTAATCCTTTATCATTAATTAATGAAAAATATTTACAATATAATAAAATTAAATAATTAAATAATATAATATGTGATAAATCCAAACGTTTTGAGAAGGAAGTTAGGGAGTTGATAATTTTTGTATAGATTTGTTTTGTAATTTAAAATTTTAAGCATTTTGAAATCAAATCTTTCACCATAAATTCAAGGTTTGGAAATACAATTATAAAACATTTTTATGAACATTTTGGTTGTAATTAGTTTTTTTAATTTTAAAAAAAAAATTAAATAAAATAACAAGAAAATATTAATAATTTTAATATATGAAAAATTTAAGATAAAAATTGTAAATAAAGTAATAGATATATTAATAATTTTAATATATGAAAACTTTAAAATAAAAGTTTTGAAATTAATATTTCAATATTTTTAAAATAAATATATTTAAATTATCTGAACTAACTAATATTTTATTAATATATTTAGCATTTATTATTTTTATTAGAATTTATATAAATTAGAAAGGAAACAATTTACTTATTTGAAAAGTTTTATACATATGAGAATGTTGTAATGGTCTAAGTTATAATGATAGTCATGTGTATGTTGTAATGGTCTAAGTTATAATGATAGTTATGGGTATGGGTGGAATGTTATAGTGTGAAATTTTAATTAAAATAAATAATTTTAAATTTGTTGTTTTTTAAAAATAAAATTTGGAGTTTTATTTTTTACAAAGATTTTTTTAATGTAATAAAATGGTGCAATTAGATTGTAGCCATCTATTACTAATGAATAAAAAAATTATTTTTAAAAAATAAAATAGTTAATTAGTATAATATGTGGAAAATCCAAACCTTTTGAGAAGGAAGTTAGTGGGATGAAATAAATAATACCTATGAAGTTGCAGTAAGGTAAAAGGTAAGTGTGGATAAGTCAAAAGTCTTCTTTCTATGAAAGAAAATCTTATTGTCATCCTAGCATTTGTTAAAACTAAGTTGCTGAGATATTACTTAGGTATGCCCTTCTTCGTGGAAAGATGTAGCTCTATGCTAAGGCAACCTCTAGTGGGTTGAGTTCAGAAGAAGTTTGCTTATTGGAAAGGAAATGGCTATCTATAGTGTGTAGAATTTAGTTCATTCAATCCATTCTGCAAGTAATGTTGATCTTATTAATGTTCATCTTAAAATTCCTAGGAAGATAAGGGATGGAATTTTTAAGATTCAGAGGGATTTCTTGTGGAATGGGATAGAAGGGAAAATAAAGTTTTACTGGTTTCTTGGGATTCTATTTGCATGCCTAAGTCTTGAGGAGGGTTGGGCCTTCAAATATTAGATAAAATGATTAAAAAGCTTAGGGATAAGTTGTTTTGCAGGATGTATGAGTGCAAAGAGAAAATTTGGAGCCAGGTTCTTCAACATAGTTATTTGGATTCTTAGGAAGTAATATACTTGTTTACTTAGTTACAACTTTGGTAGGGTTCAATGATTTTGAATATGGTGAAATCATGTCATTTTGTTGTGCTCTTTTGAGTCAAATATAACCGTAGAAATGGTAGAAGTATCTCTTTATGAAGACATGTTTGGTTTTGGTCTGCAACTTTGATGGAATGTGAGGAGTTGTTTCCTCTAATGACCTATGTTGATATCTCTTCGAGATCCAAGGTTGTAGACTATTTTGACAGTATGGGTTCATGTAGGAAGTGGAAACACTTGTGATGGCCAAATTATCTCTCTCAATAATATCATTTTGATCTTATGATGGAATTAAATAATTTTCTAATTTCAACTAGAGATGAAGACAACTTAATTTGGTAAGGGTACCCATCGGGTGAAGTCATGGGAAGTGAAGATGGCTATGAAGTAGTTCATGGAAACTTCAGAGGAGACTAACCAAGCATGAATCTAGCACTAGTTCATGAGATAGTAGGAGCATGAACATGAATATCTAGCATAGAAAGTGTATATAGGGGTTGTTAGGTCCAAGTCAAAAGGATCTTACTTTAATGGCCCACCATGACTTCTTTTTTAGAAAGAGTCATTGGCTAGTCATATTTATCTTATTATTGATGTAACCTGAGAGGGGTTGGATTATGTATAAATACCCCTTACCTTGGATTATAAATGTATATATGTGTGTATATGGAAGTGTGTGTGTAGACAGACAAAGAGAGAATACTGAGTTAATATTGTTGAAATACCTTTTTAATCTTATTCTAATGAAATGAATGGAATTACTACTTTTATCTATAAATTCTAATGTCTTAATATGTTTCTATGGTATTGATTAGAAGAATGTGGATGTGTGGAATAAATAAAATGGTTAAATCTAAAATGATGTTTATAACAATGATGAAAATATAACTTACCTAAACACCTATGTTTAGATAGAGTTAAGTCTATCCACCACCACACGAAAAAATCAATAGGAACCGATCTTGGTTGTGTGATTTGGGTGCATACATGAGGTCACTACTCACATGATATGTCAATGTGATAGACCATTTATTTCTTCCTTTCTTTTAGGTGCATGACTAGTATTCAGTTGAGCAAAACTAAGAATAAAGACCCCAACATTTTGGTTCTATGGCTAGGACCCGTTATAATTATTAGCATGATCGTAAGAAGATGCTTGAGGGCCTCTCTTTAAAAAATGGTGAGAATTGGATTGGCATGGTAGAAGATAACTTTAAACTTCAATATATTAGACTAGGATTTTTTATATGCCAATGGGTGGAATAACATCTATAAGATTATTTATATGAAATATGCTTTGCATAACTACCCATTCATTTGCATGATTATATTTTGACATATGTGCAAGACCACTAGATAAATTTTGGACAAAAACAAACTTGGTTAATAGATCATCAAATAGCCTTATAAAAATTGAAAATTAATTGGAAACAAGAGGTCGATGTCTAGTGGAAAGGAATGCTAAATAGCTACATATTGGAATGCATTGTGTTTACATATTTTTATTTGGTGGAAGCAAGTTCAATTTCTTGAGGGAACCATGTGAAATTTATCTAATATAGTTTCCATAAGAGATTAATAAACTTATGGTTGACTCTAAACTTCATAACTTCCCCATGGATGGTTGAAACTCTCTTGCACATGAGTAATGCAACTAGTAGGGAAATGGATGGGTATGTATTAGTATAGGATTGGTAGTTTAGCATGCTATTCAGACAATGAGAATCATGGAAGCATAAGTATGATGAGGTCAAGAATAAGGCCATGAGAGGTAGTGATCCTAACGGAAAACAAGTCGATAGTATAAGTGTTGTGAGAATCCATAGGAAGGTAAAAAGACGTAATGAGTACTCCCTAACCATGGATCTATGTCCTTTGATGGCATAGGTATGTTTGAAGATTCATGATAAAATTGATGATAGTAGAATGCAATTGAAATAGGCCTAGTTCTCCCACCACAATGCATGCTCATACATCTGAGTTTAATAGAAGTATTGTAATAAATTATGATACTGATAGTGTGGAGTCTGAAGTTGAGTTTAAATATGAGTCCGTAGAAGAATCACTAGGAGTAGAAGTTCAAAATAGCATTTTATAACAAGGCCAACTATATTTACCATTACAATTTACATTTCTAGTGCAGTTAAGATATATGGCTAACCTTGGAATGTCAAGTGGATTTAATATAAGTAGTGGTCAAAATATAGGCCCACCTCTAACTATATAAACTCCCTTAGTACCCAATCTTTTAGGTGCTCTTATTTATCTAGTTGGTATGCTAGGCAATACCGATGGTGGTTATTATGGATTTACATGAAGATTAGAAGGAAACTCAGAAGGAATTGGTGGACCTCCACCATAAGGTTCAGTAAGAACTAAAGGAGCTCCACCATAGGGTCCACTGAAACCACCTAGTATACCTATAATCCACTATGAGATGACACTTAATCTTCCCAAGTATCGAGATGTTTATAATTTAGTTGAACATGTTCACAAATGTGAACTCATTTGTTGGGAATAGGGTATAATTTCTATTAAATTAAAGGTAACTCAATTTTTCACTATCCTATTGGATTGCATACACAAATGGTATAGAAATTTTGATCCTCAACAAGTTGTTATAAAGGATGAGTTATTGAAAATTGATTTTATTCATGAATTTGACATTCTTGAGTTTGAGAAATATAGTATTGCTACTTTAAAATATATTAATCAATATCTCACTGAGAGTGTGAATGCATATGAATCTCACTTTAAGACCCTTCTGTCTAAGATATCATTTTAAATCAATCTAATGAAGCATGCTCAATGATTTTTAGTAGGGTTATTACTTATGTTTTGATGAGCCTTATCCCACAAGACCTTTATTGATCCATGCAAGGCACTAGAATCTGCCCTCCACTTTGAAGTTATGGTAAGTTTAGATATGGTAATCGACCCATTTATGGAGGCCCAAACTGTTTTTATGGCTTATTAGCTAGAGAAGCTTATGACCAATAATTCTCATGATACTCACATAGTCTATGGTGTATTGACTATGAAGTGGAGGGTCATAATAGGAAATTTTTTACAAGAAGGAATGTTTGTGCCATGTTAAAATAGTCTTGTGAAATATGCAAAGAAGACCATGATGTACAAACCTATCTTTTGCTTTAGCATGCCACCCATGCTAAAGTGCCATTAAATTTTAAGATATGCAATGCATATACCCATGACACTAATGATTTTTGGGTCATCAATGAGATTCATAAAGTATGAGCATGACGTACTCACCAAGATTTTATAATTAACACAATAAAATAGTAGAAGTTGATATTTCATAGATTGACAGTGTAGTAATGGACAAGGAGGTGGTTAGTTTCTACCCAAGACATGTTACAAGTGTGGATCTTCAGACCACTACCAGTGTGATTACATAATTTACCCTATATGTGCCTTTTATAAAAATTAGTATCGATTGGAATAATGCCTAGACTTATATGCTACTATCACCAAATAACAAAATGAAAAGTGTGTTATAATGATATGTGTTACAAAAAATACAACTACTTAATGGAGATCGTGCCCTACCACTCCACCAACTGGACCCAAGGTCAATATCACTGCTTCGATTGGCATCAATTATCAACCTATTATTTTTAGTCCACATGTTGAAAATATTAAACATGAATAACCTCATGCACAACACCATTCAGATGCCCAACATCAGAAAGAGGTGTTGTAGGACACATTGGCCTTGGTATGGGAGTTTCAAGGAAAAACTAAGTTATTGAAAGACAAGGATGTTACCATGCATACTAATATGCAAAATGTTACGGTACCCACATACTTAGGGCATGATGAATTTCATGAGTTATGCAAGCTAATCCTTCATGCAAAGATCATCCCCCTCTTAAAAAACTGGTTACAACAAAAAAAGACAGTATTTGGAAGATCATCATTTAAACCATGCACATAGACAAGAGACTCATATTCAACAAAATATATAATGTGACATTTAAGTCCTTATAAATGCATCCATCAATGGCTCATTAATCTATGATATGCTGGTCGACATTGGTGTAGAGGTTAATGTTATCACAAATGATCCATAAATAGTAATTAGCTCTTGCTAATCAATATTGTTTATTTAAAATGAATTTGTTTAATAATAATTCATTTTCTCAAATTTTAATTAAAATCAAAGGAATTGACTTTTATTTAAATTTGAATGTAAAATTAACTAAACAATTTTGAATGAGTATTTTGTAAGCTCATATGATTTTATTGTTTAGATAACACATTCAAATAATATTTTTACCCTCTATGGAAATAATCCAAGATTATAAAGACTTTTATAGTCTTATTAGATTGGATGAAAATTGAATATTAATTTCTATTTTCCCTTGAAACTAAATATAAATTTCTAATTTCCCTTAAAACTAAATATAAATTTCTAATTTCCCTTTAAGTAAATTCCCCTAATTTAATTAAGGAAATTGAAAGAATTTTAGATCATAAAGAAAAAATTAAAAATAATGACATAGAAGATTTGTATATGGGGTTCACCAAATGCCTAATTCATTGGGTTCATTCGAACCATTCTATTTAAATAAGATGTAAATATAATGATTAAAATTACATCCCTAAATAAATTACAATTAGTTGATCAACCTCTAAAAAAATCTAATCTTATATCACAAACATCCTTCATTTCCCAAATGATCACCTGCAAATATATATTTCTGAAATGAGAAATTTCTCTCTCTCTCTCTTCAAAGAGGCAAAACACTCTCAAAAGGTTTAAAAACCACCTTATAGTTTTAAAAATACCTCTCTATAATTATAAATATTAAAAAAATATTTTGTAATAGGCAAAATAGCCTCAACCAACTATATTAAATTTTTATCTCTATAAAAAAATACAATCTGTATTTCCTCTATTCTTTGTCTTCGGATCATCATCTGTAATATAAAATGAAATAAAGTTTTTAATATCCAATATTGGATAACAACCTTCATTTTCTCGAAGTATGCTTAAACTTTGGATAAGCTGCATGAAAATAAGAAGGAATAAAATCCCATAATTTATAAGACGTTGAAAATCCATGCTTTATTTAATAAAGTTCTTCCCATAATTATTCAACATGATTCACTTCCTACCAAGACTGAAAACCACACAAAATACAAGTGAAAGATAAAATGAAGTAAATGATGGGGATAAAGTTTGTTTTGGGCACTAAACAAAGACATGAGGATAATCTTTTATTAAAATATATCCTTTAACTTTTCTACACCACCCATGCAAAGTATAAAACCACCAACCTTTAAAAGGTGGTGACATGCATGGTAAGAAGTTTAGGTGATAAACATAAAACATATGAGGATAAAAGATTTAATATATCTCTCATAACTTTCCACATTACCCACCAAAACCGTGACCATGCATGTTAAGGTCAAACTTAAAGGTGCATGTGAAGAAGTTTAACACCAACCTAATTAACACATCTCCCATATAAACCAAACTCATGCATAACCACATTCACACTGTCCCTCCCCCCTCACCCCCATCCATCTTCCACGTGGTTTAAAAAGGTAAAAGTGGGGGATAAGGAATAATATGTATGACATAAGGTTTATAAAAATGGGAGAAAGATATTTTTTTCTTTTTCATTTTAAACCCATCCACGTGGGGAGAATAAAAGAGGATAAAATTTAATGAAAATTTATATTTAATTAAATTTAGGTTATATTTAAAATATATTTTATGATTTTTTATTTTTTTAAAAGCTTATCTATGTGGAAATAAAGGTCAGAATAATAAATAGAATATTTAAATTGGGAAAATAGAAGAATTATGGTGGGAAAATAATTAAAAACCATAATTAAAAAAAAATCCTTTGGATCAAACCTCCCTAATAAGATCCTTTTATTCCACAAAAGGCCAAGTCATCTACTGAATCTGTAAACGGTTCACTCTACAAAATATCATGGTAATAATTCAAAAATCAAACTAAATCCCTAAAATGCCAGTGAAAGAAATATCTACCCATTACCAAATTATAGATAGAATTAAACTACCTACTCAAACATCACATCTTCAAAATGGTGAATCTATCTACAAAATGATCACCAACTACAAACCAGTTTGTTAATGTAATAAATATACACGCTAATTGTAACCATATTTGATAATTATAGAGAAATGCCCACAATGAATGAGGGACTTATAAATATACAAATATTATGGCTGCAAAGTTTTTATAATTATAAATAGTGCCCAAAAAAAGTCTTATAAGCCTCTATTTGCACAATGTTAATAGACAACACATATACTAAAATGCATTTTAAAAAAAAATAGACATATTGATCATACCCCATATAATCTGCATATACTATTGTTAAGGTTTAAAACTAAATCTTTTCCAAAACCTAAATGTGAGAAAAATAATCCAAGTATGATAAATCTATCCCTTGGATTTTCTCTACAGGTTACTCCAATAAGACAGATTCAAATCTTAAATCATTTGAGAATATCACCAAGTTTGAACACGATTTAATTCCTTTTTCCATGGAATAGAAACTCAAAAACTTATCAGGAGATTAAAAATAAAGCTTAACAAAACCACAAATATCAGAAAAATAGTCCAAGTATGATAAACTTGTCACTCAGATTTCCTCATAGTTGGTAGCTCCAAAATTATTCAAATTCAAAATATATTCCTTTTAATTTTAATGGAATACTAAAACTACTTTAACCATATGCATGTTAATTAATACCATAGCTATACAAAATTACCACTAGAAAAGAAATGATCATTACCATCCAAATAAAAAATGAATGGAGTCATTTGTGGATAATCAATAGAGAAGTGGTCTTCCTCTTATTTTGTTTCCAAAATTGGTGGGTTTAAGAAAACTTTCTTTTTGCTTACGGATGCATCATTCTTCATAGATGTCTTCCTAAAATACTTATGACATAGTTGTGGATGCAAAACCCAACATTTATAATTTCGATGACCAATCAAATTATAATGAGTGCAATAATTATTACCCTTTTGTTTCTCCTTAAAAAACACAGATATCCTACTAACTAGTTTTTTTTTCCAACATAAGGAAATACAGTGATTTTCTAATCCACAAAACTTGTATGGATATTTAGACCAAAAATCCTATGATAATAAATCCTTATTTTCATAATTGAAGTATATGTTGGAATATTTACCATGTTTAGGATAGTGTGATGGTTAAAGTTTCTAATATTTCTCAAATCTGTGTCCACTCTTGTGATAATGAGTGCAAAATTTCTTCTTTTCCTTCTTGGATGAGGAAACATGTTTACCATTTATCACCTCTAAATGATCATTATCACTTGGCTTATCTTTCACAAAAAGAAAAAAAAATTAGCATATATTTTCTCTTCCAACAATAAACAACATAATGATTACTTAACCCATAGAAAGTACAAGGAAAAGTATACCACATTTCATGTGTATCATAGCTATATTGTTCAAAATTAAAAAAGTGCATTAGAAGCTTTAAAATTTACCAAATTCTTAGTGCTATGTGTTATGTAAGAAAAAGGAGGTGGAGTCTTAATACCTCTTCTTCTAGTTCTCTTACACCTCTCATCCACCTTTGATGGTTTATTCTAAAAAAATAGTGGCTTATATTCTTGGTAGTTAGAAGCTTGTCTTCCTGCTACAGATTTGGAACTCTCTCCAATTTCCATTTGCTCACTAATAGACCCCAAACCTACAAAACTAGGCCTATCCTCTACCTATATGGGGTTAGTTATGTCTTGTCCATGTTTACCAAGGCCTTTTTCTTTCAAATCTCTTTTTATTTAATAGTTTAGACCCAATACCCTTTGTTTTTTAAAAATACCAAAAATAATATTTAAAATTGAATGAGAGGAAGTACTACATGATGAATTATAGTGTATTCATCTATCATTGTTTCTGCATCTGATGTAAAAGGTAATTCCTTCATTCATTCACCATTCTAAAACTTTTCCAAGAGCTCATCCTTGGTCTGCAAATCATATTTTAACTTTTCAATCTCCTCTTCCATGGAGTAGAATTTTGTTCTCAAAAGAGAGTTCTCTTCTTGAATTTGAATATTAAATGTTTTGAGATCATCAAGTTTCTCTTGTTTGAACAACTTGTCCATGGTTTCTTGTTCCTTCAAATAATTTGTACTTCTAACACTACAAATAGAGTAAACAATAGTCTGTAATCAATCCAACCAACACTACAACTAAAATTAAATTTCCACATAATCAAAAGCTATTCCCTACATCTAACTGCTCTGATACCAAACTGATCAATAAATAGTAATTAGCCCCTGTTAATCAATACTATTTATTTAATTTTTTTTTAATTTTAAATAAGTCATTTTTTGAAATTCTAATTAAAATAAAAGGAATAAACTTTTATTTAAATCTGAATGTAAAATTAATCAAACAATTTCGAATGAATATTTTGTAATTTCATATGATTTTATTGTTTAGATAACACATTCAAATAATATTTTAATCCTCTGTGCAAATAACCTAAGCTTATAAAGACTTTTATAGTTTGCTTAGATTGGATGAAAATTGAATATTAATTTCTAATTTCTCTTTAAAATGATTATAAATTTTTAATTTCCCTTAAAACTAAATATAAATTTCTAATTTCTCTTTAAGTAAATCTAAAAATTACTTTATAAACATTCCCATGATTTAATTAAGGATATTAAAAGAATTTCATATCACAAAAAAGAGATTTAAAAAATGACATAGAAGATTTGTTTACGGGGTTCACCAAATGGCTACGTCCTTGGGTTCATTCGAACCATTCCATTTAAATAAGTTGTAATTACAATGATTAAACTTACATCCCTAAATAAATTGTAATTGGTTGATCAACCTCTAAAGAACTCTGATCTCATATCACAAATGTCCTTCATTTCTTAAATAATCCCTTGCAAATATATATCTCCAAAATTGGTAGTTTCTCTCTCCAAGGAGGAAAAACACTCTCAAAAGATTTATAAACCACCTTCTGGTTTTACAAATCTCTCTCTATAATTATACAGATTAAAAATATATTCTATAATAGGCAATATGGCGTCAACTAACTATATCAAAATTATGCCCTTGTAAAAAAATACAATACGTATTTCCTATAATTTTTGTCTTCCACTATTCTTTGTCTTCAGATCATCATTCATAATATAAAATAAAATAAAGTTTTTAATAGCCAATTTTGTCTAACAACCTTCATTTTCTCGAAATACAACAAAACTCTGAATAAATTGTATGAAAATAAGAAAAAATAAAATCCAATAATTTATGAAATGTTGAAACTCCATGATTTATTTAATAAAGTGCTTCTCATAATTAATAACCATAATAATTCAACATGATTCACTTCCCACCAAGACTGCTAACCACACAAAAGATAAGTGGAAGATAAATTGGAGTCAACGGTGGGGATAAAGTTTGTTTTGGGCACTAAACAAAGACAAGAGGATAATCTTTCATTAAAATATATCCTTTAACTTTTATACGCCACCCATGCAATGTATAAAACCACCGACCCTTAAAAGGTGGTGACTTGCATGGTAAGAATTTTAGGTGCTAAACATAAAACATATGAGGATAAAAGAATTAATATATCTCTCATAACTTTCCACGTTACCCACCAAGACTGTGACCATGCATGTTAATGCTAAACTTAAAGGTGCAAAAGTGGGGATAAGGAATATTATATATGGCATAAGGTTTATAAAAATGGAAGGTTTTTTTGTCTTTTTCTTTTTCTTCTGTTCTTTTCTCTCTCTCTCTTTTTTAAATTTTAAATCCATCAATGTGGAGAGAATAAAAGAGTGGATAAAATTTAAATAAAAATTGTATTTAATTAAATTTAGGTTTAATTTAAAATATATTCCATGATTTTTATTTTAAATTTATTCGTGTGGAAATAAAGGTGGAAATAATAAATAAGATATTTAAATTGGTAAAATAGAGGAATTGCGGTGGATAAATAATTAAAAATCATAATTTAAAAAAGTATATCTAGATCAACAAAAGATGCCTAAAAAAATATGTATATCCCCACTTTTCAACCTTCCCCACATGTTTTATTCATGGCCAATAAGACTCTCATAATGTCTATAGGCATTCTTAAAAATGCCATAGTTAACATATGGGGTGTCATGTTTAAGGGTGATTTTAAAGTGATCAAGCTTGCTAAATTTGATGACTTTCCTTCTCTCTTGGGTAGACCTTGGTGCTATGCTAATAATTTTGAATTATGTTTCAAGAAGCATTATATAAACTTTGAGAATGAAACTTAATGTATGGTCATTCCTATAAATAATGACCAAGGATGTCCCTTTGGGAGATTGTCAATGTTGATGAGGATCTCAACAAAATTTATAACATCACTGCTCAAGGGAATGAACATGTGGATCATAATCTTGATGGAATATTATAATGGGAAGACATGCAGTCCATATCAAACACTACTAGTATTTCTTGTGACCAATGGGCTCAAGGCATATATGATCTTACATGACATGTTAATGGTTTCCTTGAATACTACCTATGCTCCTCCCCCAAGTTAGCTCAATGCCATAAATTGTTTTACATCATTCATCTACCACACTTGAGTTTGGAACATGCACCTCAGTTTCATGGTTAAATTGAGGTTAGGGAGTATTTAATGCAATTAAAAGATTTTTATGTTAATGAGTATGAATGTTGGTGCACTTTAAACTTTGTGTTTCAAGGAAAAATTGTGTTTTAGTATTTTTTTCATTTGTTTTATTAATAAAAATAACTTACTAATAATGGAAATGATATAGGGTTTTGAAAGAGGAATACTTATGATGAGAATGTGCACCATTGATCCATCAAGGTGGGAGCTCCTTTTTAGCTAGGAAGGACTACCTACACAACAAAGTCCACTTGGATAAGATTGATTAATAATAGATATGGGTGGACTTCATGATACAAGATAAGTTCTAAGAAGTGGTACACTTCCCTAGAGGGATGTTAGTCCATTATTTATATAATCAAGAGGGTAATATAATAAGATAAATTACAATAAAGCATGTGATAATATTATAAAACTAAAATGAATCTAATCAATCTACTGGATAGATATTACCAGAATATTCATTCCAATATTATATGGCTAAGTTTTCTTGTTCTTAGATTGATTCTAGTTTCTTGATGATGGCTTATAGAATCATGACAAAGACAATTGTGCAGAGTCCTAAATTGAAAGAGATGTCACTTTGAGCAGAAAATAAGGGACGAAGAACTATGGGTAAGTCATGAATTGAGACCATATCATGTATAACACCAGCCAATGTCATCTACAAATAATATTGCATTATTTCAAGACTTAAAAATAGTAAATTAGAAACATTTAATTATGTTAATCCAATCTTGGGTTACACACATAAATGAAAACATAGGGATCAATGTTGATTGTCTCAAAATCAGTATCAATTAGGTAATTGATGTGGATCCATAAAGAATCATGGCCAATCTTTATAATGGGTGTTGAAAGACTTAGGATAGGACATAAGAAGGGATTTAGTAGATCCTAGAAGGTTCCAAAAATGGTCTTTGATTTATATAAATAGATTTATGATATAAAAAAATAGAAAGGAATAATACAGTAATCTGAAACCAATCAAATAGACAACATACTTACCTCTGTAAAAACTTCTTGTGTTGTAGAGAAATACCTCATTGGTAGGGATATGGTTGGCTTTAGGCAGACTGTAGATAGATTAAAACTGGGATGGAGTGTTAATCATGGAATATACTGAGAGGGGGGGGGTGAATCAGTATATTATATATCTTATAAAACTTTCCCTTTATCAAATTCCACTTAATCAAACATTCAAGATATGCAATAAAACTCAAACAATAAACATCACACAAGATAGAGAGAGACACTAGATATAACGTGGAAACCCAATGTGAGAAAAACCATGGAGAACAATCTCAAGTATATTCGTGAGAATAAACCCACTAGAGCACCATACCCCTTTGTTGAGTACCACCCCAGCTACAATTCATGAGCACCAACCTAGAGGAGCTTCAAACCCCTTTGCCGAGCACCAACCCAGCTACTATTTGTGAGCACCAACCCACAGGAGCACCAACCCCTTTGCCGAGCACCAACCCAGCAACAATTCGTAAGCACCAACCCACAGGAGCACCAACCCCTTTACCGAGCACCAACCCAACAACAATTCGTGAGCACCAACCCACAAGAGCACCAACCCCTTTGTGTATACCACACACCTATCTCTCAATGTTGATATCTCAACAAATGATAGATCAATACAACATCTCCTTCCTCTCTCTCATCTTTGCTCTTCTAAGATAGATATAACAAATACAAATTGTATTCATCTCTCACAATTGCTATTCTAAGCTAGATATTACAATATCAAATCAGCCTCTCACTTCCATATTACAAATGGCTTCTCAAGCCTTTATTTATAGCTTTCCAAATGACCTTTGGCCTTCCCCCTTTGTGACCCTTCAATCCTCATGGAAAATGGTGCCAATCTTGGATGACCCTTCATATTCAAGCCTTTGAAAAGTCATGTGGTGACCCTTCATGACCAAAAACATCCTTTCTACTATTAGTGCATAGTTGTGGAGGTTTCCTCCTTGAAGTGGATTTTCTATATTATCCAATATTTTGTTTTACTATCAATTATCATTGTGTGATCTCTCATATTTGCTTATTATGGATAATATAAAATCATTATGTGAATATCTAATTAATTTCATTACATTTTGCATTCTCATCATTTGGTTTGTGTTATGAGCTTGACAGATAATCATTTGATTGAGAATTTATAATAAAATTTGTTGTGTTTGATTAATATTATAAGCATTATAATTGGTATTTGTGTTTGTATTAGTGGCTTGGGTACCACTATTAGTGTTGATATGAGCTTGAGAAGAACTATGATAATTTGAGGCACTAACAACAAAATTTGCTTGTGAATCAAAATCTGGAATAGTGAATGATTGAGAAGAAGAAGCCTACAAGAATGATTGCCTTGGGTATAAACTGATGAACTAGTGGAAGGATTAAGGATAGTGGACCTTATGAGAGGCCCACTAGAAGTAGAACCTACCATGTTAGTTGAGATACTAGGTATAGAGATAGAAGAGGTTAGAGAAGAAGAAGTCATGGCATAATAAGGATTTGAAATTGAAGGAAGAGGTTGGGAACCAAAGAAAGTGGTACCTCCAAATCATGTTGAGAATGTAGGAGTGGGTGAATGAGGCTGTTTGGTTTGACCACTAATCATGAGGTTGTAAATGGTAGAAGGATCATTTCTTCTTTGTTGAGGAAATTTAAAGATAAAGAAAAGAATTTTTGGAGTATACTCTAACTTAAGTTGATCTTATAAGAAAAGAGGATTATGATACAAATAGGTATGAGGAGGGGTCCCATGGTTCATTGTGCAAGTGGTAATATGAACAGTACTAGCATCTAAAAAAAGAGCCTTAATCTATCTATGGGAGACCCTATTAGGATTGGTAAAGTTCATCATGTCTGTTGACTGTGATTTAGTGTCGTTATCCAATAGAAAGTATATGATAAAGGGAAAATAAGAGAGATGAGAAAGGAAAGGTCAAAATAGGTGACTAAAACTATATAGGGTCAACTGGGTTGATCTAGTATAGTATATAAAAGGTATAAAAAAGATTGGGTCGATCTAATATAGAAAAAAGGCACTTAAGAAGCTTAAAAATATATTACAAAATTAAATATGATAGCTTTATAAGTAGTGAAAAATCATTAAGTACTAAAAATAAATAGATAGCGAATTGGATTAACACTAGCCAATCCAATTAAAACACACAAAACAAAATATTTCACTAATGCTAGCTAATGTAAGATTTTTCACACACAATTGATCAAAGAGCAAGCAAAAAATTTGAATAGTAAAGCTAACTAATTGGTCAACTTGATTTTTAATTAGATTATTAAGATATGATTTTAATGTTATTAGAAGTTGGTTATAAAAAAGGTACTAGATAACAATCTAAGGATAGTTTTTAGTAGTTTAGGTTGAAATAGATTGTAGTGGCAATGATACAGGATTGGTATTGGGGCCCACCCCTCACTTCATACACTACAATAAGAGTGTTGTGTGCTTAGCCAAAATATACTATAGTCATATAAAATGTGAAAATTGGTAGCTTGAGTGGAGCTTGTGATACCCAACCCATAGGTCCCTCTTTCATTCTTTCATGACCCTTGTAGACACCTTTTTTCTTATTCATAGTCATCCATAGGCCTCTAAACCTAATTCTATCTTAGCTAGGCTACATTCACCATGATGATTCCATCCCCCTGGGTCTTGTACCTTTAGGATAATATCACCCAACTTGGACTATAGTGTTGGACCCTAGGGTGTCTATTTCCAACATTACTATCCAATTTTATTTTTAGCTTCAATAATCACTTTCTTTTAGTTCCTTTCCTTCTTGTCAGCATAACGTGAATACATTTAACTAATGACCAGTAGATCTTTATGATATCCCATTCAAAGTTCATTTAAAAGGGGTTGGAAAGTATCACAAATCAAGCAAGAATATAAATAATACTACTTAGGCACATTTCCATATTCTTTGCATACAACCATCTAATATAGCCAAAAGCTTATTCAAATCCTTGCACCAGTCCCTAGCCACCTCAAACACACCTAGTTTTACCATTTTACATGTTCATAAACACTATTTTATAAATCACATCAGGTGGGAGAACTACATATGGCTTGATCCCTCTTCAAAGTATTGGTATGTAGGCATCATGCCCACACAAGGGGTGTGGATACATGTTCAGTGTATCTTACACAAACTAATTCCCCCTTTTTCTCAAATTTTGTCAATGCATAATGGAGTCTAGGGTTTGAATAATAAATCAGCTCTACAGGGAGTTTTGTAGACATCCAACATCCAAAATTTCATAGGCAAGCTCACACAAGGAAAACCAACAAAACTCAAAAAACTTAGGTCTTTGGGATAATAGTGGTAGAAGAGGACTATAACATCGGATCCTAGGTGTCCTATTTTGGAGTTCTTATCCTTTCACAAAATGAAAGTCAAATCCTGATTTGTGACACTATCCAAGTCCTGCATAGAAAATTCTAGATCCTATCTTAGCCATCTTAGTCCAATTTAAGCTAAGTTATATTTCTCCTCACTTATTACTATTTTTAGAAAGGTTTAAATTAAAATTAAATTATACAAATCAGTATCTTAATCATCTCAATATTATTTATTGATTTAATTAAATCAGACCCTTAACCAAATTAGAAATAAGACTCCAATATTCCTAAAATTGTTAAATCATTTGGTGAACCCAGCTTACTTCATTTGTGCATAAAAATACTAGAAACATTAGGGTAAATTTCTTGCTTATTTTTACAATATTTTAATGAACTTTTACTTGTATATTTAAATCATAGATTCAATCTAATTTTTAAAAATTCTATAATAATTTTTAAAAATATATTCTTTTTCAAAACCCTAATTGCATATATTACGTCCCTTTAAATCAAGATTTTTTTAATATTTTTCTAATATTTCACCTACATATTTAAATTAAAAATTCACATCAATTTTAAAATTCAATAGTAATTTAAAAAAATATTTTTTTGCAAAACCCTAGTTGCATATACTAAGTCCCTTTAAATCAAGAATTTCTAATAATTTTTTGATTTTTTACCTAAATATTTAAATAAAAAATTCACTTTAATTTTTAAAATTCCATAGTAAATTTTAAAAATAATCATTTTTAAAACCCTAGCTACATATATTAGGTCCTATTACTTTTGAGGTATCACCTTATATGTTTGTGAGCTTTGTATCATTTTTATGCATATTCTAGTTCGTTGTTTAGATTATATTTGCTTAATCTTTTCTTTCATTATTCAAGTTATTTTCTGTATGCCACCTAAGATCCTTGCATCTCTTCCTTTAAGACAAAGTGCAAGACTTAGTGGCATTCCTCTTGAACTCACCCAGATTGATTCAACTTGACCATATACTATGGATAAACAACAAGCTCAAGTTCTTATTATAGATCCTACACATCTAGATTACAGCAATTTCCATGATGATTATTTTGACAATGAGTAGTATGAGAATAACAATGATGATACAAACAATTATGTTCCTAAATCACCATATTAGACTCTTGATCCACTTCCACCTATTATTGATAATGAGTTTGTCCTCAACAAATATTTGATCCTACAAAGTTTTCAAGAAAGACTTAGGGAACAACCTAGAGTTCATACTCTTATCGTACAATATTTCATAGAAATTGAAAAGTATAAACAAGTTGAATCTTCCATTCTTTCAAATCACCCAATTATAAATGACACTATGGGGTTGACTATGTCTCAACAACCCCCTATAACATCCCAACCTACCTATGAGGCACCACCAGTTATGGCTAGTACATCTTTGTCTCCCGATGTGGTAGCCCTTGTGAAAGAGATAAAATATCTTCAATCCAAGGTGCTACATCTTGAGTAAGGTGCATCTATACCTCCATAAGCCTTGGATTATTTTTCTCTACTATATACATCATTGGCATGTCATATTGCTTTGACACCCTTACCATAAAGTTTTGTTCAACCCATGCTCACTTTATAGGATGGCAAGGGATATCTAAAGACACACTTGAAAGTTTTTAATCAGCATGCTTAGAATATGTGCCAAATGACTAGATACTAACTGAGCTATTTCCATAAAATATAAAGGATTATGCTTTACAATGGTTCTATATTTTATCAAATTAGTCGGTCAACACATTCAATCTTTTAGCTGACATGTTCCTAGCTCATTTCAACATTAACATTGGTGATAAGGTTTCCTATGCCTAATTTTCATAATAGAAACAAAGGTAAAATGAACATCTCATAGATTATGTTCTTTGATATAAGACTATCTTAGATAAGATGACTAGCCCCATGATTGATCACGAGTTACAATATCTATTCAAATAGAGTCTTCTACCATCTTTACAAGAATCAATAATGTTCCAAAGATTTTATTCCTTCACTAAGTTATGTCATACACTAAAGGAAAGGGAAGTCAAATTAATTTCAATGGGCAAACTCAAATACACAAGTATTTTAGAAACAATAAACAAGAGTAACAACAAAGTCTCATATAAAGTAAAAGTCAATAATAACAAGAGTTAGAATCAACCTACAATAAATGTGGCTTTAGAGCCCCATCAATGAGTGGCTTTACCAACATCTCCTCAATGAACTTACTCCAATCTACTAGTATCTCTAGCTAAAGTCTTATAGAAGTTATTGTAATTTAATATAATATCTCCCCCTCTTATTTGAGAAGTTGATCCAATAAAGCCTCTTATATGGGGATATGATCAGAATGCATTTTGTGAATTTCATAGGGCACCAAGCCATACAAAAAATAGATGCATCAGTTTGAAACATAAGATACATGACTTGATAGATGAAAACATTAATGATCTTGGTACTATAGTTGAGCTTCCTCAGGCAAAGAAAACATAAGATAAAGCTTTGAAAATATTTTTAGATCCTTTCCCATAGTATTATAAATAAGAGATAGGGGATACATTAGGTATTCACCATGCATATCATGCACATCCTCCACCAGCTACATATCAAGTAGCTTCAATTGAGTTACACCCTTTGAACAACATAATTAGTGTATACAATTCTAAAGTTCCAGTGAGACCTTCTATCTCCTTCTTAGATTAGGAGATAGTTGAGGATGATTCAAATTACCATTCACTATATCAAATCTTACACTAATCATCATCCCATTCATAGTGTTCTCATAGATAATGGATCGAGTGTGAACATGTGCTGATCTGGGCAACAATTTAGGTGACAATTCAAGTGACAGTTCTACCCCAATTGATGATGGAACTTCTAAGAGCCATAAATTTTGCACCGTAGCTCCAATTGACTTACCGTTTGAATCATTGGAAAGATAATAATGAGGATAACATCATGAGATAGCATTGATATCCACTTGATAAAGTTTAACCCCTAAAAACCCAATGAAAGTGCCCTAAATTTCAATTTTAGTAGTGCAGTCTAAAAATAGTAAGTTTCTAAAAATATTAATTCCTCAAATTTTGTATTGTTTTAAATCTTGGAAGTCAAACCACTTAATCTCCCTCAAGATTGGTGACCTTACACATCCTCCCCATGCTTTCAAAATGTGTATAAATGAAGAGGTAACCTAAAATGTGAAGACAGACATCTCTTCCCAGAGATAAGCATATATTTGTATTACGATCTTGAGTAATAATACATCTCTTCTCAGAGAATTCATTGTTACTGTGTTGTTTCTATGCTATTGAAATATTTATCAACCAAAAATTTTGAGTTTTGGATCATGTGCATTATTAAATTACTATAGAATTTGGGATATTCATAGCAAGATATTACCTCAACAGACAAAGTTATCAATGGATTTAGTGGGCACATACAGAGTTAATTGTGTGAGATTGTACTTCCTCTATAGGTTGGTCCAATACATGTGGCCACACCATTTACTATTTTTCATAGTGTAAGATTTTTTGACATGTTACTTGGTCGACCATGGATTTAGAAACTTTGAGTAGCACCTTCTATAGTTCACATATGCATGAAATTAATTTACACTAATCAAGTTGTTACAATTAGTGGAGTTCAATATGAGTTAATACTCCCCACTTCAAAGCCATCTACTATTTTACAATCATCAGTTTCAGCTTCTCCACCAGGTATAGTTCTTCTTTTAGTTCAAATTCTAACATAGTCAAGACCTTCCTCATCAGCATAGAGAATTCATACACTTCCACAAAGGTCTCTTTTCGAGAATCCATAGTTTAAGGACTCTAGATAGTTACCAACTACAATGTTCACACCCAATGTAGTATTATTGAGGTCTCATGCCTACAAACATAAATCACATGTTTAGAGAGCTTCTCCTAATACTAGATGTATCCCTAAGATCCCTACAGTTACATCCATTTCATAGAGTTATAGAGGGACCTGATAGTCAATTTCAACTATAGAGATTTTAGAGCATTTACAACATACATAGATTTCAGAGCCATAGTCTCAGCCCTTTCATCATGATTCATGATCATACATGATTCATGATCCCTCTCCTTGATATAGGACACCATGATAGGGAGTCTTTCATGAGACTCATTGGTTAGTATCATTCCTTCTCAGTCTTTCTTGTACATAGTTTCATTTTGCTTAATTATGCATAGTTTCTTAGTATTTCTTGTAGATAAGTCTCCTTATGATTTAATTTACATAGCTTATGTCTAAAATTCCAAAAACAATAATTTTTTTTCAAAATACCAAAAATAATACAAAAATTTCAAAATACAAAGACATTCAAAAATGTCAAAATACCAAAAATAGTATAGCATTTCAAAATCCAAAACTATTCAAATAATTGAAAAATGCGAAAAAAATATAATTGTATGCATTATCCATGATTTACATTTCTACTACCATGCTAGACTTACATTTTATTATTCTATGCTATTGTTTGTCAATTTATCTACATTACCATGCTTCACTTGATCTTCTTTGAGTGTGTGCAGTGATATCCAAATATTTGATTGCTTCACTCTACCCATTGAGGGGGCATCCTATTAAATTCGAGACATGAACTAATATATCTACCCCTTAGGGGAATCTTCTACATGACTACACCATCAAGGTATGTCATTCCTACACCATACACTCTAGTTATCATATTGATGTATGTTATTAACTTACATAGATTACTCTATCAACACTCACTAGTATATAACACTTATATATTTTTAGAATATTTGTACTACATGTCTTGCATACTTTCACTTCTTGCTTTGATCAGTTAGATGTGATTTTGTTTCTAGCATTTACATGCTTTCCTTTCTTGCTTTGTGTAGTTAGATGTGATTGCATTTGCAGTTCCTATTTTATCTCCTGTATGTGCCATAGGATATTTTCCAATTTCCTTTACTTCTATCTTTATGTGTGCCTTAGGTCATTTTCTAATGTCCTATGCTTATAGTCTTCTATGTGATTTTGGTTTTCACACCAACCTTACTTGTTTCATTTGTATGTGTATGTGGCATTTGAACATGCTTTGTATGCTTACTTTCTAGTTTGAGTGATATGTGCCCATGTACCTTGTTTTCTTGGCCCCTTGGACACTCTTGTATGCTTCTTTATTATTACCTTGTGTGTTTTCTACTTGATTACTTTTCAATTGTTTGCAATGCCATAATCCACATCATGCATTATCTTTCTTTCTTGGATTCCATGATGGACATCATGCTCCATACTTTTTTGACAACTAACAACTAATAACTAACTAGACTTCTAGTTCTAGTTCATTATATTTCACATGCTATTACATTATTATATGTATTTAAGCATACCCATATTGATCTAACAATATTCATTACAAATCATGTTATATCTTGAGATATCTTATCGATTATCATTACTATATCATGTATTTTTTAGCATAACACAATTACAAGGCTCTTTATTTTGATGTTAGTCATTTTATGTTCCTCATTCCTACCATTAAAAGTGGGGGAAATAAATAGGGGTTTTTTCATAGAGATCAGAGCTCCTACAAGTCAAAAAATTAGCTTTCAAAACACCTAGAATAGTATCCATACTTCAAACTAGGTAGAACAAACTAGAAAGATAGTGATTATTATAGAACAATCTTTAGAATCAACATAGGATAAGATAACCAAGATTAGACTACAGTGATAGATAATAGGGTGTTTAATTTTGGTGCTCCTATTTAAACAATGAAAAAAACCAAATTTTCTAGAAATAGATAGAAAATTAAGTATAGTTGTAGTTTTGTCAACAATGATTTAGTTCAAAATTAGTAGTTTCAGTATAATTTCTCTCAAAGAATCTAGATATAGGGGACATAATGCATGGTATGATGGTTCTCACTTCTAGTTTTAGATTAGGCAGTTGGTATAACTTCTAGATAAGAATCCATGTTTTAGACACCAATCATTAGGGGTAATGTGCATGACACATTTGACTTCATTTCTTTCTAAATTCACTACATAACACAAGAATTCTTAGTAGTTGTCTGCCTTATTCCATCTCCAGGTAGTTGACATCATTCTCAAGTGGCTTCCACATAATCCTATTGCCTAGTTTTGGAGTGGATTTCATATAAGCCTAATCTCCACGTTTTTTACGTGGCCAAGAGTGGCCTAGTTTCCATCACACATTCATTTATCCATGCCACATTATCATATTATAGAAAATTCATGGGATTTAAGAGCCATCTCATATAACACACATTCATATTGATATTAGTTCATAGCTTCACTTCATGAGGCAATTATGGATCCAAAAGAATAACTAGCCTCTGTATTCTTGAGCCACCTATTTTGATTGATTGGAAACATGGCCCAAACATCGATTAATACATGCATGATCACATAACTTTACTTAGTAGGTAATTATGGAGCCAAAAGGCTAGCCTTTGTATTCTTGAGATAATCTTGGGGAATAGAGCACTCAAATCCATTCATGATATTACTCTTGGTACAACATCATTCAACATATACCTAACACTATCTAACATCACTCAACATCATAATAGGATTTGAATTAGTTTGCATACCTAATGAGGTATATTCATTTATTTTTCTTCTTTATTTTACCCAACTTTGTATGTTCTTATTTTAGATATAGTTTATCTAGTAATAATTGATCTACTCTTTATTTTTCTCTTGTACATTCACACTTCATGGCATGATCTCTCTATGCACACCTAATATCACACAGCTTCATGAGCTTCAACCTTACAAGTAAGTGCAGGTACGCTTTCTATTTTTTCCTTTATCCTAGTATTTTTCTTTATTACATCACTAAAATAAAGGAGGGGGAAAATGTTGTCATATAAAATGTGAAAATTGGTAGCTTGAGTGTGGCTTGTGACACCCAACCCATAGGTCCCTCTTCCATGCTTTCATGACCCTTCTCGACACCTTTTTTCTCATTCTCAATCATCCATAGGCCTCTAAAACTTGATTCTAGCTTAGCTAGGCTATGTTCCCCATGATGATTCCATCTCCCTAGGTCTTGTAGCTTCAATACAATAGTGCCTAACTTGGACTATAACACTAGATCCTAGGGTGTCCATTTCTAGTGCTCTTGTCCAATTATATTTTTAACTCTAATTGTCTCTTTCTTCTAGTTCTTATCCTTATCCTTGTCATATTAACATGGATACATTCAACCCATGACCAAAAAATCTCTAAAAAATCCCATTCAAAGTTCGTTTAGAAGGGGTTAGAAAATATCACAAAGTAAGCAATAATACAAGCAAGACTACTTAGGCATATTTCCCTATTATTTTCATATATCCATCTAATACAACCACAAGCTTATTCAAATATTTACACCAGTCCCTAGCCACCTCAATCACAACCAATTTTAGCATTTTACATCTTCATACACACTATTGCACAAAACATATCAAGTGGGAGAACTACATATGGATTGATCCCTCCTCAGAGTATTGGTATGTAGGTAGCATGCCCACACAAAGGGTGCGGATACATGTTAAATTTTATAGGCAAGCTCACACAAGGAAAACCAACAAAACTCAAAAAACTTAGGTCTTTGGGATAATAGTGGTAGAAGAGGACTATAACATCAGATCCTAGGTGTCCTATTTTGGAGTTCTTATCCTTTCACAAAATGAAAGTCAAATCCTGATTTGTGACACTAACCAAGTCCTGCATAGAAAATTCTAGATCCTATCTTAGCCATCTTAGTCTAGTTTAAGCTAAGTTATATTTCTCCTCACTTATTACTATTTTTAGAAAGGTTTAAATTTTAATTAAATTATATAAATTAGTATATTAATTATATCGATATTATTTACTAATTTTATTAAATTAGACCCTTAACTAAATTAGGAATAAGACTCCAATATTCCCAAAACTATTAAATCATATACAATTAACCATGCTTTTTACTTGACTAGAGTATCAAGTTAGCTTCGACCTTGGTGATGAAATACACATAAGTTGGCCTAGGGTAGAAAATTATTAAAGTTATTGTTTATGTTATGTGATTTGGCCATGTGTGCATAAAATAGAAATAATGAAACTAAGCAGTTAATTAAAAATCCCCTAATTCAACTATATGTACTATTCTAAGCACACAAAGACTATGAAAATAAATGCATAAGCTAATTACTAATAGATATGATGTTAATTACAATTTTAAAAAAAGGTATAGTGTGAACCCTATATGCACAAAATATAAAATAGTATTTACAGGGTCAAACCTGTACTATGAAATCAATGTCTAAAAATGAACTAGGTCAATAGTGTTGATCTAGTTATTTTAGACAACACATAAAACATAGAACTGGATCAGTAGTGTCGATCCAATTGACTACACAAGGATAGTTTTTAAGAATATAAACTATGAAATGAAATACAAAAATAAAATAAATAGAGAAGTAGAAAGGAACCTTGGTAGATCAGAGATGTAATGAAGAAGATTATTGGTCTAGAACCTAGAAGTATGTTTGAGAAACCTGTAAATTGGGTTGACAATATCGATCAATCTATACATGAACCTACTAAAATGTGATAAAATTGTAAGGGGTTAATTGGGTTGAACTAGTAGGCTAAATTAGGTGTCTAAAAGGCTAGAAACTTGTACTGGGTCAACTGAGTTGATCCATTTGTCTGTTCCTACAACCTACGCTTAAAAATAAAAATCTAGGTCAATAAAATTGATCTAAAATGTCAAAATATATGATCAAAATGATGATTAAAATAAATTAAATAAATGAAGGTAAAATTGAAAAAATATATCAAGGGTTAATTCACATCAAGTTCACCAGAATGTATGCAATCATAAATGCATCATGTCTATGAATTAATTATAGATCAGATGATATATTAGACCTACATTTCCAATTAGGGATACACTTGTTAAGTGAGAACATGACCCAATTATGGGATCCACTAGAGCCAATTATGGGATCACTTTTATCACTTATCAAAACACATCATGTTAAGAAGGGTTCTAAAGCCTATAGTCTAACACAATCACACAACAACCCTAATGTAGTATTAAGGTTTTAAATATTCACTCTATTCTAATAGAAAGAAAGAAAAAATTAATCCAGTGCACACCAAATCTTGTGGCACAAAGTGGGGGTTAGAAATAATAAAAAAATAACTAAACTAAACATGTATTAGAAAACATATACTCACGTTAATGTATATAAAATCTTAAATACATGGAGAGAAGAATACAAATACATTATCTATCTACTCTTACAAAGGATAAATAAAGTTAGGAATACTTACCTTTGAAGATGAACCCATCGAGCCCTGACCTATCCGTTAGCCAAGGCACTTTGCAAGAGATTGTTGTGGTATGTAAGTATAACCAATATAAATCAGCTCTAGGCTACACAACCTATCTACGCATCCCAAAAAATTCTCCACAAGATAAGATTTGTGTCTCCAAAGAAATTATGGAACCCCAAGCTTTATTCCTCAAGTATAATGGTCAATAATTAGATGCTTTCTCTCACTTCTTTGCTAATAATTCTTCTCTTATGAAATGGTGGGAAATCACCTTGTATATATAGGCAAATATTTCTTTAAATCTTTATGAGAATGTTGATTGTATGGGATCAACCTAGTTGACCCAGTGTGTTTTTGGGGATAATTTACTAGGTTTGTGTTAGGTCAATTGAAAGGCTAACAAGCCAAGAAAGTAAATAATGCCCCTAAACTATACTAGGTCAACCCAATCAATCCAATATAATAAATAGTCAAAAAAGATGTTAAGGTAAGAAAAGGAGGAATGAAAGAAAGAAAAGACTAGAATAGGTAAGATTGATAAGAAGAAGCTTAGGGTAAATGATTTTAGGAAATAAGTGTGTAGATGGAAAGTGGCAAAAGGAAAATTAATCTTACAAAGCACTAGTGGTTTGCCCACCCCTTTCCTAATGCACCCCTTAATCCATTTACTTAGAGAGATTGAGACTTGATAGGTTTCTATAAGATACAAAGTGTTAGTAATCAATAAAAATTTGAAAATATTATGTGTATACAATATGGTCAGGAGGATCTCCACCAGCCAGAGCATGGAAAGGCTACCACTATCTAAGATAGGAGTTGTCTAGATAGTAGAGGGAGGAAAGAGGTATGCCTAGGGACAATACATCTTAGGTAGACGATATCAACAACTAGATCAGATCTAATGGACAAGGGTAAGAGGATTGACACAACCTAGCTTACTTTTATCCTAGGCTTATGAGAGACTTCCATTGACAAGACTAAGGACACCATAGGGTAGTGAGGCATATCTTGTACTAGAAGAGGGTTTTTTCATGGGTTACACTATTAATAGATAGTGTTGGGCTTGTGTGAACCACCTTATATCAAGATGTAATAGATAGCTACATCTAAGATCCATACATATCAATGGTGTGGCTAAAGGATGTTGGAGTGAATATCCATGTGGGATAGGAGGATTTTTGAGGCCCACAAGGGCCATATCATAATCTAAGGAGATAGGCACTAGTGGCATGAGAGAGATAGGAATAACCTAAGTTAGTTAGGGCTAAGCAGGGAGGTAGTGGTGGAAAGAGGTAACCATGATGACGGCCACCACCACCAAGATGAGTAGGACCTATGAGAGGACCAAAAGGATGATAATCATGACTAAGTAATAAAAGTGTATTTATTAGAAAACAATTGTCTTCAGTACTCTTCCTTTAGTGAGAGCCAATATGTGACTAACATATTTGCTGTGTGTGTGTAGAAGACTAGCCCAGTTCAACTGGATACCAAGTTGATTTACTATTGAGAGAGATATTCCATAATTTTATGGTAGCACCATTCATGGAGAGAGTTCCATACATACCAATAGGGATAGAGTCATATACTTGCTTCTAGTAGATAGGTGCATGAGCATCACTCGAGCTTGTACAAGTGTAACACTAAATACCATAACTAGAGGCAAAGTTAGGATGACATAAGGAAAAAACAACATGGAATGAGATACCTAAAACATGGGCTAATGAAAAAATAGAATGATAAAATGATAAGATCAATCGATTATGCATTGAGATAGCCCAAGAGTAGGCCAGAGGAGAGAAGGCACTTAGAGAGATGGTAATCCGTAAACACTAGTAGGAACTTCACTACTTTAAAAAAAATGTTAAATGGACCTTTTAAATTCTCAATTCCAAAATTTACACTGAATTGGAAGTGGAAATTTCTCAACTTTTAAGATGTTGGAATGATTAAATCTGATTTAAAATCTGATCCAAATATCATGTTTCAAAAATAAAATAAAGTGATTTGATAGATCACATCAATTATCCATTGAAACCGTTAGATTTTTTAGATTCTTAATTTTATCCAATTTCCCGTAAATGATCAAATGATTATTTTTTCCATTCTAATTAAAATCTGAATTATAATTTGTAAATTAATGAAATGCAAAACTAAATTCAAAGATCAAAACACAGAAATTGTTTACGAGGTTCAAAATTTCTACGTCCCCAAGTTCTTATCGAACCAATCCATTAATGTTTCTAAATTTGCAAGCCAAAATAATACTTACAATCAGCAAAATAGATCTACTCTCTATAAAAATAGTGTTTCAGATCTTCGAAAGACCTTGGCTGACTTAGCACATCCTTCACCTTCCTGAATCACATGCAGAGGCTTCTCCAAATTGAAATTGGAAAATTTCATAGTGTTAATGCTTAAAATTGTGCTTGTTTCAACACCAACAATGGGAAGTTTTAGGAATGTGGGACTTGCAACCTGAAATGACCTCTAGATTTTAAAGAAGCTGGTTCTTATTTATCTCAAGTGTTTAATGAGGAAAGGGATAAGAATTAAGCAGAAACACAAATGCAACAAAATAAAATCTAACTATGGAGATGTGCCTAAATTTAATTTGACCCTTAATTCTAAGCACAATGAAGCTATATTTAGGATTCAATTACATTGAAGAGCAAACTAGGCATGATCAATGTAAAAGATGAAAAAAAATAGAATCAAAGGCTCACAACTTAGACTATTCTTGCAATGACACAGGAAATATCAACAAAGGCACAGAATTTCATCTTCTCATTAATTTTCTAGTTACATAAAAGTCACAAAAACATGCATAGTTATACAAACTTTATAAATTAAGAAAATAGAACAAAGGCAAATGACATTACTAGTCACAGCTAAAAATGTCTAAAACTTCTTGACAATCTCTTGTAGAAAATTCTCTCTATATCTTCTGATCCTTTTTGGTGATCTCTACACCCCTATTTATAGCATCAAACTAGCTCTAGGTTTCCTGCACGTTCCTAATCCAATGACCTAAGTGAACTCTAACTGAACTAAAAGTGTCTAACACAGGATATTTCTTGGATCTAAAACCTTCTGTCTCCCTGCAAGTTCATTGGCCAAAATATATACACAAGACACTTCCCACTGTGAAAGAGGCAAGGACACTTGGCTGCTTCACTTACTCTACATGAAAACCTTCTTATTATTTAAGAGGCACCATAAAATGACACTTGGCATGTTACACAACACTTATCGAAGACACATGACACTTTCTACATAACCTATACTCTTTACTGTGTCTTTGTTCAGGAGTGTTCCATCTCTGACATCTATCACACTCTGCTTCTTCAAAACTTTAACAACTTATAGAAAATGGGACCCATAGCACTTCTTACCTGAGTAACTTCAAGAAAGGAATAGGGATAGGTGGCACTTTTTGTACATCTTTAACAAGGGACATGTGGTGGTCTTCACTGCTTTTAGCTACCTTTTGAGAATCCTACTAAAGGTGACATGTGTTGGTCTCTGCATCACTCTATCTATATTATAGAAACATTTGGGCCTCATTTTATATTTACACAGATGATGACACTTGGTGGCTTCCGCTTGCCTCATAAGCAAAACCTGAGACCCACCACATTCTTTACTTATTGATGAAACAAAATGAAGATATTTCAGATGTTGACACATGGTGGCTTCCACTTTCTTCAGCTAGGGATACATTGCATCTTTCGTTGCTTTTAGAAAAAACAATTGAAACCTTCTGTAGTTGCTACTTGGCACCTTTTGCTTGACCTTGAGAAAAGATTATTGAAAGAAGCCTCTGAAACATATAAGAAACATGAGACATGGATGCCGATACTTGTCATGCTCTGCTGAGTTACCATGTGACACGCGACACGTTCTGAGAAACTTATAAAAATTATAAAAAGGGCCTCGACTAATGACACTTGGGAGATTCCACATGACTTTGATACTTAGACAAAATTAGGTGAAAAGAAATGCATGCCCATGCTATGAGTCAAAAACTTCACTGTCTCGAACCAAAATGTGTAGGGACAAAACTTGGAGCGCGTAACTAAAAATCAAAATAAAATGTAGAGTATTTTTTACTCTATAGTTATTGGTGACCCCAAGGACTTTTGAGCCTATTCAAAATGAATCCACAACTCCTGTATGATCAAATGTGACAAAAAAAATCACAAATTTAGTAAGGCTATCTGATAAGCAGACTACTCATCATCAGATAATCCTTATTTATTTTGTAATTCATGAAAGGTTAAATCAATATTGATAATATCCTTGTGTGAAAAAATATGCAAAATTTAAATTGTAGCCTTCAATTTAAATTCAAGTTTGGAAACAGGAATCAAAACAACTTCTACTTCAGGCAATGATGAATCATCTCTTAAACCCTAAAAAATTGCCTGATCATTCTGCTTGGCCGATAACAAAGGTTTGATTTCATCAATCATCAACATAGTGTTGCTATCAGGAAAAGGGGAAGGAAGACCTAATTGCACCAGATCTTCAATGTGTTGTTTCATGTCTTTGATTCCTTCTTTCATCAAATCTATAAGCTCTCTGTAATTAATTGCTATAGATTTGCAATTGAGAACTTCAATTACTCTTTTAGCAATGATCATTCTGTCATTAATCCCTACTGTTGACAATGTTCCATTAGTTGCATCATATAGCTTTTGTAGCAACATTTAAGTGTCAAACACTCTCAAAGAGATAGTAGATAGAGTGTCTTCTACGATGTCTCCACCTTTTCACACAATATTTGTGCATTTAGCAGAAAGGTTAGAGAAGATCTGAGCTAAAAAATCTCCTGAGAGATTCTTTTCCATATTGATTCATAAAGCTCCTTAATTAGATTCAACACCCCTACATTCTTTGGCCTATTAGCCAACTCAAGTGTCAATTATTCTATCCTTTGTCACTTAGCTTGAAGTTGGGATTGTATAGCAGTGGTATTATTCTGCTCATTCAGTAGCTTTTGTTGAAGTTGAGTGACTTGTAGTAAGCTTTTCTCACATTTTTCTTGTAATGCTACTTTTTCCTACCTTAAGGTTGTCACTGCATCTTTTACCTTCATTAGCCCTGCTTTCAAAGAATAATTTTGGGCCTGAATAGCTTAGTGAGTCTAAAGAGAAATAGTATCTTGCAACTATTTATTTAGACTCTCTATTTCAAGATTCTTAGTTTTGATCTCTATAGTCAAACTACTACAGTTTGCCTTCTCTTGGGCTAGATCAGCCTCCATCTTCTGTAGCTTCTTTGATATTTTCAAATAATCTTTAGCTAATGTAGAAGTGGATTCATTTAGCAGGTCGACCCTATCTTGTGGCCTAAAAAGGGACATATCTATAGCCATTACATTCATTGTGTAATCTTTGGGCTACATCTGCTCATTTGGCTTGACTATGTTAGGTGACAAATGGGTCACTGTTAGTTACTGCTAGATTGGGTCAAATTGTGACCTCAAATGTGGTGTAGCTAGGGATTTATTATCTATGATCCTCTTTTTCTCCCTTCAAGCTTCCCTTGCCTTCTTAGCAGCATCTGCTTGAGTTTGGAAGGTACAAGGAGAGGCAATGTGCCTACCTGCAAAAGGATAACCTTGTGGTAAGCCATATGGAATAGCTAAATATTGGCTAGGAGGAAACTGAGGAGGTACTTTCTTATGGATAAAGGGGGGAAAATGAGGCAATGATATGGCCTAAGTATGGATAGATGGGGAGAAATGAGAAATAGACATAGCAGAGGTGGTAGGGGATATTATTTGGCCAGATCGAATCATCACCCCTAGAGGAGAAGAGATAGATTGAGAAGAAGAAGGAGAAACAATACTTACCTGAGAAGCAACCGAAGTACTCTATGGTTGGTGTTGTGAGGGTTCTTCTCTCTCCTCTAAATCAAGTTGAAACCTCAACCTCTTATGTTTCCTTGGTGTTTCTTCTTCTAGTTGTGATTCCTTTTATTTAACATTTACCACTATTTTTAGTCGTGCTTGTGTAAAACTGGGAACCCCAAGATCTATCATTGATGGAGAAATTTTTGGTGGTGAAGATACCACACTCTTTTATTTTTCAATGATACTAAGAGATTGGGGGCAAACATTTAGAGTGACTGAAGCTGAGGTTTGCCCTGGGGTCTGTGATGTTTGACTGAATTCTGCTCTGGCTTCTAGTTCTCCACCTTGTGTCTGTAGATTGCGTGTCTCAAGGCTAGAGATAGGAGATAGATGACATTCATCCCAGAGTTCCTCCCATTTCTCATCTAAATCCACATTTCCAAAAGAGTGAGTTGTCTGACAAATTTCTTTCCTATATTTCTAATAAGATTCTATTTTCTCAGCATTCTAGTCTATTATTTAATGCTCTTCTTAAACCAGAAGTCATTCTAATTTTAGGATCAAAATCCCTTTTCTTAACATAAATTTTTTCCCATGGCCTATTCTCTGGAAGGGGTAAATCTGTCAATTCTACATAAAAATTAGGAATATCTTCCCTAGGATTCCTTCTATTTTCCCAAAAGGGACAACCCTCATGTACAATTTTGGCAGTAGCCTTATTATTATTGACCCATGAAGTTATGAAACCATTTAGATCATATCCCCATTTATCTTTAATTAGAAAGAAACCTAGGAAGGCTAGCTTTCTCAGCAACATGATCTCAGCATCTCTGACTTCTAGGGCCATGTTGTTTGTCACCCATGGAACATCATACATTTTCTTCTTTTTCTTCCTAGTGCCTTATTCATTATCCACTATGGACACTTGCTTGGTGACCTCTAAGAATGCTAACCTAATGGTCAAAATCTTAGGTAGCAACACTGGTTCTCCACTAAAACCATGGAATCTAATAATAGTATGATGGGATCCAAAAAAGTAATCACAAGGAATAGTGCAATTGGTCATAAGCCCTAAGACAGTTGGATTCATTCTATTTACAATTGGCACTAGGCTCAAATGACAAAAAATAAGGGAAATAAAAAGTTCCCAAAATTCATATGGGTCACTAGTTTTGGACAAGATATGTGTCCATGCAGACACATGAATGGTCTTATGTAGACCGAAGCTTGGGTCATACATATTTAGATGCATGTGTTGGGAAAAGATGCCATAATTTTGATACAACATGAGATGAAATAAATAAGAGGAGTACCTGAAAACCCCTTTAGATTTAAACTAGGTGAGTTGTTCAACCATTGAATATGCAATATGTTTAGAGAAATCAAGCTGATACTCCTGAGTCTTGTCAACAGTTTTCAATCTAAAAAGGATGGCCATTTTTTCTTCATAGACAATTGCATCTTATTTCATTCCAAAAATGAAAGCCATCATGGAAAGTGCATCTTGACTAGCCGGTGCAAATTGTACTCTTACTGCTAGCAGTGTCAGCATAGTGGTATCATCATCACCTAATTGCAATTTTGATTTTAAAAACCTCAATTGAGTATTGATGTTTTCCCACATTTTTTGCATTTTAGCAATGGTGGGAAATTTGGCTGTCTTATCATGATATAGGGCCAACATCTCTCTAATAGCCTTTGGTGTAATCTACACCTTGAATGGACTCTATTGTATGGTATTTGAAGGAGCATGAAATAATTTGGCACATACTTCAACTAAGTTAGGGCACGGATGCACACTTGGGACAATGAATTGTGCCAACTGGGAAGTCCATATCCTCATTGTGAATGTTTCATATTATCCAACCTTGGCCCTCTGAAGACATATTTGATGTGCTCCTTCTCTTAGAGCTTTGCTAGGCTTGTGAAGGATTAGGTCCATGATCCCATCTGAAAAATATTTCACCTTTGTTGGGTTGTTTGCAAAAGTAACTTCAGGGACTCTAGTCCACAGATAGGTTTTTAATGGTTGTGCAGGGGTTGAATCATATGATTTGCTTGTAAGAAACTTGTCAATGGATTCGTAAATCCCAGAACCTTGTTATGAAGACTGTGCTCCCTCCATATCTATATCTATTCTTGAAAATAGTGAATTGTGGTAACAGGTGTGAAGCTTTTGTAATAGGGGAGGCACTTTCACTTAAGTAGGTTTGCTATGAGCTAAAAATACAAGTAACAAGGATTTTCTAGCAGACGTAGGAATGTTTGAGACACTGTAAGATTTAGCTCTTATTATGGGGTACTTATTGACCCATCAAGTCTCAAAATGGCAATAAAATTGGTTAAACGTTAGCAAATATTACTAAATATTCATGGGAAAGCGAGTCAAACAAGTTGTGAAAGTGGTTGTATAAGGTATCTTGGGGAATTAAAGATTTGGGAGATATTTAATGTGTCGAGAGTTTTTTAAAATTTTGAAAAAAGGCTCTAAATGTGTCCACGTGTTCAAAGAAAACTTATTTAAAAGAAAAATTGGGAGAGAAAAAATGGGAAAACAAAGCAATAAGGAAAAGGAAACTATCTAACTATAATACATTAACCAGGTATCTTTGCCTCCCTCCTAGATCGAAAGAAGAATTTTTGAAGTCTCCTTCAGGGTGAGACAACTTATGTTGCTAGACAAGTGGCTAAATGGGATGAAGCTCTGGTGACTTGCTCTTCTTGTATGCCACCTTGATTGGCCTGCATTCAAATGAATCAGAGTCAAACATGCGTCCAACATACACATACTCTTCTTGTTCTTGAAAGTTTATCAAATGTTGGTTCTTGATACTGGCGTATCTCATCAAGAAATCGATGGCTATTTTCTCATCAACATAAGCTATTTGATATTTATCATTTATTAGCTTATCTCTTTTTACCTCCAACTCAGGTTCCATTGTATGATCATCCTCCTTAATGACTTTAAAAATATCATCTTCAAATTCATCAACCTCTTGAAAGGATAAGTTTGAAAGCTTGCGGTAATTTTGCATATTTATTTGAGTCTCAATACTATCTTGTCCATCCACAACTAACTCACAACCTCTTTGAAGAATAGTATAACCTACCCCAATGAATTCAAACAAGTCATTTGAATCATGATCAAGGAAGTGTCCATGCTCCTCTATATCGTCTTGCAAAGTGAGAAGAAAGTCAAAAATTATCTCTTCCTCATCAGAGATTAAGACATAAGCTTGTGACTTCCAACTCAAAATCTCGAATTCATGTTGAGAGGCCTAAGGATTGATAAAAGAGGTATCTTTTGGCATTTTTTCCCTTAAATCATTTGGGATTTTATGACCTTCATCAAATATGACATAAGTGCCCAGACCAGTGGAGTCATAATTTCCATATGGGTCACTTTACATCATAGCTAACAAATGATAATTTTCCTCTTGATCATATTCAGTCTAGTCACCTATCTCCTCAACAAAAACCCTTTCTTCCTTATTCAACATAGCATGAGCTACTTCTAATTTTGAGGTTGTTTCATTGGTGATGTGATCCTTATATAGTGGCTCAGATAATATCTTCATCTTTGAACCATATTTGGTTTTGAGGATAAGATGAGACCAATCAAGTGACATATATCCTCCTATCTTGGTTGTAATGTCTCTAGATAAACATAAACCAAATACAGGGGTATATCTATGACTACTACATCTTGATTGAAAATTATGTTAGGGAAAGTATACAATTGCAATGGGAGTTGTTTAATTTTCCCTATTGTTTTCACTGATTTGCCATCCAGCTGCATAACTCCTCTAGTAAGTGCTCATACTTTATTTTTAAAGCATTTGCTATTTGCTTAGGCATTAATGTAGTACTAGCCCCTAAGTCTATCATTGCATTATGCAACAATTTTTTCCCAACTATCAAAGTCAAATAAAAGGGTTCCAATTTGGATTAGCCTACCTCTAGTGCATTGTTTACTAGGGCTATTGTCTGCAAATGAACCGTATCTTTGAGCTTTTGTTTTTTAGTAGGTCCTTCTTTGATACTAGTATGTTTGGGAACTGATTGGCCTTGTAGAGCTTCTTGTAATAGTGTCTTTTGATCAGGAATAGCTAATATTTCCCATATTGATACTTGCGTTGGAGTCCTCTTTAGCTAATCCACCACATTCATCAGTCCTAGATTTTGTGTTCTTGGAAAATAAGGATATCTTGCTTTTTCTTGAACTTGTCTAGGAACTACTTGATTCTATAATGGCTGATACACTTCTTGTCTAATAGTTGTGTTTCGATGACTTTGAAATGGGGGATTCTCCATAACTTCATTATTTGCAACTTCAAGTTGTTCCATCATTCTTCTCTTTGATATGGTATAGTAGTCTAATTGCACCACTAGTTTCTTAGAAGTAGAAGCTTCATTCAAGAATATTGACTCTTCATCTTTAACCCATGAGAACAAAGCATGTTTCAGGGCTATTTCTTCTTGTTGTTGTAAAGACATCCCTTGCATTTGAGCCATTAGGACTAAATTTTGGATACCAAAATATTGGTAGGCATGAGTGTCATTAGTACTTGCAAATTGTCCATCCATTCTTCTTTGCTCTACTACCTTTTGTTGTAGATTAACCATAGGATAATCTCTAGGCGTATGAGCATTATTACAAGGGAAACACCAGACATTGGTGCCATCTGCATAATTATTTTTCCCTTGAACCATCTCCCTATTTGAATTAGGGGAAATAGTCTGTGAGGGTGTAGGGACTGCAACTAATTGGTTTGATGGCTAAGGATTAGTTTGCCTTAGAGGACCCTGATACTAGTTTGACTGTGGTGGAAATTTATTTCCTTGGTATCCTTGATATTGGGGTTTAGGATAACAATTTTATTGTCTTTTTATGTTAATTAACTCATTAGAAAATGTCTTTAAGACATTCTTGATATCATCCATCTCAGATGACTGAGTAGGGACAGGTTCTTTAGCATGTTGTTGAGGATATTTATACATAGATATAGGTGGGGCTATGGAATTAGGGGTTTCTTGGAGCAAAGGTAAGGTAATCTCTAGAAACGTGGGCATGGGAGGCCTTGGGGGCAACTTTCTAGCATTTATTAAATTATTTTCAACTCTAACTGCATAGTCATAAGCTTCTAGCAGAGTTTGACCTCCAAGTGACTGAATCATTACAGATATATCTGAATTTAAATATTTAAGGTAAAATACTATAGCCATTCTTGGTAATATTCTTTCTATAGCAGGAATCATTTCCCAAGTCTTTTAAAATATTGAATTGAAGTCAGTCATTTCTTCTTGTGGTGTTCTTTGGATAGTAATCAATTGTTGCAATAAAGAAGATTTATCACCCTTTTCTTCAAATCTTTCAAAGAAAAGATCTTCAAGCTGATCCCATGTAGATATTGTATTTGGAGTCAAGGATCGGTACCATTCTAGAGCCTTTCCTTTAAAAGAAGCTGCTAATAATATTATAGCCACATTTTATTGTGTGATAACATGTATAGCACATACATCAGACACATCCTGAAGATGTTCTTTAGGTGTTTTGAAATCTTGCCCACTAAATTTGGGTAGAGCTTTCAAGGCATTTACTAGGATAAGATCCCAAGTGGCTAGTGGTATTGGGAGAATCAAAGGACTGCCAGTGTTCCAACTTGCATAATTTCTTGGGGCTATAGGTGCTCCCATGTTTTCTCTTGGTATTGGTATAAATTGATTGACCCTTCTTCTTGGACTAGTTATCAATGGTGGAAAAAGAATACCTAGATTTATAGAAAATTGAGATCTTGTTACTTGTCCATAACTTTGACTCCTTGTGGCTCTCTGGTTCATACGGTCTTGAAAGAAAATTCAAGATGGTGTCCCACCAGGCGTGCCAAAAATTGTTGATGCTTAAAATTGAGCTTATTTCAACACCAAAAATGGGAAGTTTCAGGAATGTGGGACTTGCAACCTGAAATGACCTCCATATTTTAAAGAAGTTGGTTCTAATTTATCTCAAGTGTATAATGAGGAAAGGGATAGGAATTAAGCAGAAACACAAATGCAACAAAAGAAAATCTAACTATGGTGATGCACCTAAATTTAATTCAATCATTAATTCTAAGCATAGTGAAGCTATATTTAGGATTTAATTACATTGAAGAGAAAACTAGGCATGATCAATGTAAAAGATGAAAATAATAGAATCAAAGGCTCACAACTTAGACTATTCTTGCAATGACATAGGAAATCTCAACAAAGGCACATAATTTCATCTTCTCATTAATTTTTTAGTTACATAAAAGGCACATAAACATGCACAGTTATACAAAATTTCTAACTCAATAAAATAGAACAAAGGAAAATGACATTACTGGTCATAGCTAAAAAAGTCTAAAACTTCTTCACAATCTCTTACAAAAAATTCTCTCTATATCTTCTGATCCTTTTTGGTGATCTTTGCACCCCTATTTATAGCATCAAACTAGCTCTAGGTTGCCTGCACATTCCCAATCCAATGGCCTAACTGAACTCTAACTGAGCTAAAAGTGTCTAACATTGGATATTTCTTGGATCTAAAACCTTCCATCTCCCTACAAGTTCATTGGCCAAAATAGATACATAGGATGTTTCCCACTGTGAAATGGGAAAGGACACTTGGTTACTTCACTTAATCTACTTGAAAACCTTCTTATTATTTAGGAGGCACCAGAAAATGACACTTGGCATGTTCCACAGCACGTACCAAAGACACACGACACTTTTCACGTAATTTATACTCTTTACTATGTCTTTGCTCAGGAGTGTTTCATCTCTAACATCTGTCACAGTCTGCTTCTTCAAAACTTTAACAACTTATAGAAAATGGGACCCACATCACTTCTCACCTGAGCAACTTCAAAAAAGGAATAGGGACAGGTGGCACTTTACATGCATCTTTAACAAGGGACATGTGGCAGTCTCTGCTGCTTTTAGCTACCTTTTGAGAATCCTACTGAAGGTGACATGTGTTGGTCTTTGCATCACTCTATCTATAATATAGAAACATTTGGGCCTCATTTTATATTTACATAGATGACAACACTTGGTGGCTTTTTCTTGCCTCAAAAACAAAACTTGGGACCCACCACAGTCTTTACTTATCGATGAAACAAAATGAAGATATTTAAGATGTTGACATGCGATGGCTTCTGCTTTCTTCAGCTAGGGATACGTAGCATCTTTTGTTTCTTTTAGAAAAAATAATTGAAACCTTCCATAGTTGCCACTTGGTGCCTTCCATTTGACCCTAAGAAAAGCTTATTAAAAGAAGCCTCTGAAACATATAAGAAACATAAGATGCATATGTTGATACTTGTCATGCTCCACTGAGTTACCATGTGACATGCGGTACGTTCTAAGCAACTTATAGAAATTACAAAAAGGGCCTCAGTTGATGACACTTGGTAGCTTCCCCATGACTTTGATACTTAGAAAAAATTAGGTGAAAATAAATTCGTGCCCATGCTGTGAGTCAAAAACTTCACTGTCTTAAACCAAAATGTGCAGGGACAAAACTTGGAGCGTGCAACTAAAAATCAAAATAAAATGTAGAGTATTTTTTACTCTACACGTAGCTCAAAATGACATCACCAATTCTCCAAAATGGGTAAATGAATATACTTCATAGAGTGTATTAGAATTCTAAACAACTTTGTAGTTTACTCCGAGCTCTGGTTCAACCTCTAAGGGCTCCAAAATGACCAAATACTGTAAGTAGGTCTATATTTTTCAATACACAATCAGCCAAAAGCTTACCTTTAAATACAAGTTTTCTCCTTTCAAAACACTTGGAACTCCATGGCAAAAGTGATTAAAGCCTATCCCTTTTACTTGGCAGGTCCAAGGTTCAAGTCTTTGACCTACCTTTTTGGGTGCTTAGACTATCCATTTGTCGCAAATTTGCAAGTTGGAATGGTTTTTTAGGCTTTAATAGTTGAGCGGCCTCCTTGCATAATGCTAACACCTCCCTTTTGGTGGGCTTGAGGTGCTAAATAAGTATGGTTGTTTGTAAGTTCACCAATCTTACCCTGGGTTCATTGGTGGATGTGCTAACTTAGTATGGGATGTTGGTTTAAATACCAACTTTAGCATATGCACTTAATCTCCATGCCCCCCTTTTCTCATGTTCCATGAAGTAGATGGATGTGGCGTGCATTTCTCACAGTTTTCAATGCATGGCATGTGGCAAGTTGGTTTCTCCCATATGGTTGGGGCTCACTTGGTAATTTTTAGATATTACCAATTAATAATTACAATTTTTATTTTTTAAAAAAATTATCCCTCTTTTTGTGGGATTTCTATAGACTTTAAAATTTCAAATATATGGACTTTGTGAATACATTACAATATGCTATCAGATGGTTTCTACAGACTTTGAAATTTCAAATCTATAGACTTTATGATTTTTGGACTCCCATTGATTTCCATGTTTCACCACCTAATTGGTCCACTTGGCATGTCCACATTGCGCTGCGTCATCTTGCGACACCACATTTCTCCCTGTTTCAAGAAAACTTCAATAGACCATATCTTTTGCATATGGTGTCTGTTTTGAAAACCATGAAAAGTGCCAGAAAGCTATTGACGAGCTCTATGCTATGAAATTGGTTTCATCATAACTTGGAAACTTTTCTTGAACTAAATTCTAGATCACACCTCCCTATAAAAGAGGCTTTTGGTCTCCAAAAGTCTACTATCACCTAAAATCTTATAGCTATTTTACTGCATCACATCACATAGAACCTAATTATAGAAAGAGATAAACATTGGAAAAATAAATGATTCACAACTCAACTAAAAATGCCTACACATGGCATGAGTAAAGGAATCTGCAACTGCCAATAACTTGATCACAACATACCAAAATTGTCTACCCATGTCACATCCTGTAAAGCAGTGAACTATCAATAAACTGAAACAATTGCCAATATAGCTACAAAACAAGTTTGTTAATGCCAAAAACATACAAAAAATGTTGTAGAAATATTGCAATCCAAAGCCCTGGTATGGGACCTATATGCTAAGCAAATGTAAATAACACAAAGTGTATATTGCCTAACATCTCAAACATGCCCATAAGGTCTTAATAATGCATCCATGTGCCAAAAATAGATACATTCAAAATAGCATTCAAATAAGTGTTGTAAGGAATTAACTCAACCTACAACATGCATGTTTCTATTATCTCCAACTGATCAAATGAGTTCAAGTCCTCTAGACAACTCACACAATATAAATAGGAGATTCCAAAACATAGAGCTTTTAAACATAAGGTGAGAATTGAAATACTTCAAATGATGAACCTATCTCAAAGTGTTCTCACAAAACCTACTAATGCATCATCAAAGATTTTTCTTTTCCTTAATAGAATTATTAACAATGCTTTGAAAAACAAGTGCATTATTTATCCACTTATTCAAATTTTCTGCCTAGTTAACTTGATTTCCTTAATGGATTCCTTAACATCATTATGGATTGATTTAACTTCATTGACCTTATTAATAGGTTGATAAATTATCTTAGTTTTACCATGTTTAAAATGAGAAGATGATTTAAATTTATAACATTAATCAATCTGATGTCCACTCATATGGCAATGAGTGCATAAAACTTTCTTAGGTGAGGTCTCCCTTTTACCTCTTCTCATTTTGCCATGACGAGAGTGGTCTTTAACACCTACAATCTACTTAATCATAGCATGCCTCTTCCAACAAAATGCAACATTGTGGTTATGCATCCCACAAAAAGTGCATGGAAATGATTGCATTATCTTATGAATGTTAAATCCAAAATTTTCAAACATAAAAAGTGGATCAAAAGATTTAGTGCTAACTCTAGTGTAGGAACTAGGAGGTGGAATCTCAATACCTCGGCTACGTGTCCTCTTACACTACACATGGTCTACTAGTAGCCTCGGTCCTTTGCTATTAGAAGCTTGTCTTCCTTTAGCTATGGATGAAGTTTCTCCATTTTTTACCTACTCACTAGTGTAACCCAAACCTGCATGAAGAGATATATGCTCTACTTGTATTGGGTTAGTAATTCCTTGGCCATCTCAACCAAGACCTCTTTTATTAAAGCCCATTTTCATTAATAATTTGGATCCAATACCCTTAGTGTGTTGTTCAAAACTACCAAAAGCATCATTACTTGAATTCAAATTTGAATGGAAAGAAGAAGTAGATGAATTACGTGGTGAATAACTTACAGTGCATTTAGTCATAGTCTCTGCATCTGAAGTAGAAGGGATGGTCTTTTTTGGTTCACCACACTATAATTTGATCAAGAGATCATCCTTAGATTCAAGCTATAATTTAAAACTTGCAATCTCCTCATCTAAGGAGTACAATCTTGCTCTCAAGAAAGTATTTTCTTCCTAGATCTGTTAATTATATGCTTCAATCTCATCAAGCTTGGCTTTGTGTGATTATTTTCCCATGGTTTCCTACAAACACACTGACTCCACAACTGCACACTGTAATCTAATCAAGTGATATGGATAACTAATAAACTGAAAGTAATTGTCAAATCACAATCAAAAGCTAAACCAAGTTTTTAACTGCTTTGATACCAAAATTTGATTCGTAAACACTAGTAGGAACTTCACTACTTTTATAAAAATGTTAAATGGATCTTTTAAATTCTTAATTCCAAAATTTACACTAAATTAGAGGTGGAAATTTCTCAACTTTTAAGATGTTGGAATGATTAAATTTGATTTAAAATTTGATCCAAATATCATGTTTCAAAACTGAAATAAAGTGATTTGATAGATCACATCAAATATCCTTTGAAACTATCAGATTTTTTAGATTTTTGATTTTATCCAATTTCTCGTAAATGATCAAATGATTAATTTTTTCATTCTAATCAAAATCTAAATTATAATCTATAAATTAATGAAATGCAAAACTAAATTCAAAGATCAAAACACAGAAATTGTTTACGGGGTTCAAAATTCCTACGTTCTTGGGTTTTTATCAAACCGATCCATAAATGTTGCTAACTTTTCAAGACAAAATAATACTTACAATCAACAAAATAGATCTACTCTTTGTAAAAATAGTGTTTCATACCTTCAAAAGACCTTGGTTGACTCAACACGTCCTTCACCTTCCTAAATCACTTGCAGAGGCTTCTCCAAATTGAAATTGGCAACTTATGTAGCTCAAAACAACATCACCAATTCTCCAAAATGGGAAAATGAATATAATGCACAGTGTATCAAAATTCTAAATAACTTTGTAGTTTACTCTAAGCTCTGGTTCGGCCTCTAAATGCTCCAAAATGACCTAATATTGTAAGCGGGTCTATATTTTTCAATACACAGTTGGCCAGAAGCTTACCTTTAAATACACTTTTGCTCCTTTCAAAACACTTAGAAGTCCATGGCATAAGTGGTCAAAGCCTATCCCTTTTACTTGGTAGGCCCGTGGTTCAAGTCTTTGACCTACCTTTTTGGGCACTTAGACTATCCATTTGTCCCACATTTGCAAGATGGAATGGTTTTCTAGGGTTTAATAGTTGAGTGGCCTCCTTGCATAATGCTAATGCCCCCTTTTTGGTGGGCTTGAGGTGCTAAATAATCATGGTTGTTTGTAAGTGCACCAATCTTACCCTGGGTTCTTTGGTGGATGTGCTAACTTATTATGGGATGTTGGTTCAAATACCAACATTAGCATATGCACTTAATCTCCATGCCCCCCTCTTCTCACGTTCCATGAGGTAGATGGATGTGGCATGCATTTCTCATGATTTTCAATGAGTGGCATGTGGCAAGTTGGTTTATCCCATGTGGTTGGGGATCGCTTGGTAATTTTAAAATATTACCAAGTAATAATTACAATTTTATTTTTAAAAACAATTATCCCTCTTTTTGTGGGATGTTTATGGACTTTGTGAATTAATTGCAATATGAAATTAGATAGTTTCTACAGACTTTAAAATTTTAAATCTATGAACTTTGTGATTTTTGGACTCCCATTGACTGCCATGTGTCACCACCTAATTATTCCACTTGGTGTGTCCACATTGCGCCATGTCATCTTGCAACACCACATTTTTCCCTATTGCAAGAAAACTCTAACATACCATATCTTTTGCATATGGTGACTATTTTGAAAACTGTGAAAAGTGACAAAAAGCTCTTGACAAGCTCTAGATTGTGAAATTGGTTTCATCATGACTTGGAAATGTTTTCCAAACTAAACTCTAGATCAGATGGTAGATCGATTGGCTTCTCTAGAGGAGATTATGGCTCGATTGGTTGAGAGACAAAGATTAAGATCTCCACTATGAGAAGGACTACCATAGATAGAGCCTAGGCATAGGTTGACTAGGAGGTATCATATATGTATCCATGCATGTGGTAGTTGTGGGGACCATGATCCCATGCTTAGAGAAAGTCTAGTGATGTACCTAGAAAAAAATGTATTTTTGTGACTTATATATAGTGATTTCCCCTTATTAACACATGTGTATATGATTTTATGTGCGATGTGTATGCTTCATCTAAGATAGACTACTAGATATGTGTGATTAGATATTAGGAACTACTATTAAATAACCCACATGCACACACATATACATGTAGGATAGAGGTTAGTGGTGAGAGAATAAGGGAAAGGTCCACCCTACCATCATAGGTGGATTTCCAAGAGGGACACATAGGCACTAGATACCATGGATAGAGGTGGAGACAACATGGCATAAGGTAGCCATGACATGGAATGAGATGGCTATAACATGGGCTAAGAAACAAATGGCACAAGCGAAGGCTAATATCAATCAATTATGGGTTGAGCTAGCTCGAGAGTAGGCTAGAGGAGAGGAGGCACTTGGATAGAGGGTAGACCAGTTGGCTACCCTAGAGGAAACTATGGTTCGATTGGTTGAGGAACAGAGATCAAGATCTCTACCTAGAGAAGGACTACCATAGATAGAGCCTAGTCATAGGCTGACTGGGAGGTATCATATATTTGACCATGCATGTGGTAGTTTTGGGTACTATGATCCCATGTTTAGAAACATTTGAGTGATATAACTAGAGAAAAAACATGTACTTTTTATGATTTATATATAGTCATTTCTCATTATTAACACATATGTATATTATTTAATGTGTGATGTGTATGGTTCATCTGAGATAGACTACTATATATGTGTGATTAGATAGTAGGAACTTCTATTAAAGAACCCACATGCACACACACATATATAGGTGGAATAGAGGTTAATGGTGTGAGAATAGGGGAAAGGTCCACCCTACCACCATAGGTGGCTTTCCAAGAGGGCCACATAGACCTTAGATGTAAAACATATCGAGGTGAAACCCATTGATCGGGTACTGTAGGGGCTCACCTTTGAGAGTTGAGAGATGATAGGCCCCATTCTATAATGAGGTGGTGATTACAAAGGGGTCAAACCACTTGTACACAATTTTTACCTTCTTATGGTGATCTTTATCAAAAATGAGGACCAAATCACCTACCTTGAATGGATGCAGGTGTACTAATTTCTTGAATTGGTGGCATTGATAGTGTTGGTAAGCATAGTTATGATAGAGATTATCAATGTGATGTTCATCTAATTGATTAAGCTCAATAAGGCGAGCAGAAAATTTTTCTTCATTAGATAGTGATCCAAATGTCTTAACCCACATTGAAGGGATTAAGACCTCTAGAGGAAGAATGGCCTTGAACCCATATACAAATGCATATGGGGTTTCCCCCATGGCCATCTAGAAACTAGTTTGATATGTCTAAAGGGAAGGATAGAGAATGAGGTGCCAATCATGCTTGGAGTAAGAAATAGTGCAAAGAAACATCTTATTCAAAGTCTTGTTTTAATATTTATCTTGCCCATTCTCCTGGGGGTAATGGGTAGAGGATAAATAGAGCTTGAATCTAAAGAATTCAATGATATCACAAATCTTGGGGCTTTGGAAGCCCAAGATGTTATCAAACATGATCATAGTAGGGACTCCAAACCTAAAAATGAGTTGGTTTAGGAAGATTTTGGCCATAGTCTTCCTATACATGCCAATAAGGGTCATGGCCTCAACCCACTTTGTGAAATAGTTAGTGGTAATGATGAACTAGTGATGGCAATCAAAAGAGGCATGTTTGAACTCATTAAAAAAGTTCAGAGCCCAAAATAATAAGGTCCAAGGGGTTGAGATGGAATTTAAGAGGCTTGTAGGGGCATTAATAACATCCATAGTGAATTGGCACATATTGCACTTCTTGGCATATTAGATGGTGTAGACACCTAAAACTAGCCATCGATAACCTCCGATAAGGATTTTGGACAATTTCCACCTAAAAGGCACAATTTGGCTTCAAAACACTAAAATACATTAAAAGATGTGATACTAACATATTCAAGTGCTGATTTTGGCCAAGGTATCCCTAAATGGGGTAATGAAATTTATGGGCAGCTAACTTTGATTAGTTTATTTTGAGTTAAAATGCCAAATTTACACTTGGGTGCTCTAGATTGCTCCTCCCTATCTAATATTTTGCAAAAAATAAATGCCTTTATTTTTTTTGACAACATCCTATATGGGAATATGGTTCTAATGCATCTAATATTTCCTTCCAATTCTAATCCAATCAAATTTTGGACTAACAACAGGGCATTTTGACTAATTTAAGTAATTTGTGCAGAAAGTGCTTAATCATGCTTAAGAGATAGTTAACCCAAATCAAGGCTGAATTAATAATTCCATAGAAACTTGTTGAAAACTTGTTTTTAGAAATGAATACTGAATATCTGCATCATCAAGTGTCCTTATTTCTTGGGAAGGCATCCCTAGGCCATAAATGCCACAAATATAAAGATTCATGCCTCTCATGCCTCATCAATGCCTTCCATGATGCCCTCCATGCCTCTTAATTGACCCTTATTCTAATCTCATGATGAGGATAATTACAAAAGTAATTCTAAAAATTGAATTAATACTCAACCATACATCTCAATCTTGAGATGGATGGTTGAGGTTGATTCTGATCAAATCCAAAAATCTATAAATAAGAGGCCTCACAACATCATTTCTAAGATTTTTCTGATGCAAAGTTATAATGCTAAATTGGTTTCAAAAGCTTCAAGCAAGTAATTTTACCATGCCAAATTGATTCCAAGCCAAGCCAAGCTACAAGCAAAAAGTGCCAAGAAGAGATGGAGGTAGTCAAGCTTCCATTGTCAAGGAATTTATGAGCATAAGCTTAGCAAGCCAATACTACAAAGGCATTTGGAGCATCCAAAGAAGGCGAAGGAACTCTTGTATTTGATCCCTTGATTTTCAGTTGTGCTTGTCATTTGAGTTTGTTAACTAAGCTCTCCCTAGTATCTAAGCCTAGAGATGTTATGTTATTAGTGTTTTTATTTCATTTTGTTTTCATTTTAGAACTAACACCAAACTAACCATCCTCTCTTGATTCACATTCTTAGATCACATAATGGCATTCTGTCATGTCCCCTTTTTAGTTGACATCTTGTTTTATGATGATTATCCTATTATGCAACCTTCATAGGCTGATAGGATGGATAGAGGGTCTTGATGGAGCTTGGCTGGGCTTTGACTAGCAGAATTATTCCAGTTGGCTTTTGCTCGAGCTCTTTCGGACATGTATCGAGGGAGATATTAATATTTGATTGATTTAATTAAATATTAATTATTTAGCATATTTTAATTATGAAACCCTAATTCCTAATTATGAAACCCTAATTAGGGCAAGCACACCTTTTAGAGGATATAAGGGTTTCTCATTGGATGGAGGCCATAATATTATTGATTATTCATTGTTGAAGACAAATTATGCTAAGTATTTTCTAAGAAGACTGAGCCAAGGGTTTCTAGTATTCTAGTTACATTGGAGAACATACACTCTTCAATGTGTGCAATTTAGAGGTTGTCAGATATCAGCCGATCTATTGCCAGTTTGAGAGATAACTTCATACAGAAGTTATCACAAAGATTTACAGGTATTTATTTCATTAGGTTTTATTTTAGAAATTTTCCAAATAAAGCTTTTCCATATTAGCACCATATTTCTTGAGATCAGGTGTCTAGCATACAAGCTGTACTATTTTTTGCTACTATATGGAATCCATACCATTTTGCAGCAGGCTGAATAGCATCACAGGGAGCTCAGAGACTGACATCGACAACCTAGAGACCGACATCGGCTGACTAAATATCGATGTCAGCAGAGTAGACCGACTGATAGAGACCGATGATGGCAATAGATCAACTGATTATGACAGCATAACCAACGTCGGTGACTGTGTTTTTGACATAGCAACTTGAGCCATACCAGATCTAGGTTTTATTTCTAGATTGTAGAGAAATTAGGTTTTTAAGACAATATTTTATATTATTTTGTTTGTGTGCAAGAGATCTTTATTGTAATCATCTGAAGTAAATAAGAAGATCAGAGTTTAGTTGGATGAAAGAGTACACTGCTATTCATTTATTTATTTAAATCCATTCAAATTTATCTTGCAAAAATCACATTTTCATTCATGTAAAAACGTCAAAAAAATCAAAATACACAAAACAATCCAAAACATATAGTTTTAGAATTCAAGGGAAACATGGGTTTTTATAGTGGTATCAGAGCTAAATCCTGCCATCCTAAGGGTTTAACAATCTCATGCAGCCACAAGAGTTGGGACCACATAGGTACAACACACGCAGTAGAACATTACTTGTAGGCAACCAGGGTTTAGAACAAGAGCCAGTCATCATGAGTGATAGGCATGAGGGTAGCCCACTCAGGGGCCACAGACATAATGATGATCAAGACACCAGAGAATTCTTTTGTGTTATGATTATAGGCTAGTAGCAGATGATGCAGGCACTACAGGCACTTACTACTATGGTAGAGAGGATGAACCCACATGTTAGATAGAATGGGGAACAAGGAGATGATAGGAGTCCTACTGTTAATCAAAAACCATAGCTAACCCATTCTAGAATAGTTGATAGGCCTACACATCCTACATTTGTTCAAGATGAACCAGAAGAAGCTCCAGTAGAGGAGGTGGTAGGAGACCCCCTATTTGCAGATGCACTCATGGCTATAAATGATGAGTGGGACTTATTAGTTCCTCAAGTTCAGGAGAGGATGTCCTTTGATCATTTTGTCAATCAGAGGAGAGAGCACTACAAATCAGTGAGATAGGATAGGAGGCCTAGAGGTTAGCTTAGTGAGCTGAAGAAGGCTATGGGAAAGATCTCTTTGACCACTTTTGATGGGAGTGGTAAGATGATAGCTCAAGCTTGGATTCATAAGATTGACACATTCTTGGCATTGAGGCCATTGATAGAGATAGAGGCCATCAAATATGCCACTTTGCACTTGGAAGGAGTAGCACATGATTGGTGGTACCATGGTATGGTAACACTTCAGCATAACCAGGTGACAAAGTACCAGGACTTCATGGATAGGTTGGTTGAGAGGTTTGATAGGAAAGATCCTAAAATTTACTTTCGAGATCTGGCATAGTTGAAACAAACAAGCAACTTGGAGTCCTTCATTGGTGATTTTCATAGATTGGCAGTCATGGTGCCAAACATTTCAAAGCGTAGATTGGTAGTTCTCTTCATAAAGGGCCTATCCAAACCATTAAGAGGTTGGATCAATGCATTTGATCCTCCTTCATTGCAGGTAGCTATGAATAAGGCACGTAGCATGGAGATGACAGCCCCATCTTATAAATTTAACTCCAGAGGTACTTCTTCATTCAGGGACAATAAGGGCTTCAACAGAGATAGAGAGGGATCAGATTTCAATAAAGATAAATCAGGTGTTAAGAATGATTCAAAGGCCAATCTAGTAGCACCACCTTTGGATTGAGAGGCCATTAACAATCTATGCAGGAAGAAGCTTTGCTTCTACTGTAAAGGTCCCTATGATGCCAATCACGATTGTCTTTTGAGGCCCAAGGGAAAGGCAAATCGTGTGATATGGGATTTTTATGAGGATGCAGAATTAGAAGATTCTGAATAGCGGGAGAGTTCTAAGGAGTTAGAGGTAGAGGCTTTAGAGCCTAAGGCAAAGGTAGATTCAGAGCTTCAGATATAGGAGGCATGCCTATCTAGCATTTAGTCGGATGGTTCATTCAGACTTCATGGAGTTTTGGTAGGATAGAGGGTCATCACCCTTCTTGACACAGGAGCCACACATAATTTTATAGATTTTAGATTTTTGGAAAAGCATGGACTCACTACCAAGGATTTTGAGGGCATTAGAGTTAAGGTAGCCAACGGTTACACTCTTAGGTGTGAGCGGATGATTAGAGACCTCCCATTGCGCTTGAACAACTATGAGTTCAAGACTAATTATTATGTGGTGAATATGGGGGATATAGATTTGGTCTTGGGCATGAAGTGGCTTCATTCCCTTGAGGAATTCACTCTTCATCTCAAGGACATGGAGGTCCGTTTTGATGTTGATGGGAAGACACATATTCTTAAGGCAATATGGGGCAACAACATCAAAAATATGTTTTTTCATTGGATGGAGAGGCTCATACGACATGATATGGTAGAGTGGGCTGCAGAGTGCACATTGGCACCAATACATGAGAGACATGTGGATGAGCCTTGTCTTGAGGTGAGTTTAGTTCAAGAGTTAACACATGTAACAGGGACTCAAATTTTAGAGATTATAGTGGGTATAGGAGACAGCTGCATGCAGTCAGTTGGTATTGTTCACATTACTCAGGTGAGGAGTTTACTTGAGTTGCTAGTTGATTTATATTTATGGATTAGATGTTGGGATCCTTATCTTGGTACTTGGGATGCTTTGATGCCATGGGATGAGAGTTGTGATAGACATGGCATGGTGATAGGTGCTGGGGTTGACAGTTTGTCGGTGCATGACTTAGAGCAGGAGTTGATGGCAAGTAGATTTGGTTGGTGCTATTGCTATCTAGCATGTGATGTCTCTTCATTATCAGAGATGCATAGGAGTTTGGGTGATGAGACTGTGGCTGGTGATTTGCAGAGATATGTTGATCATAGTAGAGGTACAGTGTGTGGATTCTCTACACTTGGCATAGTTCCATTTGGGAGTTGTTGCAGAGTTGGAGTGTGCCTTCCGCATAGCATGGTGGAATGTGTACATGGTATTTGTGATCTTGGAGTTTGGTTGAGTTGCATTCACCAGTTTTATTGTGGATTCCTCTTGGTTATAATTTAGAGGATATTGCAGGAGCTTGCATTGATTAATCGCAGTGCATATCATAACTACATATGGGATCCAGGTGGATTGATTGGTTTATTGTTCAGTAATTGCTTGAGGACAAGCAATTTTAGGAGGGGCAGATTGTCATGTCCCCTTTTTAGTTGACATCTTGTTTTATGATGATTAGCCTATTATGCGACCTTCGTAGGTTGATAAGATGGATAGAGGGTCTTGATGGAGCTTGGCTTGGCTTCGACTAGCAGAATTGTTCTAGTTGGCTTTCATTCAGGCTCTTTCAGACATGTATTGAGGGAGATATTAATATTTGATTGATTTAATTAAATATTAATTATTTAGCATATTTTAATTATGAAACCCTAATTATGGAAAGCACACCTTTTAGAGGATATAAGGGTTTCTCATTGGAGGGAGGCCATAATATTATTGATTATTCATTGTTGAAGACAAATTTTGCTAAGTATTTTTTGAGAAGACTGAGCCAAGGGTTTCCATTATTCTAGTTGCATTAGAGAACATACACTCTTCAGTGTGTGCAATTCAGAGGTTGTGAAATATTAGCTGATCTATTGCCAATTTGAGAGATAACTTCATACATAAGTTATCACAGAGATTTACAGGTATTTATTTCATTAGGTTTTATTTCAAAAATTGTCCAGATAAAGCTTATCCATATTAGTGCCATATTTTTTGAGATCAGTGTCCAACATATAGGCTATACTATTTTTTTCTACTGTACGGAATTTGTACCATTTTGCAGCAAGCCAAACAGTGCCGCAGGGAGCTTAGAGACCGACATCGACAGCCTAGAGACTGACATCGACTGACTGAATACCGACATCGGTAGAGTAGACCAACCGACAGAGACCAATGATGATAGTAGATCGACCAACCGTGGCAGCATAACTGATGTTGGTGACTGTGTTTTTGACACAACAACTCGAGTCATACCAAATCTAGGGTTTATTTCTAGATTGCAAAAAAATTAGGTTTTTAAGACAATATTTTATATTATTCTATTTGTGTGCAAGAGATCTTTATTATAATCATCTGAAGTAAATAAAAAGATCAGAGTTTAGTTGGATGAAAGAGTACACTACTATTCATTTATTTATTTGAATCTATTCAAATTTATCTTGCAAAAATTGCATTTTCATTCATGCAAAAATGTCAAAAAAATCAAAATACACAAAACAATCCAAAACATATAGTTTTAGAATTCAAGGGAAACAGGGGTTTCTACACATTCTCAGTGGGACTAGATGCATCCTACACATTAAGGAGATCATTTTGCAACTCTAAAATATTTATTTGATCCTTTAAAACTCTTGTAAATTGATTTTCTAACTTTATTTTGTTTTTTGTTTGCCATAATTTTACATAGTAACTGAGGTCGATAAGTAATGCTGACATCATTTACTTATCTTAACTGACCTCGATTACTAAAACTTAAATTAGTTAGATCTCGATTGGCCAAGTAACCGATGTCGGTGGTAATAATTGACATCAGTCAAAAACATAGACCTAAGAGCTATTTTTTCAAAATTCATTGTTTCAAATTAAAAAGAGCTTCAAATTTAAATGACATGCTAACAATTTTGTTACAGGACCAAGCTTTATATTTTCTTAAAACATATTTAAATCACCTTTACATTCTTAAAAATCAATAAGGAATCTTGTTTTGCGTATTTAACAAAGAATTTAGATGTTTTTGGTGAATGTTTCAAAAGTTTGCAACTAAGACCAAGGGGTCAAATGAACACCACCAAACTTTTCATTTAGGTATAAAGTTGAACACACTTGTCAATTTTTGTTTACAATAGTTATTTAAATCAAATTTTTGTTTGGAAAAAATAGGAATGTTTTGTGTATGCTCTTCTCTTTGTCCCTTATAAGGAACCCTTAGAACCAAAAGCACCATTCCTATTACAAGTAGCCTAGTCTGGCTTAGAAAGAAAGTTTTATAAAGCACTCCTCAAAAACTCATCAAATTTTGGGTGACCTTGAAAATGACCCTAAAGTCTTTTTACTTTCATGCTTTATTTAATTTTATGCATATTGGCTTGCGAAAGGGACTTCATCACCTCTCACAAGTTCTTTAGGGAATATTTGACTTGGTCTCCTAACATTGACTTCATTTGGCTCCTTTGGAGTCGCACATGGGATGTAGTAACATTTTGGACATCACACTACACTAAGCGAATAAAAGGATGTAGTGGTTGCAAAAAGGACTAGACCTTTTTGCCACAAGCCAAGTGTTATAGACCCAAAATCTATTATTTTCTTTTCCATTATTTGACATGAAAGTCATTTTGAAATTGATTCCCCTAGATCATTCAAAAACTTGTTATATCTTAGACAAATCCTCACTTGCCATGGAAGTATTTTTGGTGCAAGGTGTGCCTCAAGGTCCATGTCATAGTACTATCATTTAAGATAAGGGGGATGTAAAAACCCTACTATATAATGCACATTTAATTTTGGATGAACACTTAAAAACCTCTTAAATGATGTATATTGATATATTCTAAAAATACCAAGAAACCTTGTTAGTTTAGGATCTAAGAATGATTAATTAGTTGGTCTTGTCCTAGTTTAAAGTTTTGTTTGGAATCAAAACTTGGTGTCAACAAATAATCCAAACCCAAACACATGGTCCTCATTTTCCTTTGAACAAAGAGGCATTATGTTTTCCATGTGAGATCATCCATTTGCCTTGTTCAAAGGTTCATCAAAAGCTTAAGAGTCATATCATCCACTTTGGCATAGTTATGCTACCTAATTGAATCTAGACCTTTACTAGCATTGTTTAATGTCCTTTACTTATAATCTAAATTCAGAATTACACCTTTATAAGTTCATAGGGTTGATGTGTTAAGTGGGTTCCACATTTTTAATAAACTTGAGGGAACTTAGGTTTAAATTCCAATTTGGGTTGAAGGTCATTTAAGACTCATAATCATTGTCATCACTTAAATAGACTTAAGCCATTTTGTGCTAAATACATGTACTTTGAGCCTATATACCACAACATTTTGAGTCAAGAAATGTAGTGTTATGCTATTAAAATTGTGTAAAAATGTCTTTGCCTTAGAGATTCTTTGAACAAACCTTTTTATCACACCTTTTTGGGTAGTATGGCATTGTTACACTACCCAAAATATATTGAATATTGTTTCATAGATACTCTTGTATAGAGTTCCAAATTTATTCCTACATTTTTAGACCAATCCAAGTGTACTTTTGTGATCCTTTGTCTAAAGCACAGTTATATTGTTCACCTTTGTATAGTTTGTTTCTAAAAAAGAACCCAAATTTATACCATTTTTTATAAGAAAATAAACTATTTCTAAAGTGAATTTTTGTTTCATACCTTATACCTAGTTGATCAAGTTCATGTCTAAGAATCAAATGCCTAGTATTTGTTAGAAGTGTTTTAAATCCATTAGATTAAAATTTTCATCTATTTTCAAGTCTAGATTTTGATGCCATTTGGCCAAGATTCTTAGCACATGCCTTGTTTGAGCCTATCTTTTGACACCGCATTTGGCTAAAAGACCTATCAACTTTTAAATTTCTTAGATTAGACTGATTTGAAACACTTCAACCTTAGAGTTTGGCATTTTGATTTTAGGTCCATTTATTTGCTTACCTTTATGTGAATAATGAAAGGTTAGACACTTCATGCTAGATTATTTCCTCACAAACTAATGAGTGTCATTCAACTCCTCATTCAATCAATGTTTAATTGATATCTTATCAACTAGGGTTAGTGTCCAAAGCTGTCTACAGTAAGGTGTAAGATGGTAGATCTATAAGTCTACTTGTGGGGGTGTTTGATGGTCCTATTCTAACTTTGAGTAATGAAATAAATGTGTCTTAAACTACTTGATTCACTCTTTTTCTTGAAAGTAAAATCACACTCCTATTTACGCTTACATGGAAATGGAGATGTTTAACTTAAAAAGGAAATTTGCTTCACACATTTGCTATAAAAGAAAACACACTTTTCTTAGAAAGGAAATGACTTTGGAATAAGGAAATATCTTTTGAAATGTGAATTTATTTTCATGTTTTTATGAATGAATGTAAACATTATCATTATTCTGATTAGTTATAACAAAGAGTCAATATAACATAACATAAATACCATATACAATTCTTGGTTCCAAGGAGAGTGAGCCCTTTCTCGTCTTAGACTCAAAAACAAAGATTAATCAATGCTAAAAACTAAAGTGATAATTCATAAAATTAAAATAATTATAATCTGTCTAAACCTGTAATATGCTTGTATGTATCTTTCATCTATTCCCTTTTTTAATAACAAAAGTCTTACATTTTATACTAATATAATCAACTCAAATTACGATGCAAAGAGATAGGATTCCTTGGTAGATCCATTCATCCAAAAATAGGAGATTGTATTTCCAAGAGATCCAATTATTTTGATAAAATAGATATACTATCCTATAATAGCCCTAAGATCCAAATATTTACAACTTTATCAAAAAAAAATCCTACAAAATGGTAGGTGATTATTTGCCTCATTTGACTCCAGCTAGAATTATTCTATCTCATCTTATCTGGTCACCAACTTCCTCATTAGTATCTGTCTTTACATAATACACAAAATTGACCTTGTAGAGTCAGTAGGAATGAGCCTAAAGAGTCCATAGAAACAAGCCTATGGAGTCTATAGAGACAAGCCTATGGAGTCCATAGAAACAAGCCTATAGAGTCCATAAAAACAAGCCTGCAGAGTCTATAGATTCATTCTATGTGAGTTCATAGTTCTGCTAGATGAAGATCAAACCTAAAATTTCACTATACATCACCCGTGTCTTCTTCCTGAGGGTTTAATATAAACAAGACAAGTATCTACTTTCCATGTAATAGCTATCTAACAATATATGATTTTCATAAGATAATATCCTTAGAGAGATGAATTGAGGGAAATAACATGTCAATAATGAGCCATATTCTGAGCTCATCATCTCCCCTAGGCTTTACCTTTTACAAGTACCATTATAAATATTAATTTATGTTTTTAGAAATGGCATCTAATTTCCACACTTTGAATCAAATCATAGTCATCAAATTTATGTATTATATACTTATATAAATTACTTGTAAACCCCTGATGTTATTGATCATTTGTTTCCATATATTGAATTTCTCCTCTGATTGTGGAGCCCAACTCTGCCATCCTGGAATATGTATGATCAACAAAGGGGGTCTATATCTCATGCCAATCCATTTCTTTTCTCCCCCAGAGTTTATTAACTCTATTAAGATTTACAAAATTGAGGTATCTTTCCTCATACTCGATCTTAAGTTATTTGGAGACATGACCTCTCATCTTCTACAAGGCACTGAAAGTTGGTCCCACTTTTTCACACTTGTAGTCACCACTAAATTAAAACTCTATCTTGAAAATAAGTCAAAATAAATATCACAATCATATAAAGCTTGTAAATAATGAGTTTTAACTTCATCACTTAAACAAGTACAGTTAAAATTCTTTTTGATTAATATAGTGATAAGAAAGGTTGGTCTGATACATAATCTTGTAGTCTTAGCATGATTTGTATACTTATCAAATCTACCTTTCCATGATAGTTGATTTTTGAATGTATAATGCAATTCCCTCAGTTGAACTTCTCCTTCATGAAGGTTTATCAAGAACTTATTATGCTCATGGTCTCCTATGATCAAATCATGCAAAAAAAACTCACAAAGCAAATCTTGCTAATCAGGTTCATCACTATACAAAATTTCCAAAAATATTTTTGACTATAAAATATTATAAGGAAGATGACAAGAGATCCTCAGAAGCTTCCATCTATAAAAATTTTCAAATAAAAACAAACTATATGCAAGATATGGATTCCTATATACCAAAAGAGATTCCCCTAATTTGCATGCATCCTACAAACTTTCTTTTAAATCTTGGACCTTAGATTCTAATTCTTTCTTTTCATTTTCCAATATTTTATTTGAAGAAGTTGCAACTTTGATTTTCTATTTGAGTATGGAATATTCTTCTAAAAGTTGATTTAGTATTTTCAAGGTAGGAATACCTGGATAGCTTGTTTGACAACTTCGGTTAATAAATACCTTAGGAGGAGAAGGTACAATATTAGAAGGTGCTTTGGAAGATTTTACCAAACTTTGCATTCTCCTATTCTCCTTTTTCAGATTTTCTACATATATCCAGAGGTATATTTTTTCACTTTCATTTTTATTAATTATTTCTTATAATCTGTGAACTTTTGTTGCATGATTGGTAGATGTTGTGTCCAATTTTTCCACCAACAATGAGTTGAGATTATCCTTATTCTATAATTGAATGATCAAGTTAGCAATGTCAATTTTTTTATTATTCCTCAGAGCTTGAGCTTGAGAAAGATTCAAGGTTAACTTCATAACAGGATCATTTAGATTAAATGATTCTCCTTTCTCATTTATGTATACAGTTTTTCCTGTATTCATTGTAGTTTCAACTAAAACATATGGTTGTTCTAACATACTTGATTTCTCTGCAATGATTGGCTCTTCTCTTGGAATTGGCTCCTCTATTATTATTAGAGAGTTCCTTTTGAAAGGATTTTCTTCAACATCTATATCTTCAAGGATACTTTGATGTATGGGGGAAGAAGATACCTTTTTAAGACTATCTATAATGTCTGTAGCCTCTTTTTCATCTTCATTTATAAAAATTAACCTTCTCCTTCTTTTGGTCACTCTCTGAGCTACACTCAGTTGTCTTTCCTTTTCAACCATCAAACCTTTGGTCTTCTCAAGTTATGTAGCAACCTTTCATTTCAATTTTATTCTTCTTGACAAAGGAATTGGTTTCACTACAAATTCTTGAAGTTCTTGTGGGGACCTTGAAATTATAGAGATTTGAGACCTTATGATTCTTCTTCTTGAAGAAGAAGGGATTTATTTTGAGACTACAGTCTGTGATTTCTTCTTTAGAGTTGTTTTCTCAACTGATACAGTAGGTGGAGATGAATGTTCCTATGATAAATTTGAGGTTTCTTGTGTAGGTAGATTTGTAATTTGTTGTGTTACATTATTATTAAATTCCTCCTAGACCTCTTATCCTTGTTGAAGGAAGTGATGTTGGATAATTAGGTGAATAAGTCCATGGTGACTAAGAGAAGCATTAAGAGTAGTAGTCATATTTTGAAGGGCACCATATAAGAAGGATGGGAGGTTAATATTTTAATGAGGGTTTTGTCTCCCATGCTTAAGGTTTATTAATATTTTTATGGTGTCTCCTCCTAATATACTATTTTTGCCCCTCACAAATGATATACTTGAGTATCCACTTGGATACAAATTTATAAGGTTTAAGAAGTGAATTTATATGAATCCCTTTTGATTTTCCCTTGGAATATATTAGACATGAAGTCCCAATCTACTCATTGCCATTAAACTAAATAATTAAATCACTAAATAGAATTATGCTTGTCCCTCTCATTCCCTCTTATAGAACTTGTATGATTTAACTTATAATTTGAGCTGAAACAGGAATAACAATGCCTTTAACAACTAAAAACTTAGGGGTGAGATTAGTGATGAGTTATCTTACCATTGTTTCATTAAAACCCTAAAACGTTTCAATGAAAGGTAGCCAACCATTTACTCTAAAAACTACCATAGAAGCTTTATCTTTGTGAAGCTTTATTGCATTATTCAGCTTTGATCTCATTTGTTGTCCCATTTCTACTTGGATTTACAGACAACTCTATTTCTTTAACTAAGATTAGAGTTTAGACCATATTCTATTGAAATGTATAGGTAATAATCACTTAGGACCTATAGAAATAAAATGTTTCATGTGAAACTCCACAGCTTCATAAGTCTATAGTTTAACATGATTACTTTATACAGTTCAGTGCCTCATGTTTCTATAGAGTGTGCTAGCCATTTTGTTAAATTATTATAAATTAGATGAAATGATGACATGGCACTTTAATGGTTAAAACTATTTAGCATTTTATTTAGAACCCCCTTTTATGATGTCCCATCATTTTAATTATTGATTATGTAATTTATTATACCAAAGCTGCATAAGTCATCATGATGTAGATATACACCTTTACCATCTTGTTTGCATGCTTATCCATTATGGTATATGTCATGTCATTCTATTTTGGAAGGCTCAAGTTTGGGTCATCTTCGTAGAATAAATATTAATTAAACCAGAGATAATTAGTTAACTAAACATAAATAAATAGAATATATGTCTCACTTACTTTTGACCTTAGATTTATCCTTTGCTCACCATTTGTCTTGCATAAATAAGTTTACATGGATTAGTTAATCAGGAACTGAAAGAACAAATTTTATTGCATGGAGAAGACCAATCATAGTGACATGATGAGATTCTTTTTTTTTTCTTATATATTTTGTATTTGCCCTTTGGCTAGCCATTGTTGGTTTTCTAGCCAAAGCCCTTTTTGTAATGCATAGCTAGCCAACAAGCTAGTTTTCTGGGCATGCATTGTCAATAGTGTCCCTGGAAGGATTTTCACTATTGATATTTATTTATTTATTTTTTAATGTAGGATCATCAAGGAGTAGGTTCTTTGGAAGAATCAGAGTCCTCTAGAAAAGCTACTTGATCTTTTACCTTTTGAACAAATTCTTCTTTATTGAGAGGTTTTTGATAAAGCTTCAATCTATGTCTATTGACTAACAATGATCTTCTACTATCATCAATAGGTATTAGTTTAATAGAACCATTTTCAAATACCTCCTCAATTTGATAAGGTCCCAAGCACCTCACTTTTAGTTTTCCTTTAAACTGTTAAAATTTGGAATCAAACAATAGTGCCTAATCTCCTTTCTAAAACTTTTGTTTCTTGATCTGTGAATCATGCCAAAACTTTTCTTTGATGTTATACCAATTCAGTTCTTTGTAGTGCTTCCATCCTCATCTCATCAAGTTGATTAAGTTGTAAGAGTCTTTCTTTCTATATTTCTTCTAATTTAATCCCTACTTCTATAGCTATTTTCAAAGTTTGTAATTCAAATTCAACAGAGAATAAGGGCTTCTTATCATAAACCAATTCATAAGGTGAAAATCTAGTTATTTTTTTCTAAGTAGTATTATAGGCCCAAACAGCTTCTAGTACCTTATCTACCCAATCCTTTCTACTAGAATTGATAACCTTGGTTAAAATGGTTTCCATTTTTCTCTTGGTGACTTCAACTTTCCCATTAGCCTGTGGATGGTATGGAGATGTTTTTTTATGTTGAGTTTAATATACTTGCATGAAGTGCTTTATCATGTTTGACATGAAATATGGTCCTTGATCTAAGACTATCTCCCTTAGAGCACCAAATATTTGCATGATTTTGAAATATAATAAATCAACTACCATCTCTTCTCTTGCATGAGTTAATACTTCCACTTCTACCCACTTGGTCACATAGTTTGTACATACTAAGAGATATTCTTTTTTCTCTAGAAGGATGATCCATAGGACCTATAAAATCAATTCCCCATTTATCAAATGGTTCTAAAATTAATTGAGAATGAGGGTGCAGAGGCATCTGTATTGAAAGAGCAGGCTATCCAATTCTTTGGCAAGCATCATAGTGTCTGACATATCTTTTTACTTGTTGATGAAGGTTAGGCAATAGTATCCTACTCCTAGGATTTTGCATATGGTTCTTTGAGCTAAGTAATGACCTCCTCTGGGTTCATCATGAAAAGTTCTGATGATATCATAAGCTTCAACATTTGTCACACATTTGTGAAATATATGGTCAGGTCCAAGTTTAAATATCATTCTATTAATCCATTTAAAAGAATAACTTTCTTTGATTGAATGTTTCTATTCTTTTTATGAAAATTTAAAAGAAAACCTCTCTGTGGTGAGGTAATTGGTTATATCAACAAACCACAAAGATTTTGATGAAATAGCAAATAGTTATTCATCTAGAAAGTCATCTTTCACTAGTTCTTCCTCACCTCTAGTGTTCATTTTGGACAAGAAATCAACAACCACATTAGACTTCCCTGGTTTATCTATAATAGTAACATCAAATTATTCTAAGACAACAGCCATCTAATAATCCTACCTCCCACAATTGGTTTGTTGGTAAGATATCTAATAGCTAAATGGTCTGTATAAACAAATACCTTATAGCCTGTTATGTAGTACTTGAATTTGTTAATTGCATAGACTATAGCTAGGAATTCCCTCTTAATTATAGTGTAGTTTCTTTTAGCAAGTGTCATGTTTTTACTAATATAATATATAGCATACATGTTATCATCTTCATCCATTTGTCTAAGGATTGCTCCTATTACTATATTGGAAGTATCTATGTGTATATGGAATGGTTGAGTCCAATTTGGTCCTCTCAATACTAGCGTAGTAATGAGTTTATCTTTGATGGTCTCAAAGGCCTATTGGCAACTATCACTCCATTTAAATATACTATCTTTTGTAAGCAAGGCAAATATAGGGGCAACTATTTGGTTAAAATTATCTATGAAGTGCTTATAGTAACCAGCATGTCCTAAAAAACTCTTAATTTTAGTTTGTGTTTGTGGGATGGATAATTTGGAGATGATTTCAACCTTCTTTGGATCTACTTGAATGCCTTTTACAAAGATATGGTGTCCCAGAACTATTCCTTCATCCATCATTAACAAACATTTCTCATGGCTCAAAGATAATTGATTTTCTTCACATCTGATCAATACACTTTCCAAGTTGGTAAGAGCCTCTTCATAAGTTCCACTATGAACGGTGAAATCATCCATATATACTTCAACATAATCATTTGTAAGGTCAGAGAATATTACCAGAACTAGTCCTTAGAAGGTTATTAGAGTATTATAGAGTCTAAATGGGAGTAATCGGTAAGCAAAAATTACCCAATGGCAGGTAAATATAGTTTTATCCTGATCTTCAATTGCCATCATTATCTAGTTATACCCACTAAACCCATCCAGAAAAGAAAAATATCTTTTTCCTGCCAAGTGTCAAGAACTTGATCAATGAAAGGTAGAGGAAAATAATCTCTTAGTGTTGCTTTGTTTATTTCTCTATAATCTACACATACCCTTAATTTTCCATTTTTCTTGGGCACAATTACTAGGGGTGAAACCCACTGACTATATGAGATGGGATAAATAAACCCAACTTCTAGAAATTTTTGGATCTCTATTTTGACTCTCTTTTAATGCTAGGTTTATTCTTCTTTGTAGTTGTCTGACCAGTTTGATAGATTTTGTGTAAATGTGATGAGTACATATGCTAGGGTGAATTCCCTTCATATCGGTATAATCCCAAGAAAAATCATTGGTATGTCTTTCTAGTAATTTAAAGAGTTGATCTTCCTTTTCATTTGTTAACCAAATATTGATGTTCAAAATCTTTCCAGGTAATATCATGATTAGTTTTGTGCTTGGGTAGTTGGATTCTATTTTATTGAATTCACTAATCAATGAGTTTAGAGGACATGGATGAGGAAGTAGCTTATGAAACATGGTTACATTATCAATAAACTCTTCTCCAAGAGGAATTAGTCTTACTAAAGAACAATGGAATGCATCTAAGAAATGAGTTTGTTGTTGTTCTGCTAATTTCCACACACTTTCCTAAATCAATCCATGATTATATTTTGAGGAAATAATAGAAGAAGTAGAAGTGGAAGTTTCATAATATTCTATCTGACCCAAGAATCCTAAATTGAGGTAGTCCATAGTTTCTAAACTAGCAGAGTCCATTGATTCTAAACTAGCAGAGTCTGTAGGTTTCAGACTGATAGAGTTCATAGCTTCTAAGTATATGTTTCCATTCAAGTCTTCCAAGTGTTTTCTAACTGTGATCATAGCTAATGAGGAAATTTTGTTTGATGTGTTGTCTGATTTGTCCACCCAAAGTTCCTGTATATGATTTGTTGATTATTTTGAAGGAGGATACAAAGAGATGCATTTGGATTTTAACCCATTATAAATGGTCATGTCTCCTGACCTGTAATCAATTAATGTTGTTATAGTAGCCAACCATGGTCTACCTAGGATTATGGGATATCCTAGATTCTTTGTTTTAGGTTACAAGACCATGAAATCCACTGGATATTCCCAAGACTCTATTATTACTTTAATATTTTCTATAGTCCCTTCTGGTTTAGTTACAGATTGGTCCACCATTTGAATAATGGTATTTGTGGGTTGCATTCTCATAATAGATAATGTATGGAGAGTATCAGTTGTCATAACATTAATTGTTGTTTCCAAATCTACCAAGATGTTAGGAATTTCTTTACCTCTGATTGTGACTATGATCATTGGGCTTCCTGGATCTATGTATTTTGGAACTAATAGTTTTCCTACTAATAAATCAGCAACTTTTCCATCAACATGAATGGTTACCGTATATTTTTGTTTCCTCCCAAGTGTTTTTATATAAAGGTTTTTGATGATCTTGTTCAATTCAAGTATATCCCTAATAGCTTGTAGTAGGGGTACCTCAATATTGATCATTTGCAATGCATGGACCAAGTTTGATTCTGGTTTAATATTAATTTCTTTTAATATTTCAGGAAAAGGAACTACAGGTGTAGTAGTGTTTTCTTTATTTACTTTAGGGCTCATTTTGATTTTAGCTTCTCTAGTGTTTAATTGAGATGATTATATTTTTTATTTTTCATCAAGTATCTTAGAAATGAGAATTGGAGGTTTTTGTATATTTTCCCTGATCTTAAATGTATGTCCAAACAATCAATAGCTCTAGTATTTATTGTCTCTTCCTGTTCATTAACATAAATAGGTACTGGTTGTTTATTTTTTAGATTTGCTATTAGTTGTGCAGGTATTAAGGGTTGATTGATTTGTCCTTGTTATTGAATAACTGGGGGTGGCATTATAGTTTGCTATTTAAGTGGTCTTCTTGTTTGGGTGAATTATTGATGTGGGTTCCACTACAGATTCCATTATTGATATTATTGTGGCATCCATTGCAACTGTGGTACCCATTACTGTCGTGGCTGTGGTTGTGGTACCATCCATAAGGGTGTTGGCATCCAATCTTGTCTTGCCCATAGATTTTGGATTGATGGAATTTGGGATTGATTTCAAAAAGTTAAAGCAACTAAAACATTCCATGGTGCCATCCATGGATTAACTAGGTTTCTTGCATTAAACTATCCTTGAGCCTAGTTTTGTGGGGCAAAGTTTTTTCTCTAGATATAATTTACTTCTTCAGTGGACTAGACTTGTGTTTTCATTTGATTTTTTAAAATAGGCATAAGGGTGTAATGTTTAGTATCATGATCTATTGCATCATAGATCCCACATGATGAAACATTGGTTTTATCTAGGGGTCAGTCTCTAAGGGCATGTTTCTATCTATACTTAGGATAGTAGATTGCTAAGGGTTTCGTTGCATTTACCTTAGCTTAAAGGCCATCTAAAGTACTATTTATGTAACCAAAATATCCATATTTAGATTGTAAATTTATTCTATTGGCTTACCCACTTCATTCAATTTCCCAAACCTTCCTCTCCTAATTCTGGGTTTTGTTCCAGAGTAGTTGGTACAAAGCTCAAAAATCTGATTGAAAGCCAAATAATTTATATCTCTACCTCCCATCCGATTTAAGGCATCTCTAGTATCTTCATCCAGCCCTTTTAAGAAAACCAATTTCAGAACTTATTCAGTGAGTGGATAATTATTTCTTTTATGAGTGAACATGAATCTATCCAAATAATCCTATAAAGATTCATTCTCATTCTAATTTATTTTAAAGAAATCCTCTTTCCTTTCTCACATTCAACAGTAATCTTGATACTTGCTTAAGAATTATGCCTCCATGTCATCCCATGTTCTAATATAATTGCTAGGTAAACCCATGAACTATCTCATAGCTACATCTTTAAGTGTAGAGGGAAATAGTTTTAATTTTTGGCTATCTGTTGTGTAATCATAGGATTGACATATCACCTTAAACTCAAACAAGAATTGATCATGATCTTCTATAGATCTTCCCCAAAAATTTGGCAGATTAGCTAGTGAAATATTTTTCATGGGGGTTTGATCATTAGGATCTATAAAAATAGGAAAGGAAAAAGTCCTTCCTAGTTGTGCAAGTTGTTGATTTCATAGATTTTGTTGGAAAGCCATATTTTCTTCTTCTAATGATGCTTCAAAGCTGGGATGATCTTCCCACTAAATATTTATGGTATCAGTTATGGGTTGTTCAAATTTCTTAAAATTTTCTTCAGCTATGGATTTTTGAAATGCTTCTTCTAAGTCCTTGGCAATTTTTAAATGTCTTCCTATAAGCTATTGATCTTGAAGAATTTGTCCTATGGGACTTGCTTGTGGCAATGGCCTAGTTTCTATCCAAGTTTCTAAAGATTCTTATAGATAGGTTTCACTCGTAACTTCTAGTTCACTACTTAGATATGTTGAAGGAGTTTCAAATTGTGTTCTTGGTGGGACTTTTGGGATGAATTATCTTTTAGAGTCTCTAGAATGGTACAACAATTTATTGAATTATTTTTGGGATTTTATGGTTTTTACAATATTTTTCTATTTTTCACTCTAGACCAATAATTATTACCTTAATAACACCTTGATCCTTGGAAAAGATGCCAAAAATGATGAGTGTCATTCAACTCCTCATTTAATCAATGTTCAATTTATGTCTTATCAACCAAGGTTGGTGTCTAAAGCTATCTGCAATAAGGTGTAGGATGGTAGATCTAGAAGTCTACTTGTGGGGGTGTTTGATGGTCTTATTCTAAATTTGAATAATGAAAGAAATGTGTCTTAAACTATTTGATTCACTCTTTTACTTGAAATTAAAATCACACTCCTATTTATGCTTGTATGGAAATGGATATGTTTAATTTAAAAAAGAAATTAGCTTCACACATTTGCTGTAAAAGAAAACACACATTGCTTAGAAAGCAAATGATTTAGAATAAGGAAATACATTTTAAACTATGAATTTATTTTGATATTTTTATGAATGAATGCAAACATTAGCAATATTATGATTAGTTATAACAAAGAGTTAATATAACATAACATAAATACCATATAGAATTCTTGGTTCCAAGGAGACTGGGCCCTTACTCATCCTAGATTCAGGAATAAAGATTAATCAATGCTAAAAACTAAAGTGATAATTCATAAAATTGAAATGATTACAATCTATATAAACCTGTAATATGCTTGTACGTATCTTTCATCTATTCCCTTTTCTAATAACAAAAGTCTTACATTTTATACTAATATAATCAACTCAAAATAGGATGCAAAGAGATAGGATTCTTTAGTCGATCCACTCATCCAAAAATAGGAGATTGGATTTCCAAGAGATCCAATTATTCTAATGAAAGAGATATAGTATCCTATAATAGTCCTAAGATCCAAATATTTACAAATTTATCAAAAGCAAATTTGATAAAATAGTAGGTGAGTATTTTCCTCATTTGACTCGAGTTAGAATGATTCTCTCTCATCTTATCTAGTCACCAACTTCCCCATTTGTAGCTTTATCTTTATAGAATCCACAAAATTAACCCTGTAGAGTCAGTAGGAATGAGCCTATGGAGTCTACAAAAACAAGCCTATGGAGTTTGTAGAGACAAGCTTACGGAGTATGTAGAAACAAACCTATAGAGTCTATAGAAACAAGCCTATAGAGTCTATAAATTCTTTCTGTGTGAGTTCATAGTTCTACTGGATGGAGATCAAAATTGAAATTTCACTATAAATCACCTGTGTCTTCTTCCTGAGCATTCTTCACAACAAAAATCACTAAAACATGCTATGTATTAAACATTAATGACAAAGTAAATGTTTAATCTTTGGTTCAATATAATCAAGACAAGTATCTACATTCCATGTAATAGCTATCTAACAATCTATGATTTGCATAAGATAATATCCTTAGAGAGATGAATTAAGGGAAATAAGATGTCAATAATGAGTCATATTCTGAGCTCATCATAAAAAATTTCATAAACCTATTGATCTTTTTGAAAAAACTAGACCAAGTTCAAACATCATCTATTTTAGACATTATCCTTTTTTAGAGTTTGTACAAATCCTTGACCTTTTATCGCAAAGTATTGACTATGGATCCCAAAATTTATTCCTACACTCGTAGTGGACTCATATAAAATCTAGGGATTACTAATGTAGTTTCACAAGAAGAAATTGTGAAAGACCCCTATGCAAATAATATTGCTTATGAGATGGATTCTTATCACTCTCATAATACTCAATCAGGGACACAAGCCATGATCCATTGGCCAAATATCTCATTAACACACAACCTTACATAGAACAAGACCAAGAGAAAACCATGTATACCTTGCTACAATACCCATGATGGATGAACCAATTCTTCAACAGTCATATTTTACTAATATGGCTTCCACATATGATCTATTTTTTTAGCAACATTTGTTAGAGAACAAAGACAATATTTTGGTTAGATCCATAGAGGTAGGGGCTAAGTTTCTAATAGACTTCCCCCATGAAAATTTACTACATCTAGTAAGACCACCCCACAATATCACTTACAATCAACAAGCTTATTCTAGCAATCCTATGGGTCTAGTCCAAACAACGTATCAAGACCCTAATATATCCAATCAAGGAAAAAACATCATAGAAGAGCACTTTAACCAAATGCAAACAACATATCAAACATATCTAAATATAGCATGTGATTTTATTTAGATGAACATGGTAAGTAAGCCTTTCATTAACCTAGTTCCTTCAATAAGAGTATTGATAGAGTCAACTACACAAGAAAATCTAAGTTCTAACCCATTCATATAAACCACTTCAATAGATAACTTGATGCATATTCCTGTCATTGAAGAAGTCTCTTTGGCCTCTACACTAAATAGTGAGCCAAATGTAGTGGAGAATGTGAAAATAGCATCTAGTCCTGATTAAAGTGGTACTAATGCACAAAAAAATAGCCAACAACATGTGCTTATAATTAATCCCATGAGTAGATCATCATACTAAGGAATAGGAGTTTCTACACCCCAATCTCAACTAGCTACTTCCTCAAGTGTAAAACCTATAGGATTAGGTAATCAAATAATGGTTAATTTCATGCCTCAATGATAGAATGTGATGAACCTTACTCCCCCTCAACAAGTAATAAGTAGTATTCCACAATAGTAGACACAATCTAGTTCATCAATACAATAGAAGATAAATACATTATCACCTCAATTAGGGGAAACAAATGTTCCACCTCACCAAGTAATAATGAACATACCTCTTTATTTTCAGACTAATATGCCAATCCAAAACCAAAAAATGACTAGTCAACAACATGCAAATATTGGTCAATGACAAATGTCAAATATACAACTTACTTTCACTTCCTCATAGGGATTCATGTAATAAGGAGGTCCTCATGTTTCTTAGGTACCTACTAGACAACTGTTAGTTCAAAGTGTGCCGCAAATCTAGAGACATGGTCTTGGTCCACAAGTTTCCACTCAACAACAAGGTTTGATTGGTTGGAAACATGTACCTTTTCAACCATAGTAGGCATAGTATAGTTATATTCTTCCATCTTAACCACAAAATCCCCCAAGTCAAACCTTTATTTCTAACCTGAACTGGAACATCTCGTAACCAAATTTGCAATTTCATGTACATCCTAATCCATGCATACATATTCCTAATCCATTCTCCAACCCAGCAAATGTACCCCAATAGGTATCTCCATCATACCTTGGTCAAAGTGTTCCACTTGTGACCTCCCAACCATCTATCCAAACCCAAATTCTCCCTCAAACCAATATTCCATCTAGTTTCCTATCCCAAGAATTGCAAAGATGAAGGATGCAATTGTTACCATGCAAGTTGGTAAACAAACTAAAAAGTTCAAATTGGATGATGAGTGTTCCTATCCATTCAACATGGAGTATTTGTAGATACCATTTCCTCTAGGATACGAACCACTAAAATTCAATAAATACAAAAATAAAGGTGACTGTAATTCTCATTTAACTGAATTCTTTGTCGCATATAAACTAGTGGCATATAGTGACATACACCTTTTGTTATTGTTTCCAAAGAGATTGGTTAGACAAGCCTTGGAGTGATTTTTGAAGTTTCCCAAGAATTTAGTAATAGACTTTGATGATCTCTCTGATAAATTCATGTAGCACTTTTCCTATAATCTCAAGCATGATATTTCATTAGTGTACTTGACATAAGCAAAGAAAAAATTTGGGAGGAGTTTTGCAAGTTATTTATAGTGATGGAGAGCCCTTGCAAGCAGTTTCACCCATAGTTTACCATATAAATAATTAGCTATTGTGTTTACAAAAAAATTGCATAGTGAGATAGCCTATCATCTAAAACTGCAATGCACACATATGTTCAAAGAGATCATTGATAAAGGTTTGTTGATCGAGAGGGTGCTCATCAATAAAGGAGTCATCAAGATTAATTCAACTAATCAAAATCAAGGTACCAATCAGGGAAATAACCAACATCTCATCCAAGTGCAAGCATCACACCCAGCACAAGCTAATAACCATGAAAGATCGAAGGAATTCAACCATAATAAGAATATTGTGGGAAATGGAGTAACCAAATCTCATCATGTGTAAATGGTGCAAACATCATCTACACCACCCTTTCAACTTACTCCTACCTAGAAACCTCTCCAACCAATTCCACAAGCACAAAAACCAAAACCTACATAATAAATATTGTAGCTTTTACCATTGTAAACCCCTTCTCTTAGAAGAACTATGCTTACACATCATATCTTTAGTGACCCAGGAGAACCTATTGAGTCTATATTTCACAAGCTTATGTATGCTAATCTGATAGTTAGAATATACCAAAGCATTATCTTCAAGGTATTATTTATCCTGATTGGTATTATGAAAATGAATTTTGTGACTATCATCGGGTCAATGGGCATAATCTATGAAGATGTGTCCAAATCAAGTATTTAATTAAGAATATGTTAGATAATGGGGAGATAAAATTGGATAATGGTGTTTCCACTTCTAATCAAACCCTTGGGATCTATCAAAACCCCTTCCCCTGACATAATAATCAATAATAGCATAACAATCAACAACAATAATAATGGTCAGTATAGTAGCAAAATCAACACAATCAAAATCAAACGCTGAACTAGAAGAACTAAAAAGATTAGTAGCAAAATCCACAATGATAAAATAATGGAAAAGACCAAGGTCAAAATGGTAACAACCAACAAACCTAACATGTAGTTTCACATAAATACAATAGGGTTGTAGGTCATATTTTAGGGGGTAGTGTTAATACCATCTCCATTAATCCTAGACTAAGTACTAATCAGTCTATACCATTACTAAATAATAATATTTAGCCAAATCACATGGATAATCCTTCTTTGCCCTAGGAGTGAATATAGGCAAACCAACAAACTAGGACTTCCCCTTTTGGATCTTATAGTGATAACTCATTCTTTCCATGTGACCACATGCAAGTGCACCAACAATCAAGAATTGTCCTATCTGGTTTCACACCATTTCCAACATCAGTTAGCAATACTAGTCTAGTATTTAATCTTAATTATGTAATCACAACTTGGAGGTCAAAGATTACTGTCCCAAGCCTATAACCATCCACCACTTTTCCTATCATCCAACCAACCATTCAGCCTCAAAATAAACCATTCACTATTGACCAAGACAAGAAGTTTGATATTGTGGAATAATTGTAGAAGACACCAGCACAAATTTCTATTTTATATTTTCTATGGATGTCAATAATCTAAAAGAACATCTTGAATGAGTTTTTGACCCAATCCACTATTGATAGTGACATATCCCCTGATAAATTTCAAGCTTTGGTTGGACACCTAGCTCCAGTCCAACAAGTCACATTCAACCAAAGTGATATGTCTTCTCTTCACCCACTCCATAATAACCCATTGTACATAGAAGTTTGTATCAAATGACATAAAGTGAAATGTGTCCTTATAGAAAATGGATCTTACCTCAACATAGTGTCTCTAAAGCTCATAAAGCTTCTTGGGTACACAATGGTAGATTTATAGCTAGAAATAATAACTATTAAAGCCTATGATAATCAAGAAAGAGAGTCACAAGGCACCATTAATTTTATAGTTATCATTGGACCTTTAACCCATGATACACTTTTCCATGTATTAGATATTGAGATATCATATAACATGCTTCTAGTTAGGCCTTGGTTACATGAGATTCATGTAGTCCCATCAACGTTGCACTAATGTATCAAGTTTTCCCACTCAGGGATGGAAGTGAATATTCTAGGAGATTTACATCCATATGAACATTGAAATCATATTGAGGACAAATTTCAAAGCTATAATTATCATTATGATATGAATCCCATTTTCAAGCATGATAAAGGAAAGGAAATATTTATTAATCCTTCACCAGATAATTGCATAGATCTAAATACCTTGGATTCCCTTTCCCACATGCATGCCACCTCTTGAAGCTTCTAATCATTTCACCATTTCAGATAATGGATCAGGAGAGTATGTGACCCATGATAAATTTCATATTTCCAATATTATTTAAAATTCAAAAACCTTTGGTGACTTAAATTCACCCCACATATGCATTAGCAACAAAAGAACAAAGATAAGGGACCTATCACATTTATAATAGAATCAAGCCTAGAACCTGACCCTCTTAAAAGAGATGAATCATGTTTATATAATGACAACCAAGCTAATTTTTATAAAAATTCCAAGTATTATATTCCTAATAGGATCATGGAGCATCAAAAATATGAAGGAAGAGGCCTCAGACTAAATCAACAAGGAACCATCAATCCAATTTCCATGACTAAGTATCAAAGACCTAATGGACTTGGATTTAAACTACCTAGGAGTGACCCCACATATCTTATTCAAAATCCATCACTAGTGACTAGCGATGATTATGTTGATAGTGAAGTAGAGTTTGATCATAGCCTCACATTTGATGACTTACTTGAAACTAACCTATTTGAAAATAATGTCATTTGTACCCTTACCTTGGTCATTCATCACACACATTACCATTATATTATCCTTAACTAATAGATTGGGACCAACAAGAATCCAGTTTATTGATTGATGAGTTCCAGAATGATGAGTCATTTTGTGATTTTGTAGGCTTAAAGACAATGTTCTATTGGGAGATAACAAATCAAGATTCTCAATCACATTGGATCCTACAGCCTATTTCAAAGAGTGAGTGAACACCCTTAGTCAAAAAAAAAAAAGTAAAAAATTGAGGTCCCAAAGTGAAAACCTCTTTGAGGTGCTTTTTGACTAGGAAAAAATTAAAGATAAAGGCGAATCTGGTGGTGAAGACCTATCTTAGGCACCATTAGATGGGGGTGTTCATTCTTCTTTGAATTTAGACTAGGAGACCACCAATGATGAACTTTCCTATGGATTTGAGTTAAGTTTTGAGCAATAACAAGTATTTAATCAAATTCTCTAAGAATTTTTGACTATTTTTGTTACATGGCTAGATTTCCCATTATGAGACTCAGATTCATCATGCCTAGGAGAAGTTGAAGAGCAAGTCCTAATAGAGGACCCTAACATAATCCAATAGTTCAAATCATTGGCTAATATCCTAGAATATGGTTTGACCCTTTTAATCAAAGATAAAATAGAGGTAAATATAAAGATACAATTAGAATTGAAATGGATAAAATTAGGTGCATCCCTCATTGAGGAGGGACATGACATCTTTACATCTCTATTGAAAGAATTAATAGATATCTTTGCATGGGCTTATTTTGATATGCCAAGTTTATATCCTACCTTGGTTCTGCACCACCTTGTAGTTAATACTAACGCTAAACTAGTAAGACAAAAGTTACGTAAGATGCATCCTTGCATTTCTATATTGGTAAAGAAAGATTTGGAAAAACTCTTAGAAGCAGGATGTATCTGATCCATTGACTAATCATAATAGATTTCTAATCTGGTACCTGTTAGTAAAAATCCTAAAGGGATCATAATCTATACTAATTTTTGAGACATCAACAAAGCTTATCCTAAAGATGATTTTCCCTTGCCTAATATCGACATGATAATAGAATCCATGGTAGGTTATGAAATGATTTCACTCATGGATGGATTTTCAGGATACAATCAAATTAGAATAGCACCAGAAGACTAACATAAAATAGTGTTCACCACTCCATGGAGAACATTTTGTTATCAGGTGATGACATTTGGTCTTAAGAATTTTAGAGATACATATCAAAAGGCCATGACTGTCATATTCCATGATATGATGCATGATATTATTGAAGACTATGTTAATGACATACTAGGAAAATCCAAAACTAGGGTCAACCAACCAGCAGTGCTATGCAAGATATTTGAAAGATTACAAGAGTACAAATTTAGACTCAATCCAAAAGAATGTGTGTTTCATGTAACTTCAAACAAATTACTTGGCTTCATCATATCTCATAGAAGTATTGAAGTTGATCTAGCTAAAGTCCATGTTATAACTGAAATGCCGCCACCAACCAATTTGAAGTAACTCCATAGTTTACAGGGTAAGATCCAATCCATCTGATGCTTCATCTCTCAATTAGTAGATAAGTGCCATCCATTTACACACCTTTTGAAGAAAGGAGTTGCATTTCACTGGGATAATCACTTCAAATAGATTTTCAATAGATCAAATATTATCTTGTTAATCTACCTATTTTATTACCTCATATGCCATGAAATCCATTCTTGTTATACTCATCAGCTACCAACCATGCTCTGGGGGCACTCTTAGCTCAACATGATGATAATAGAAAAGAGAATGTTGTATACTACATAAGTCGTACCCTAGTTACATATGAACATAACTATGTACCTATTGAAAAAGCTTATCTAGCCATGGTTTTCATAGCTTAGAAACTATGCCATTATATGTTGAATAATAAGACCATGGTCATTTCAAAAGTAGATCCTCTCAAGTATCTTCTATCTAAAACATATTTGCAAGGAAGAATGGCTAAATGAATCATGCTTCTCACTGAGTTTGACATAGAATATGTCAATAAAAAGGCAATCAAAGGATAAGTTCTTGCAGATCAAATTGTTGAAGCACTTCTCATAGACACACAGCCACTCACGTTTCAATTTCCTTATGAATCTATCATGACCATCATTGACACACCCCTTGAGGAACAACCCTAGAAACTGTATTTTGATGGTTCATTCACTTCACATGGATCAAGGATAGGCCTATTGTTTATTACACCATAGGGGGATCTAATCCCTAAATCATCTAGAATTAACTTTCCTTGTACAAACAACATGGCTGATTATGAATTATTTATTACAAGACTTAAACAAGTAATTTATTAGAATATATCTCATCTCCAAGTTTATGGTGATTCTTATTTAATCATCAAATAAGTTACAAATCATTTCCAAACCAAAGATGATAAGCTAGTTTCATATAAACCATAGTCAACACTCTTAAACAATAGACTACCAACATTCAGTTTGAGCATATACCAAGGGATAGTAACAGAACTATAGATGTCATGGCTACTATTGGCTCTCTAATTCAATAAATAGATAAAGCTAGAGAGTATCAGTTACTTCTAAATAATTTTTTAGCACTAGCTCATGAACCTTCAACTGTTGCCATGATTTGTGATATTTTTGGTCTTAATTCTATCTGGTACTTAGACCTTTACATCTACCTTCATGACCAAGTTCTGCCACCTAACCTATCTCAAAAACAAACCAAATCCTTCATTTATCATTCTACTCATTATATTATACTTGGATCCACCCTTTACCATCACAATTTTTATGGAACTCGACTTTGTTGTTTAACTTTGGTAGAGTCTACATTAGTGTTGAGATAATTTCATGAAGGATTATCTGGAGCTCATTCTAGCGGGGTAGTCCTATCTAAAAATATTTTGCATACTAGTTATTATTGGCCCATAATGGATGCTTATGCCACTACATATGTAAAGAAGTGTGATAAATGTTAATGACATGCTAATATAATTCATGCCCTAGAAAAAAATCTAAAACTGATGTTGACACCATGACCATTTTCTACATGGGTACTTGACCTCATTGGGAAGATCAATTCCACTTCATTTGATGGCCATAAACATATCCTTACTGCCATCGAGTATTTCACTAAGTGGGCTAAAGCTATACCCCTCACTTACATAACTAGAAATGAAATTTCCAAATTCATTTTAACCACCTCATTTATCGCTATGGTATCCCGTTTGACATTATATCCGATAATGGAAGATCATTCAAGAACAAAGATGTAGATCAGTTGTGTACTAAATATAACATCACATAGATTTTTTTTATAGCATATTACCCTCAAGGTAATGGCCAACCCGAGGCATCTAATAAAACCCTTGTCAACATTATCAAAAATATTGTCAATGATGCCGGTCATGATTAACACATCTAAATATTACCTACCCTTTGGGCATATTGTACCAATCATCATACCCCCACAAGAGCCACTCCATACTCACCTATTTATGGTACTAAATCCATCCTTCCAATTGAGGTTAAATTACCTTCACTACAAATATATTTAAAGAATGTCCTAAATGATCCTGACTATCGAGTAGCTCACCTACAAGAGCTAGACCTACTTGATTAGAAATGCACAGTGACACTCAATAATCTTCAAGCATATCAGAACTAAGTCAAAGGCCCACTATAATTAGAATTTTAAGTATAAAAAATTTGAACTTGGTGATATTTTTCTTAAAGAAAACTAAAATAATACCACAACTAAGAAGAAACATAAAGGGAAATTCAAACCAAACTGGATAGGTCCTTTCATCATCACTACAAATTATGGATCAGGAGCATATAGGCTTGCCACACCAAATGGTGATGAACTTATAGAGCTGATGAATATTATTCATCTCAAGTGGTACTATGCTTGAATGCTAAGGTGTATTGTCTATAAGTACCATTTCAATTATGCCTTTTTTCACTATTCTTCTTTATATAAATACCATCCTTATCCACTCTCTTTACCATGACCACTTTCTATTTCTGACCTATTGATCTTGTGTGTTCTAAAAACTTAACACATTTAACCTTAGTTTTTTTCACTCATTACATAGTTTTAAAATTGAGGTATCTTATTAGTTAGTTCAAGTAATTTAGATAGGGAGCATATTTTGGAATAGTGTGATAGAATTTTTAGCAATTGCATCCTTCATTTTTTAGTCCTTTCTTATCACCAGTCTTACTACAAATTATAACCACCTTTAGGAAAATTAGTACCATTTATCTATATCATTGTGTCTTGGTTATAACCACCTATGGGAAAACTAGGGGCAATACTAAGCCTTGACATACCTATTTGCCACTTCATATGCCATGATGTGCCTTTTTACCAACTATGGCTATTTTGTTTGAATTGGATACTACATTAGTCAAGTTCCTCCACTGTAAGGGTGAAACTATAGTTATTTGAGGTCCTAATCTAGGACTATGTAGGCAGTGCTCAATACTTGTTGAGGTCTACTCAGTCAGCCCTTTTCCCCATGTTCTCACCATTTTGCAAGCAACTTAAGCCACGCTCTCATTATTTTGTGAGCAACCTAAGCCATGCTCTCACCATTTTGTGAGAAACCTTTATTTAAATCCTCTCATCATTTTTTGAGCTTGAACCATTTAGTGTCTCATTATTTTTTATTGATTTGAGATACTCTAAAATAATTCCAAAAACATTTGAAAAATCATTATAATAGAACAAAAATATTGACCACCTCTTTGCCTTAAGGATTCTCTAATCCCTTACTAAGTTACAAGTAAATCACTTTTCATTTAGTTTCCCCATCTTTTTTGACCTTTTCATTCTTTGAGAATATGTTACTATGCTTATATCTTGCAATGCCTTCCCAAACAGGGGCAAACTATAGACACCTAAAACTAGCCATCGATAACTTCCAATCAAGATTTTGGTCAATTTCCACCCAAAATGCACAATTTGTCTTCAAAATACTAAAACACTCTAAAATATGTGATATTAACATATTCAAGAATCTATTTTGGCTAGGGTATCCTTAACTAGGGTAATGCAATTTATGGGCCAACTAATTTTGATCAGTTCATTTCGAGTCAAAATGCCAAATTTGCACTTGGGTCCTCTGGATTACTCTTCCCTATAAAATATTTTGCACAAGATAGGTTCCTTTGTTATTTTTTATTGGAAACATCCTAAATGGGAATATAGTTCCAACACATCTAACATTGCCTTCTAATTCCAATCCAGTCAAATCTTAGACCAATAACAGGGCATTCTAATCAATTTGAGTAATTTGTGCACAAAGTGCTTAATCATGCTTAAGATCTAATTAACCCAAATCAAAGCCTAATTAATAATTCCATATAAACTTATTGAAAACTTGTTTTTAGAAATGAATATTGAATATGTGCATCTTTAAGTGACCTCATTTCTTGGGAAGACATCCCTAAAAAATACCATAAATATCAAGATTCATGCCTCCCATACCTCATCAATGCCTTCCATGATGCCATATATGCCTCTTAATTTCCCCTTCTTCTAATGTCATGATGAGAATAATTACAAACTTAATTCCAAAAATTTAATTAATCCTCAACCACACATCTCAAACTTGAGATGGATGGTTGAGGTTGATTTTGATCAAATCCAAAAATCAATAAACAGGAGGCCTCAAAACATCATTTTAAATATTTTTTTGATGAAAAGTTATAATGCCAAATTGGTTCGAAAAGCTTCAAAAAACTAGTGTTACCATGCCAAGTTGATTCTAAGCCAAGCCAAGCTATAAGCCAAAGGTGCCAAGAAGAGATGGAGGTAGTCAAGCTTCCATTGTCAAGGACTTCATGAGCACAAGCCGAGCAAGCCACTACTACAAAGGCATTTAGAGAATCCAAAGAAGGTGAAGGAACTCTTATATTTGATCCATTGATTTTTAGTTGTGCTTGTCATTTGCTTTTCTTAACTAAGCTCTCCCTAGTGTCTATGCCTAGAGATTTTATGTTATTAGTATTTTTATTTCATTTTGTTTTCATTTTAGAATTAAAACCATACTAACCATCCTCTCTTGAGTTAAATTATTATATCAAAGATTTCATCCTTAACAATAGTGGGTCAATATTAACCCATCCTAATGACACATTGAATGATAGATTTCCCTCTTAGGTGGTCACCATAGACACTCCCATGAGACTCTTATAAAGTGAGAGAGGTGTCCTATGGGGCTAGGCACTGCATCAACATGCCATCCAAACCTTTGTTGAAAAATACACCACCTATGATAACATATAGGGTGGTGAGATTGTGTATTTTATAACATTCCTACAAAGGAGAATCGATGGGATAAGATTGAGTTTCAAGGTAATGGATAATGTACATATACTAAGCACACTCAAAGACCTCAATCTAATCAACTAAGGAGACCATATATTAGGGAAGACATCATTAACCAATTTCATGCTAAGGTTGGGTATTGGGAATTTATTAAGTTGCTCAACTATATTAAAACCCTTGGTGGACTTTTAGATAACAATGTGAAGTTGAACTCTTGAAGAAGCATGATCCACTGTACAATTCAACTGATAAGATGTGTCTTACTAAGAAAATAATAGAATGGATCAGATTTGACAATCACATTATTATTTTGACCCAACATGTAGTGTCATAACTTCTTTATGGCAAAGATAAGGGAGAGGCATTGCCTCTCAATAGTAGAGTAGCTGAGATCAGGGCCAACTAGCATGTGAGAGATGTAGTAGACAACTCTCTCTTTACTAATATCATCTTTTCAACATAACATGCCCCCAATAGAAAGATAAGTGACATAGGTTTAAAATATGAAATTATGACCCTTGCTGGTTTCTATAAAGATGGGAGGGTTATGAATCATGCACTTTAATTCCTCAAAATTCACCTAGACTTCAGAGGACAACAAGAACGGGGTGTTCTTGCATAAGAGATGCATGAGGGATAGGGATTTATGTGTATAATCCTTGAGGAAATTTCTACGTAGGTTGAGTATTCCAAGGAAGGATTACACCTACACGAGATTTCATAAGGGAGGCATCTCTAGGATCACTTTGATCTTCTTAGGATCCAACTCAATGCCTTACTATGAGATAAGGATTTCAAAAAGATTTTTGATAGAGACAATAAAAATACACTTCTCAAGGTTAAGACTAATGTTATACTCCCTGAAATACTCAAATATGATCTTGAGGTCTCACACATGATCATCCCACTTACAAGATTTTTTAGGAGGTCATAGATATAGCATTCCATAATATTGTGGATGAGATCATGGAAAATGTGGGTCATAACACATTGATATGTGGCCCCATATTTATTTAGACCAAAAGGCATAACAAAAGGTACCCCATGGGGTAGTGAATTTCATATTATGTTGGTCTTAAGGTGTAATTTAGATTTGATTATACCCAAAGAATCCATCTATGAAGGGCATGATCTTGAAACCAGCTTTGAACTCCATAATTTGGTTAATCAAAAGAGTGGGAAAATTATCCTTTGAAAAAGAAAAATTGAGGTTTTGAAAGTTGATGAAAATATGAATTTCTACATTATTTTTGATAATATGGATGATGTTATAAACACATAGTGGGTAGTTAATATTGATGATGAAATTGACTTGGATGAGCTTTTCAATTTCAACCTTGACTAATTGAGAGAATTTGACCATTATTCATCATTGCTTTTGGAAAATGAGATGGGCCCCATCATCCATAATGAGGTTATGGATAATGAATTTGGGGTCCATGCCCTTCATATCAGTGTATTCCCAAGTGAATACATACAAAAATTCTCACAAAAAGGCAACCAATATATCTCATTCCTTTAGAGCAAGGTTATCACTGATCTTAATGATCTATAGCCTTGCCAAGGTTCCAAAGTTGATGTCTATAGATCCTTAAACATTCATAGCATTACCTTCCTTGAAACACTCAAGAATGAGAGGGAATGGTTGGTTTAAATATTTAGGCTCAGCCATCATGACATGCACTATGGGGATGCTAGGGGTTAGGCCAAAAGATAGAGAAATATCCAAACCTAATCGATCAAGGGGATAAAAATGCTTACATAAAGATTTCATGATATTGATGTATGCACTTATTTCCTTGATAATATTTCATGTTTTAACATTAATTAAATGACACTTTTGATCATACTTAACTACTCTAGTGACCCTTATAGGAGACGCATTGAGAAATATGATACTCTAATGGGAGAAGTATGATGTAAGGGGAAGATCAACATTCAAGGAGATGTATTTAAAAAGTTATCCAAAAAGGGAAGAGATAGCCTCACATCATAGATATAGAGAAGGATTTGGCTAATTCATGCCAAACTCTGAAGGAGTAAACACTTATCAATACTCTACTAGATCATAATGTTCATCCTTGAGAAGGTGAGACTCAGAAATGGGGGTTGTGTGGGAGTCCATAGAGCCTTATTAAGAGATAGATAAATCCTTGCCTAAGGGATTTATCTTTTCATAAAGTAATACCTAGGGATCTAGGTTAGCCACCATGGTATGAACCTCACCTTCATTCATGAACTGGACCATGTAAAACTTAGCTGAGGTGATGACCTACATGGTAATGATATAGGGATGGTTGAGGATCATGTTGTATGAGAGATCTAAGTATAACACATAAAACTCAATCTTAAATATCTTGAGACTAAACTTGAACTAGAGCTTCATGTTTCCCATTGACTCAATTGTGTTATTTTTGAAACCAACATAGTTATGGTGATAAATGGAGAGCTTCTTCTGACTAATCCCAAGCTCATTGAATACATGTGGGGACATGATGTTCAACATAGATCATTCATCAATAATGCATCTCTTAATATGAAAATAATTGATGGAGTTATCGATGTAGATAAGTACCCTATCCCTCTTTACAAGAACTGAAGCATCTAACAATGAAGCAAGGTTGAAAGATAATGTGGGAGGATGAGAATGATAAAATATTTTTAGAGTTAAAAAAAACATCGACATCATCTTGTAATAAACCCTTATGAGAGAGTCTAAAATTATCAAAAATGAGACCCCTTTACTTAGGGCAAAGGCAAAGACGGTCCCAAATGTCATACCTAGGTGAGAGGACCTATAATTCCTCTATGAAAAAGTAACGATGTTGTCTATCCTAGGGAGATATGTTACACTAAAATTCAAATCTAACTTTGGGGTTCCCTACCCCTGTAGGCTAGGTAGGAGGCCCAACACCACTAGTATCTACAATAGGGTTGATGGTCTAACTCAAGTCCATGTTAACAAATAAATCATACCCAATAAAGGCTATGTTAATATCAATAATGACCTTGATAGTCTCATTCTTGGCCTTCCCTCATGAGTCAACTTGGGAAGAGGAGTTAGAAAAGGTGGAAGAGTAAGAAGGGAAATGATGGGCCTTAGCCTTGGACTTTTTCTTCGTCTTATTCTTCTTCTTCTTATTATTATTTTTATTGTCATGATTAGGTAGAGTCTCCTTCAACAAGTTTTATTTTTGGTTGGGTTCCACAAGTGGATAAATTTGAGGTAGAGGTGAGGCTTGTACACCAAAATTTTTAGAAGCATAATTTTTGCCATTGTAGCCATTCATCTTATGGAAATTGCAAAACATGGTGGGGTCATAAGGGAATACCATCCATGGTTTCATGGTACTCATTTTAGAATCCTTATTTTTAGATAGCCTCTTACTCAGATCATTTACTTCATAGTTATCCTTCTTGTCCTTCTTCTCAAGAGGATAATCATTAACACCATCATTGATCACGTTGTGGTTGTAATCATGAGAAGAAGATGACTTTTGGGTTGGCATAGGGAAAAATCCTACATGTAACTTGAATAATTCAATCTTCAAAACTTATTAATAGCTTCATCATAAGAGGTGGGTTCATACTTCAAGACTTTAAGGTGAACCTCTTGCCTCAATTCTTGTTTAAACATATCATAAAGCTAATCATTCAAGAAACTTATTCTACATGTATGGATGACTGAATACCACCTACATATAAAATCTAAGTTATATTGACCCTTGGCCTACACCATGGAGGTAAGTGATTAGATGCTAAGTTTAAATGGTCTAGATATGTCAAAGTATTAGAGGAAGTCATATATAAGGATCCAAAAACTAGAGAGAGAATTTGGAGGTAGATTCTAAAACTATATGAGAAATTTAGCTTGTAAAGAGTGAGTGAAGAGATTAAACATCATGTATTCATCCTATTCATAGTCCACATAAGCCATCATAATTCTATGATATTCTCTATGGGACTAGCATCTTGAGTCCCATTGAAATTAGGCAATTTAGGAATAGGAGTAGGAAGGGAAATAACATGCACCCAAGGGGTAAAAGGATTTCTACAAAGATCCTCATAGGCATGGTTAATAGTAGGTTTGTGACAAGATTTGGGAGGATACTCATAGAGGTTATGATGTTGCCTATTTAAATAGGCCTCATAAAAACGTTAGACATGAAAAGGATGATGTCGAGGTGGCTCTCAGTATGAGAGATGCTCATAATGAAAATATCCCTATCACGGGGTGGGGAATGACTATAAACAAAGTACTATTCCATATGGGGATGATGAGATGACATGGCATGCCCATGAAAATGGTCATGGTGACTTAGGTATCCATGATGCTGACCATGTTTCATAAGATGAGGGTCTAGATGAGGGCACTGATGTTCAAGATAATCATCCTATGGATCTATAGTCCACAAGTGGTGATCAAAATTAACATGTTCATTTGAGACTCTAAATGAGGGACTAGGAGGATGAGAGAATTACATATAATGTGGATGCCTCATTGATTTAGAATGCTTGTGTCCCACAACATGGACATAAGGGGATTATTGATGTACAGTCTCCTATCGAGAAAGGGGAAAATAACTCACATGAGATCTGGTCAAGGCACTTAAAATGGAATAGTTATGATCTCTATCTCTAGAGGAAGCTTATCACCTACTCTTTGCAGGAGAAGGGTGCACTTAATTAAGCTAAATATATCTATATAAATAATTAATGATCACACATAGCTCATTAGGTCACAATCATGAAAGGGGATCCTCATCACCCTGAATGAGTGAATGAATCATGGTGTGAGCTTGAGGGTAATGATCCTAAGATGAATGAAACTCACATTGGTGGAAAAGATAATGAGTCCATCAATTATAGATCTATTAATATTATTCCTTGTAGAACATGAGAGGGTCAAGGTCATTATAATGGGTCGAGGGAACCTCTTGGGTCCTATGGTGTCTATAGATTTCCATTAAAACCTTAGCCTACTCATGAGTGAGCTCAGGGATAAGCCCTTGAATCTAATAGGATTGGCATCCCAAGGGTCAGAGGCTAGCTATGGATACACTGAATCAAAATCACCATGGGAGATAATATAAAAGGAAAATTGACATCAAAATAGTGTGGAATAGGATACCCAACCAAAGTAGGATAAAACAACTATGGCAAGAGACAAAACATAATTGAAAATAGATCCTAACAACTAACAGAGGGGAGTTGGCTAAGAGAGTTATAAATGGGATAGAACTAGCATGAGACCTAATGTGAGGTCCCACTTGGCATGATTCAGTGTAGATCAAAGAATATGAATGGAGCCACTAGGGTTTATCAGGGGGTACATAGGTCATTTAAGCAAAAACCTAGAAGGCTAAGAGTCTCAAGGATATTATGGGATACTAGAGATATATAGAGGCTATCTAGTTTGATAGCTTGCATCAAAATATATAAAGAATCATAAAACAGATTATGGATAGCATGATCAAGTACACAAATGATGCATGTATCTCTAATGGGTATAACCATAGTAAAGCAAGTAGTTGAAACCAAAAATTTACTTGTATGCAAATTATGGAAATGAGAATGTTAAATTGAGAGAACTATAAAATGATGCCATAAGATTAAGAAAGAAACACTTTTAGGCTAAATGAAAGAATTTTCAAGAATCAAAGACATTTTTAAAGAAAAGGTACAAGATAATTCCTAATATGATCCTAAGCTAATTATTTAATTTCAAAACTTTTATTTCCTAATAATGCAACTTTGTAGTTTATCAAAAGAGGAGATTATTTACGTAAAAGTATGCACTATTTTGAGCAATTAGGATTATAATATGCAATGAGGGATGTTTATAAATCAAGCATATCATATAATGGAAAACATTTTTAAGCAATGAAATATATTCTTAACCAAATACAAATGTGGAATCTTCAAAAACTACCTTAGATAATGCTCTAAACAAGTAAATCACTAAAACAATGAAAACCTAGCAAATACACTACTAAAAATAAATGGGAATATCAATTTTCATAAAAAAGTGCCATCATATCAAGATAAAAAATATTTTGTAGACATTATACCAACTAGGAGTATCAGCTAGGAAGTAATGGAGGAAGATCATGATATATATGGGCTAAGTCCAAACCAAGAGCCAATAGCAATGGAGGAGGTGAAGGAGAAGCTACCAAGAATGAGATAGCTAATGTGTAGAGTACAAGAATAGGTGAAATGGAACTTGAGGAATCTAAGAGCAAGCAAAAAAATCTAAGAACACTATAGAGAGTAAGGCAAATCACCAAAATGAACTATATAATAGTAGGGCATACCCTATCACAATGAAAGATCAAGTATGCCAAAAATGAACCAAGTGAGATTTAAGAAAGCACAAGATCTTAGGAATTGATGATCAAGAGACAAAATCAAATCAAAAATGAAGTAGAGATTTGGGAAAATGAGTGATAGATAGTAATATATGTCATCCTTAATCTAATAAAATCCAAAAACTACCATTTTCTATCCATTGGGATAAATAGGGTCCTTTTTCTCAAATTTTCCTTGGGCTACAACCTAGACCATGGCTTTGGTGAAGGAAACATGCATGCTAAGCCATGGGTTTCCTCCCTAAGATGCATCTTAGGTCAAAATTCCATCTTGAGTGGTCAAAAAGCTTTCAAAAGGGCCCCAAAAGGCATCTAGAAGGCCCGTTAGTGAGCAAAAGCATCAGTGAGGTGCCATGGATGTCTAGGGGATAGATATATGATGCAAAAAGGGTCCATGCAAGCAAAAATTGTCTTGAAGTGGGATAACTAGGGTTGGTAGTCTGTACATGAACTGATGCGTAATCATAGGGAGGAGTAGGGTCATGGGAAGTATGATTAAAATATCTTTAGATATATGCACTTTATAGATTTATATTTATCTTGATATCAGTTTTAGTGATTCATAATGATACATATTTCAAATCAAATTGCCAAAAGGTTAGATAATTGTATTGATACACAAGTGTACTCCTAAACCCTAATTTCTTTCAATTTTAATCATTTCAATGCTTTTTAGTTTAAAATTATATACACTAATTATATACTATAACATGCCCTTGGTTATAGTTTAGTCACCAAAAATGCACTCAAGTTGGACTCGATCAAATGTAAGGTGTGTTATACATACCCATGTACATATTCCTTTTCCTTTAAACTATAAATTTCATTATTGCATTAAATAGGTTCTAAAATTCAAACATTATTTTTAAATTATATAACATCTCAGTCTTGTACACTTCAAAAATATATACCATGGATGTAACTTTAACTTATATACCTTTCCCACTACGAAAAGGCTTGCATACACTATCTATTTGTGCCTAATTACTTATTTCTTTATCTCAATGATGTTATTATGATGACTCAGATCTTATATATTTCCTATAATGTTATAAATCTACTTATCTTCCATCTCAACAAGTTATGAACCTACATTTATTTTTCTAACTACCTTGACACTTGCATCCTAGTTAGACATCTACATTGACACAAGTGTACTATCCCAATTCAAGTATCTAGTGCCCTAAAGTCATCCAATTTAAAAATAAAACATATTCCTATGGTTGGCCTAGGTCCTTTAATATGAGATATTCTCCAAAGGTATTGGTATAAATACAAGATCAACCCCCATCTATACCTCACCTAACATAAACCAAAAATATTCAAATCAAGCACTCAAGTGAGCAAAGCTTATCTATTTTCTCCTATTTCTATATCAATCATAGGGACATCATATTTATAGGTCTAAAATACTAAAGGATCATTCCATGATCCATATTTTACAAGTTACAATATATGTCACTATTATACTTGCTTATCACACATTGCATGATTCACACATAAACCAACACTTAGGGGATAATTACATAAGACTTAGACCCTATTTGGAGTATTTTATATGTAGGCAATACTCATTAGTAGAGGGGTATTTGGGTAATATTGAAACCATGTGATTTCTAACCCATTTTTATCACATCCACTATGAAGATGAAAAAGTAAGGATTTACTATTTGACAAGGAGCAATAGTCCATGGCCCATATCTAAATGCACTAAAGTGATATTGACACAAAATTGAAAATCATGTAGGTGGTCTCATGTAGTATTAGTAGGTATTTTTTAATTGACAGTTGTGTCCAAGTCATATAATATCATCGATGAAACCATCCTAGGTTGATAAAAGTGTTATTAGCTACAAAGGTAAAATTTATAGAATCAAGAAACTCTTTCATACTCTAGATATAATTCATTTTTTATGTATAAGAAAATCTAGATCTATATTAGCATCATAATCATCCAAGTATCTATTTTCCTTATAAATATAATATCTATCATAGTTTTACTTTCTATATTTATCATCTTACTATAATAAATGTATTATACGTTTTATTTGAGTTTCATAAATAATTGGCCTACTCTAGAGATAATATACCATCCTTGTGCACTAGGTTATCTTTACCTATTTAACCCTAAATCCCCCATATCTATATACTAGGGTTAAACAACAAGGTCTAAGAGAAAATTCCTATGTAAATAACACATAATCCAATACAAAGGGAAAAAAAATACTTACTCTTACAAACATAACTCTTGGAATTAAATGTTTTCCCTCTCTCGTTTAATGAAATGTAGAACTCATCCTCCATAGTCTATCTTGATCTTCATTTAAAGGTTCAAATCAATAAGAAAAATATATAAATTGAGGGACCCTCTCCTCATTCTAATAATTGTTTGCATGAAAAAAAGTATTATCACTTTATTTATTAATATCTTTAATTGATCAAATTAATCCAATCAAGAATAATATTTTCAATGCAAAGTACTGACATATTTTCCATGTGCTCCATATATATTTTCAACTACATCTAACCATAATCTAAGAATAATATCTACAACCAAAGAAAGGATCAAGTTTATCTTGGTAAGATCAAGCTGATACAATTTGTTTATTTCTTTTATTTAAATCTCATCTGAGGTATATGCATAAATATGTAGTTAGTATTTCATTTGTACATTTTGTTTGAATATCTAGCAATTTTGTAATTTATAGTAACTTTAATCTTGAGATTGTCTATATGAAAATTTATGTGTGAAATTAAAAGGTAACACATATGCATTAAATTACATAAATTAATTTTTAACATACTAAATCTAGAAATATACCAAATATGGAAATTATAAAGGAAAACATAAAATTAGTTGGAAAACTAAGATGTATGTGTAGAATAGGATTATGAAACAAGTTAGATCATGTGTTAGTCAATAAAAACTCAAAATAAGCATTAATAACTAACATGTTAAGCCTATTCCCTCAAATGGAAATGTTAATGAACTCAAGGAACTAATTATGAAAGTAATATAATGCAATACCTTCCAAGTAGTGTCTCTCCTTTAAAAATAGTCAATAATTGTGTTTATACCCAGATTTAGTGTTCTAAGCCTTCATCAATGCAGTGTATCATATGCCTCCATCATCTATTAGCTCACCAATGGTTTTGGATCTTTTATTCTGTCAAGTAGGGGGATGGGTGATGTTTATCTAGTATGATTTTTGCATAATAACACTACTCAATGAAGCTTACTTGAAGGTATTTTTGCATAATAAGTTTACACAAAAATAGCTTGAAAGTTATGGCCTTGGCTATGGCCATGGATTGATTTAATATTAGAGGGACAAGTAATAAATATGAACATAAATATTTGGGATAATGGATCATTAATAAGGCATGGGTAACCTTAATCCAAATATTTTCCTTCATTAATGATGCCCCTATGATGTTGTCATAAGTGATGTAGATTTGAATAATGAATTTCTAATAAATATATATTCAAAAACTTTCTTGGAATTTCCACTTAAGCTTCTAATTTGGTTTTGATTTGCTTAAATGAATTTAATTAATTCTATAATTCTTTGGAAATTTGTTGCACATTTAATCAACCTGGTTAAAAATGTCATTTTACTGAGCCATAATTTGAATGGAGTATAGTTAGAATAAGTTATCAATTATTTATAGGGTAATACCCCAATTAGGATAATATATATGTGAATTGACACATGCATGTAATGTGTGAGGTTGAATAAGAATATTTTAGTGGTCCAAGATGTCATTTTGCATGATTATAATTTGACTTGAAGTGAATTTGGAAAATATAATGATTCTATTAAATGCCTTTCCCCATTCAGGGATCAAATAGACAAGAATTTTCACCTACACATGACATGTGTGGATGATTTAGTCTTTCAATGATTTTGGTCCAAGTTGTGTGTTGTTATAGAATATCATTCAGATTTGCAATTTTAGCACAATAGTGATGTGAATTAGATGACTATACTTTGCCCCTATTTGAGAAGGCATGGAGAGATATTTGGTTGAAGTAACATATTTTAAAAAAATAAAAAGGTTGTTATAATTAGAATAAATACTTTTTTTCTAAATGTTGCATGACTCATGGAGAAACAAGGTTACAAAAATTCCCTAAATAATATTTTGGGTGACCCATGATGCCCCCTCAAAGGGAGGATGGAAAAAATTATTTTGATAGGTTGGAATTTGTTTATAATAATAATAATCATATAATTTAGCAAATGAGACTAAAAAATGGAGTATTTAGAAGAAAATGAGAGGAAACATATATAAACAGGCCTAAAATAATAGCCAAAGGAACATAAATCAAGTAACTATACATCCAGGGGGTTAACATTTTGAAAATTTTACTATATATTGACCCTTAGGGGGTAAAACTTATTCATTTTCACCCTTAGATATAGTAATCAAGGGATATGATATATTTGATTTAGAGAGATGGAGAAATTGGCTTATATCCATACCATCGACACCTTGGTAAGCACAAGCAAAAATACCAGAGACCATTGGGGAACAGACCATCAATAAGCACATTTTTTTGGTATTTAATTTTGCATTTATGGTATTTATTAATAGGTATAATAAAGTAGTTTGAAAATCCCACTCATTTCTCAAATTTATAATCAGGAAGGTCACCCTTGATAATGACAAAATCATCATCAAGAATGAAAATATCATGAACCCTTTGGTTGGGTTGTGAATCAAAACAATGATGCCACCACTTAATAAATGAGATCATTGATTTTGGTAGAGATCATTGGTCAAATGGAATTTTTTTTGTCAAATAGTGATATCACTATAAATAGCAAAGTTGCCTTGGAAATCTACAAGAATGACCTACTGATTAGTAAAATCACCCTATAAAATGGTTAATTTGAAAACCCGTGAAGCATAAATGGCCAAGTTGATCTGTGAAATAGTGAGACTAACCTAAAAAATGGTGAGATCACTGATAAAATGATGAGGTCACCATAATGACCAAAATTAAGTATAATAAGAGAGAGTGGGTCCCATAAAAGATTAATCTAGGCCCAAAGTTAGAAGAATTTAGGTAGATGTGAATAATTAGAATAAAAATATTGACCCAATTCTTTGTGTTTTGACTTGCAAGAGAGAATTGAAGTGATCATAGCATATGAGATATGATCATGAGTGCTACATCAATAGGGAATATAGATGGATGAGCTTGTGGGCATCTTTGAGGTAGTTGAGCTATATCACCTAGAATGATTTCCAATGATTAGGTAGATAGGGCCTATTTATCATCACTTACAGAGAGATGGCATTTGGAGACCTCTACATTCCATTTTTCAACTAAGGAGGTAACAATCATGTTGGAGGATGTTCACCATATATTATGTGTGTCAATGTAGGGCTAAAATATTACCTAGATGTCGATAGATTGATGGGTTATTTTAGAGGAATTTATTAGAGTGGTTGACCTGATGGTCATTGATGGGAGTATTGACATGGATGAATTAGAAGACATAACTTGGCCTTTATATAGTGGAGTAGGATTGGCATTATCAGGTCCTCTAGCAAGGATACGAACACCAAGATAGGGGATAGTTACCTCAGAGGTAGTTATATTGATGGCTCTTGTTAGTTGTCTTCTACTACCAGATAAGAATACACTATTCTTTGCTCTTCATCTAATATAATTGGTCTAGGAGATGTTTGATAATTTTCCATGATTTTCATGGGGGCCCATTATGTTGGCCCCACTATATAGAGACCTTCACATGATATCCTACCATAAAAGGTGGAGTATTGGTCACAACAAACTAATTTAAGTATGGTAATGAGATCACATAGCCATTGAGAAGCCAATGGGGTCAAGATATCATCAATGACCAAATGATCCAATGGCATTTGGATGGTATCTAATAGGTTTAGGTTTACATATCCATCTTAGATACCTACCTTATTATAGATAAGCCATACATGAGATGATTGATGGGGATTTTATGTGATGAGCCTATATATCTACTCAATGGTTTTGGTTTGAGAACCTATTCATGATTGGCTACATGATCACACTTTATTAAATTATAGGACACCATGACTTTGTGGTTAAGAGATATAGACCAAATTAAGTCTAATAGTAGTCTGGCTTCTAAAAAGACATCCTAGAGGGTCCTCACTATTTTACATAAGTGGCTAGGGAGATCAGGGAGTGGGTGCCATCAGTGCCCTAAGATCAAGTAGTTTTAGACTATGACATAGTCTTGCATAATTTATGGCATTATATAGGTGGTCTTCAAGATGTTTGCATTACATATGCCTATAAAACATGGTGATATGGTCTCAGATCTATTGGATTGACTAGAACATAGCTATAGTAGTTCGTCTTACATTAGAGATGGGTGAGATTGAAGAGAGATTGGGTTCAGGCCCCAACACATGGATAGACTCAGATGTTAGTGTAGTTGTCTATTCCACATGCCCTCCATTTATAGGTAGTTTATGACCAAAGACAACAAGATCATCTAGATGATTTCAAGATGGTTGATCTAAATGGATAGGATATAAATATTGGGGATGCCCTAAGTGGCAATGAGGACTATAGGGTAGGTACAAAAGAGTTTAGGTCCTTTGGGATATGTAAAGGCATAGGTTCAAGAGAGGTAGGTCCCTCTCACACAAGTAAGTCTGGATAAGATAAGTAATTGATTAACAATTTATAGAGAGATCATTACACATCTGTAAGAGATAGTACGGTTACAAGGTGATGTAGCTAGTTTATAGGCTCAGTTAGCTATAACATAGGAGGTGACCACTAGGATACAGGGGATTATTGTAACCAAGAATTTAAATATCATGACTCTAAGGGGACAAGTGGTCTAATTAGCAAGGCTATAAGCATAGTTGGCTACTAATAATTTATATATTTTGAGAGTGGTGGGTGAAAGAGATAGTGATCAGGTGGATAAGGAGAGATTGGTATCTCAGGTAGAGAGACTGACATAAGAATGGGATAAGGCTCAATGAGCTGGCACATATAGTGGTTCAGGATTATATAGAGCCTTGGTAGACATGATTATGGCCAAGGACAATACCTTGCACATGAAGGATGATGTCATAAATGTGAAGTATGAGATAGCATATTAGCAGAGGTTATATGAGGTGGTAGTTCCTAAAAAGAGGAGAGCACCCTCCTATATAGATTATACAAGATCCTAAAGGACTAGTTAGACCTCTAGATATGACATCCTATCAAGTCAAAGAAATCAATGGTATAACAATCATCATAATAATTAGTCATGGGGCCACCAACAATACATCCACCACCATCACCACCATCATATATAGGTCAAAGCTTTTCATAAAGTCCATTGAGGGCTGAACATGATCAAAGATGATTATGTAGTTCTATTTTATATGATGAGATGTATAGATATTCTCCTGATGTATAAAACATTATTTTGAGACATATATATGACATTCATTTTTTTGGCTCGTTGCTACTTGTACATGGACTCTTAATATTATTTTGTGTCTCATGATGTTTAAATTTATACTAATATTGTTATGATATGATGATATATGTTAATTTTAGTAGATGTACATCTTTAGGTAGTATATGGATGTTAATCTATTTATTTCTTTGTTTGATTATGACTAGATGTTAGAGGATAATTTAGGAGATGTACATCCCAAACTAATAATAGCAATAGTCAATTAGACTCAATGTGCATGCTAGGAGATGCATGTCCTTCTTAAAGATTCTTGTTTGTTTCTAATGTTTAACTTTATGATATCCTATTTAATAGTGGATATGTAAGATAGTGATTTCAGAGAACTTCTTCAGTGTCACATTGACTGTTGGACTTTGGATCACTTGGTGTTTAATTTAGCAAAATGAAATTATGTAACATAAGTATGAATAATTTATAATAACATTATATTTCATTTGAGATTTATAAGTTCAAATGTGAATATTTACAACCAAGGATAATGATAAAAAAATACCAAAACCAAAGTTACAACTATTTACATTTAAACAAGCAAACAAAAAATAAAGAAAAGAAAAAGATAAAATGAAGTGTTAAATACAAAATTGTAACAAACTTAAAATTGAGGTATAAATGATCAAGACTTAATTACAAATAATAATGTATGGAAACATAAATAAATAATAAAATAAAATAAAATAAAATAAGGTCAAATTAGAAATAACCTAGAATCAAGATATGAATAATCAAGACCCAAACATTAACAAGGTATACTTAATAAAATAATTTTAAATATAATTGTAAACAAGTCAAGCCCAAGGTAAGGTTATATTCAAAATGTTTACTAAATGTATTCAAATAAAATAATAAAAACACAACAAAACCCCAATAAATAAAAAACAAAACAACACAATCAAAAATAATTATACAAACCAAAGCAAATAAAAATATAGTAAACAAACTATTCTAAGCACACAAAAATAAACAAACATAAATAATAGTTAATCACAATATTAGTGTAGACATAAAATAAATTGTAATAAAGGCATTATGTTTTATAACAATGTGACCCCTAATATAGGTAATAATGACACCAATTCAATGAGACAATAACAATGGATACAAATTTTCCCCTAGGTGATAGGGAAACAATGACATAAAACAAACAAAAATTGCCCCTAGGCTATAAGAAGCAATAAAATAAAACAAAATGGTGGGAAATAAAAGAAAAGGAATGGGTGGTTAAGATTACTCCAGATGCACTAGGCAAGTGGACATTACCTACATAATTCCATGGACATAATATCCAATATGAACTTTAGGCCAAATGTAGTTCTCCTAGGATATCAGATAGAAGAAAATTGGCATAAAGAGAAGATGATTAATGCGTAGAGGAATATGGCAATGATCTTATAAAATGATGATTACACAAGAAAAGAGAGTGTGGATTTAGGTTAAAACCACACTAAAAGACAAGAGATTGTTAACCATAAAGAAGCTAAATTAAGAATTTAGAGTGTTTATTATATCTAAGGTTGAGAAAAATAAAATGTTTGAAAAATGCAAAGAGCATAAATAGTGTTGGGTAATTTATGATCCACATGATATTCACTTAGTTTATTTATTATTTTAGTTTGTTAGATTAATTATTTTTTAGTTAATCAGGTTAGTTGAAACCCATAAGGTAGTTGTAAATTCTCATGAATTTTTTATAAGACTTCAATGTCTTTGTAAAATCAACCTGACATAATACAATTTTATATTAACGTTATATACTTTATTCATAATGTAATTTCACTATTATTTTTTCATTATCTGTGGGCCAACAATGGTATCCAAGCCACTAGGAGGATTGAACCAATTTGGAAAAGCTAGCACAAGATTATATAAATAGCTTAGCAATGAACTAAATATCAAAGAAAAGTTTGTGACTGAGAGAGAAGGAAGCCAAAGGCATATAACTCTCTACACTAATGATCTTCACAAGATACAAATTATAAGTAAAAGTATATTGTGATAAAGCCAAAAACTCTTTGATTTTTATACATAATGTAAATTCATCATTATAAGCATCTATAGATTCTCAAAAATACCATTCCAATTCTATATTGGACCTCACATAAACATATTGGTTTGGATTTTGGGTAACCTTAGCTATGTTCTATAATTCAAGAGAACTATGAAACAAAAATCTATGTTAAAAGTGATTTTCTAAATCTTAAAGCTATATATTTTTGAAGCCTTTAAAGTGCACATGAAATTTCTTTCAAAAGTATCAAAATAATTTCCAAGTGTCTCGCTAATGAAGTAATAAATACAGAGAAGGGTTATTCAAAAAATTGTGTAATTAAAAATAAGAATGAGATCGAACATGGTGAATACAGGTAGTAGGAACCAAACACTTGTAAATGTGTAGTAAGAATAAGATAAAACTTTTATATGGTGTCCTTGGTGTGAGTATAATGTAGACTGGAAAATTATAATTTTTCATGAAATCTAATATTTTGATATAGTTTGAAACATTTAGGGTTTAATGGGTCCCATAAGGAATAAACAAGGAAAAAAGGGGTAGTTGTTTTTCCTACAACTAAAAAAAAGGGAGCGGGTGAATTGATTTCACATTTGTTTTTATATGAAAATACTTTTTATTGTCGAAATTAGAAAACTCAAGCTTATTTACAATATTGTTTCTACTTATTCTAAAACTTGCATGAAGAGAGATTGGCAAATGGAATTTTGTTAGTTACTTGCATAAGAGGTGGTCAAGGGTTCTAAATCTTTTGAACTTATATTTTGATCAAACTTAGTATTTTATGATCTTATTATTAGTGTAAAGTAGTTGTAAGGGATGTTTTAATTTTTTGCAATCAATATAATGAAATTAATGTATAAAGGTGCATTTTTGGTTGAATCTGATACCTTCAAAATGAAAATTATCATAGTATGACATCATGTTTCTATTTTTATAGACAATATCATCCATTGTAAGTCTCTGGATCCTTTTGATTGACACCATCTAAGTAACAATTGGATGTTGGAGGATCCTGTAGAGGCTGGAGGATAATTACCCTATCTAGTTAGCTATTCACTTTGAGTTTAGGTTCAATGCTTGAATGGAAAATTTTGGATTATAATCTTGATTTTAGTTCCATATTTAGATTTTTATATTTGATATTCATGACATGGAGTGGATAGAGTTAGTTGTTTTTGTTTCTCTCAATGCATGGATTCTCACCTCTTACCTCATAGGGGGAGAAACTTTAGGAATTGGTTGGACTTTGATTAGTCATCAGTGATAATACAAGTTGACAAGGGTTACTAGCATTGGTAGTGTTGAGAAAAGGTTGTTAGAATTTTTGGGGCATCAGGAGATGTGCCATACAAATTATGGTGTTTTTCACTTAGATGGGTTCCTATGTGGGACCCTATATGGGTCGATATAGTTGGACATGCCAGATCATGTTGTACTATAGTACGCTATGATTATCATCAAGGATGAGCATGCCTTGATCATGTTCATTAGATATATTTTTCCATAACTCATAGGGTTAGGATTATTTATGGAGTATCATATTTTTTGGTTAGTACCAGAGGTATAGTACACCACTTACAATTGTGACAGAGCTTCTTTGATGAGTTTAGAGTCATTTCTATAGTTCATTCATCTGTTATACCCCTTTGGATCAAGGGGGAGTTTTTTGGGTCATTTATGATCCATGTGATATTTAATTAGTTTATTTATTATCATAGTTTGTTATATTAATTACTTTTTAGTTATTTGGGTTAGTTGAAACTTGTAAGGTAGTTGTAACTTCCTATGAAAGTTTTATAAGTTTTCAATGTCTTTGTAAAATCAACTTAACATAATACAATTTGATATTATTATCATATACTTTATTTACAATGTAATTTCACTATTCTTTTTCCATTTTCCATGGGCCAAAAAATAACTTGTAAAATGACGACAAAGTAAGAAAATCCAAGGGTGCAATGATGGATATTTTTTTAAATGAACAATACATATAATGGTGACTCAAAAAATGGAGAGAGTATAAGATGAGGTAAATAATAATGGTAAAACTAAAAGATAAATAGTTACTTGTGAAATAACTAGGAGTCCCAGAATCCTTAAGGCCAAGAAGTGGTTGAAAAACAAAGGAAAGTATGGCTGAGATAACTTGAAATACCTGATGTATCCAAGTGCTACCTACATAGTCCATGCAGACCTCAGGCTGATGTATTCCTCCCAAATATGAGAGGAAAAATACCAAGGTGGTATATAAATAAACTGAACAAACAAGATGGCCCATCCTAAAATGTTTTGATATCTATATATCTTTTGAGGATATTCTTAGCCAATTTTCATGATTTTGTGATTTTTAGGGTTTTCTAGACTGTTTAAAAATGTTTAGAGGTTTTTTAAATGTCTTAACTCAATTAAGAATTATGAGAGACTAAATGGTCCAACTCATAAAATGGAAAGAGCATGGATTAAACCAAGGGTGTAGTAATGGATCTTGCTCAAATGAACAATGCACACAATGGTGACTCATAAAATAGTGAGAATGTGGCTTGGGTTGCTCGTAGAATAGTGAGAGTGATCAGGATCAAAATAAATAAAGGTATAATGTAATTTTTTTGTCTTTCATCGTATCAATTTTCTAATGTTTTCTTGATTTTTGGATGAAGAAATGAAAATAGAATATGAAAAAAGGTACAAGGAACTACCTAATTAATAAGATGCACTTCCACAAGTAAAATTTTAGATTATAGCTAAACCAAATGCAATAAGAAATTATAAATAAACCAATTGCAAAGGTACTTGTGATCCTATTAATGCAATGATGAATACCAAGTATTAAAAAGAATAGAATACTACACAGTGGTGAAGAAATCCCAAAGAACCATCTATCAAGAGTAAACCATGTGTTGACAAACCCTTATACACTTGTCTACAAAAGAAGCTATGAATATTGATCTAGCTAAATTGCATTGTAGAAGGATCTCTGAGTGTGTGTAGAATGTTGATAAATCATAATCAAGATCATAATTGGTGTTGTGTACAATGGTCTAGGTTATAATGGTCCAGGTAAAAGTAGAATTGGTCTAGTGAAATAGAAATGGTCTAGCTTACAATGGTCCAGTGTTATAATGGTCTAGAATGAAGTGGTACAAGGTAGAATGGTTTAGGTTATAATGATCAAGAATGAAATAATATATGTTACAAATATAATGAAATAATAATAAAATTCAACACAAGATACCCCCAAGTAAGGTCTCTTGTATAAATGGTTCAAGAAAAGGTTGTCAAGCATAGAACTACTTGAGATGTACAATACTTATGGGTTTTGTGATCTCTTCACCTATTGGTGTAGCCAAACTATATGCCCCTGATCCATAGTCTATTGTAACCATATATGGGTACAATCAATTAGGTTGAAACTTACACTTCTTATTGTGCTCATTATTACTGTTCTTTTGGTTTTCTTTTAATAACAAGTCACCAACTTCAGATTCTTAAGGGAGAATGCTTTTATTATAGATATGATATAATATGTTCTGATATGCTCTCAAGTTGTCTAGGGAAATGAAATGCTTGACATCAAGTATTTATAGATATTTTAACTTAGAAACTCTATAATCTTCATCATCAATAATGTTCTCTAAAGATACCTACAATGAAGGTAGTTCAACCTCAATTGGGATATGTATTGTAATATGTATAAGATAAGGAAGGCAAGGAAGTTCCTTCTAAGTGTAAGATCATTGAGTTGCAGGTTGTTGCAAGCTCATAGGAGATCTACATGTGTGAGTATGGTCTGTTGAATTGCAGGTTGCAGGTTCATGGGAGATCAACTTGAAGTGCTTTAGAGTGCTTGGTGAACTGGTAGGGTTATTACTGACTAGTTGGAGAGGTGAACACCAATTCTGTTTGTGAGTTTCTTGTTGGGACCATTTTTTTTTGGTAGGAGAGTGTTGTAGAAGAATTACTGTACACTTGAGGTGTGGGAAGCCTCTGTAAGGTGGAAGAGTGTGGCAGCTCTTTATTGTATTCTTTTCTGTAAAGTGTTAATACAAGATAGTGTATTGTCTCTCATACTGTGCTATTGGTGAATTCTAGTTACTTGTATTTCTAGTTATTTTTGCATATATAATTGCTTATATTTGGTAATCATACTGTGCTCTTTCTGAGGAGCAAGATCCTAACAAAGTGGGATCAGAAGAGGTGTTGTTCTTTTGATCCCCCAACAATTGGTATCAGAGCATGTTTGTTGTTCTAGGTGCCTGACAATCTTCATCATCAATAATGTTCTCTAAAGATACCTACAATGAAGGTAGTTCAACCTCAATTGGGATAATAGCCTTTATACTAAACATTAGGGAATATGGAGTGGCTCCTATAGGGGTTCAATGACTAGTATGATAGGCCCAAAGTGTGAGAAATTGTCTAAGTGCTAATTACAGCCATCATCATTGACAATATTCTTAAGGATTACGAGAATGGTTTCGTTATATGCCTTGGCTTGACCATTGCCTTGTAGGTTATATGGTGTGGAATTTTTTTTTCTTAATTTTGAGCATGGTATAAAGGGATTTTAAAACTTTTTTCATAAATGAACCACCATTATCAGATATAAGTTATGATAGGATATTATATCAATAGATGATATGGTAATGGATAAACTTATAAAAGCTACTTCTTAGTGATGTAAGTGAGAGGAATGGCCTCAATCCACTTATTAAAATACTCGGTAGTAGTGAGAATGTGTTTATGTCCATTAAAAGATTTTGGGTTTATATTCCTAATGAGATTGAGACCCCATGTAGAGAATGACCATGTTCTAGTGATCAACTGTAGCACCAAAGAAGGTGTGTGTATCAAATTACCATGATGTTGTAAGGAAAGACACTTCCCAATATAATTATAATCATCTGTTTCCATCTTAGGATAATAGTACCCTATTCTAAGAATTTTTTTGGATAATACTACACCACTAGTGTGGGACCCACACTTGGACCTCCTTATGCACTAATGTTGATTCTCCCAAAGATAAAAAATGAATAAGTGTTTCATCATAGACCTTATGATAAAACATGTTCCCAAGGAGGTTATAATAGGCTAGGCAATGAAGGAATTTTTGTTGGCAATTGTGTGAAAGGTTGGGAGGAAAAACTTAGTCATGGAAATAATTATAAATATCCTGGTACCAAGGAAGTTCAAGTGGGATATTGAGAACAAAAATTATATATACCCTTTCTAAATTTTGAAATACTTGATCAAGATATAGAATATTTTTAATAATAAATTGATAGTCTTTGACATCACTGACAATTTGTACCATGGTCCCAATTGTTTCCATTGCATCGACTGATCTGTTATTAACTCATGGTACCTGTTCAAATTGTAAGGACTTAAAATGTGACTTGATATTATCAATAATGTGCTTATAAGGTACAAGGTTTTTATCTATAGTATGGTACTAGTCTATAATCTAGTTAATTTTCAACTAATAATTCCCATAAACCATTAACTATTATATATCCTAATGTATTGGAAGACAAAGTCTCATGATAAGAACTTCATACGTGACCATATTTTTGGTGTAATTAAAGCTAATATGAAATGCCTTGGGGATGAGGTCCCCTTATGGTATAAATAGTATAATAACAACCCTAGATCCATGTGAAGTGAAGGATCCATCAAAATATAGCTTCCATTGTTTATTTTTATGAGCCACTTCACCATGATAGATTCATGTAGGAAATCAAATGTGAGATGTTGAGTATCTATAATATGAGGTTTAACAAGTTGATATGCAATGACCTACCACTTAATAGATTTCATTTTATGTTACTCAACATAAAATTCACTCAATATCTTGACCTATTTATCCATGAAGCCTATAAGAGTTACCTTGGACAATAAATATTTGAGAGACTCCACTTTAGCAATAACAATAGTTTTATTGTTCCGCATGTAGTGTTGCAACTTATAGGAAGCACACACCATTGCTAAATTATCCTTATCAATAGGAATATATTTATTATCATATGATATAAATTTTTGGATCAGATAATATACTACACATTCCTTTTGTTATGCATCATGTTAGGCCAAGAGTGCCCCCAATGCATTCTCTATTGTTGAGATATAAATAAGTAATGGTTGTCCAGGTGTTGGAAGTCTCAATAATAATAGGTTGGCTAAGTATGTTTTTAGTTTCATAAAATATTTTTGAAATTCAATATCCCAATGAAAAACAACCCTCTTATTTAATAGGTGCATGAAATGATGACTCTTGTGTTCTAGTTGTGAAATAAACCTTCAAATAGATTGAATTTTACTCTAGAGGATACAGAGCTATTTTAGATTAGAAGGTGGAGTAATTTTCATAATGGCCTTGAAATTTTCAAGATCCACTTCAATCCCTCTCTATGATACAATGAATCCTAAAATTGTTCTTAAAGTAATGCCAAAGATGTACTTCTTAGGATTTATATGTACTTTGTACTCATAAAGTCTCTCAAAGATGTAGAACATCAGGACGTTTGGCACATGTTCTTGACTTTACTAGAATGTCATCAACATAGTCCTCAACTATATTATGCATCATGCCATGGAAGATGATAGTCATGGCACATTTATAGGTAGCACCAGTGTTATTCAATCCAAAAGTCATGACTTGGTAATAGATTGTTCCCCATGGTATGGTGAATGCAATCTTGTGTTGGTCTTTTAGAGTTATCTTAATCTGGTTATATCTTGAGAAGATGTCCATGAGGGACATCTCATACCTAGTAGTTGAGTTGAAAATCATGTTGATGTTAGGTAGATGGAACCATATTTAAAACACACTTTATTTATATCTTGAAAATCAATATAAATGCATATGCCCTATGGATTTTTGCTCACTAGGACTAGATTTGATATCCATTTGGAATAGTATAATGGTATGATGAATCCACCTCCCAATAAATTTTATAACTCCTTATTCACTAAAATATCAATGCATGGGTGCATCATTCTCAATTTTTGTTTTATTGAATTAGCAATTAGATGTAAAATAAGTTAATACATGACCAAGGTAGGGTCCAAGCCTAACATGTATGAATAAGCCCATGTAAAGATGGAAATAAAATCCCTCGAAATATTGATAATACAATCATGATCTTTGTTAGTGAGGGATGCTCCAAGATAATTGTTTTGGGATCTTCATAAGTCCCCAAGTTCACTTCAATTATATTATATACAAGAAGTTTTGAACCACATTCTAAAATAGTGGGCAGTGTTTGATCCTAATCCTCTTCTTCTACTTCACCTTCTGGTTGAGCCCTAAAGCTCAAGATAGTGAGAGGAACTAGAGTCTTTTGGTTCAATTAATGGCTAATTGGAAAATATTTCTATAAATTCAAGAGAAAAACACTCAAAGGCTTTATGTTGTTCAAATGGAATACTAATTCAGTTGTAAATATTGGACTTAGTGGGCACTGTGTTTGTTGTGGATATAAGTAAACTTACCTATCTAAGAACACCTAAAATAGGTTTTAACTCAAGGGCTTGTCTTTTTATTTAATTTTTCCTTGATCGACAAGATCCTCAAAGAGGTTTTCAACTTAATATCTTTATGTTTTAAATTTATTATGACCAAGAAAGTTTATCTTCTCTCCAAAGTAAGTAACAAGGTCTAAGGAAAAGTTAAAGCTTTTTTTTTAATCACCAATTGTTAATCCATCTCTGGGGCCCATATATTTGACAATAAACTCCTCATTATAAAATTCTAGAGGTATAATAGAAGCTTGATAGTTCCAATCTATAAGGTTAGGATGGAAAAGGTTAAGTATATAATGGGCTATGATAGTTATAATAGAATTAGAGTCAATTAAATTAGTGTTTATGAACTCATCATAAGTACTATAATGGGATGTTGTATCACTATCAAGAGTTTTTTCATTAGTTAATAAAGAGGAATCAGTGTCAAAATACATGAGGTCACCTCTAGGTGGTATAAATCTGAGACCTTTATTCATAGTAGGTTTAAAGGCTTACAAATGTTCCAAAATACCTTACTCTCACAACCCTAGGCCTATGCCTACATAATCCAAACTATCCATAATTTGATTAGGGATAGGGTACTTAGGATTTTTAAAATAATTGGTGAGGTCATCAATAGAGAGATAATATCCTTTAGTAAAGGCTTCCTAATTCCAATTTAGTGAAGTTGTTGGTACAAATACCAATGGTGGTTGATACGTGTTTTTATTTTACCAAATCATTTTGAGCATGCAAGGGATTTCATAAGGTTAAGGTATACCATATGACTTAGGGGATTTGGGCAATTTTACAATATTAAATTCATATTTCAAATGGTACCTAGAAATGCTTGTGTTCTTAACAATGAGTTGGTTTACAAATGTTGTGGGAAATGGATTGGTGAAGTGGAAGCAAGATCACTAGGGTTAATATAATTAGATTAAGGTGGCTTATAAATTATTGCTTTATTATTTTTGGCTATAAATTCAGATCCAGGATAATATTTATAATTGTAGTATTTAACCTCTAGGTGTTTTAAATATTGGTAGGGATGAAGATTAGTGTAAAAGTGATATCAATTATTGAACATGGGAACTTGAGGCACTAATGTAAAATGGAAGGGATGGCATGTACTTCAAGGATATAAAGATGACTAATAACCACATTATAATTTATCTCAATATCCATAATATGGCATAAAATATCATGGGTTATAGGCTCAATGATGATTGGTAGGAAAATAATCCTTGAAGACTCTCTCTCGACATTATCATACACCTTGATCATAATTATCTCAGGATGCATGTCCTTGGCAGTATATCCCAAACATTATATCAACTTTAGTGACACTATGTTCATCCCCAAACCATTATATATAATAACCTGCTTGATCTAATGATGGGATATAATAACCTTAAGGTACAAGGGATTATTATGGCTTAGACCAAGGGAATAAATATGTATTTGATCAAAAGTAAGTTTTTGGCTCAAAGATAAATGTCCTACAATTGTCTGAAACTAGTTAGGTTCGATATCTTTGGAAATAGTAGACTATTGAAAGAAGTCATTTAGTATAGTTCTATGGACTTATGATGTATGGAAGAGATCTAAGATAAAAATATGCACATAGGTTTTGCTTAGTTGGTATTAAATGTTATATTTATTCTTCAAAAGGACAAGAGGGTTTGGCCTTGGTCAGTACTATGTTTAGTTTAGGATTAGAAGGCATAGTGTTCAAATTTGGTTCAGTGTTGGAAGAATGTAAAGGGCCTTAGAGGGTAAATCATGAGCATCTAGTTACAATTGCATAATTTCAAATTGGTAAGGAGTCATTACAATTAGAATAAGAGGGTGGAGGTCCACAAATTTTAACCTACAAAAAATGAGGCACAATAGAATTATTTGAACCTAGTGTGGGCATTATTTAAAGAAGAGGGAATCAACACTAAAATAGGAGGACCAACACTTTGATAAGTGTTGGATAGTTCATAGTTTTTTATTTTAATAGTGGCAATGTGATTATCATAAATACACCCCATGATGTTATTATAATCATACACCATGTTGCTGTAACCCAAGTTATTAGTTTGGGTATTATGATCTTGATTATGATTATGATGATTAGGTTTTTGGACTTTTCCTTACTAATATTGGACCTAACCTTGATTTTGATTATTCCTCTACTTCTATTAATTATGTTTGGGAAATGGGTCTTTATAGATGCTCATATCTTGATTAATATTATATGTTATTTGTTTCACTTTAATTGCTCCACTTTCAATCAGGTTCTCAATAAGATGTCTCAATTATATGCATCAATAAATAACATGGCCAATAACATGATATAAATTTTAAAACTAATCTTCTTGATACCAATCAGGTTTAGGTTAATATTCTATAAATGTTTTGGTATAGGCCAGACAACCAAATTAGTTACCACTAACTCATATAATACCACCTCAACAAGTTCTCCTAGTTTGTTAAATAGTTTATATTTGTTAAAACATCTACATAGAGTTGTTATTTACAAAATGTTTGGTGGATTAAGTTGAACATTTGGTGTTGATAAAGCCTATACTATTTGTATGTGCCTTTATTCTGTCACTCTATTTCCCATCATGTTCTTGTTATTATTAAAAACTTTAGGTTTTTTTGTAGTAGTAGCTAGATCAAGTGGTGATGTCTGATTAGATGTTTAACCCTGTGAGTATATTTTCATAACACCTTTAGTTATAATTTCCTTTTTGATCTTCACTCTCTTCTTGATAATTTAGTTGAATGTGTTGGCACAAGTGAGTCTTAGATTTTGAGATACTTTGGGCTTTATATTTTTTGTAAAAATATCGACTAACTATTTATTAGGTAAATTATGTTGAAAGTAACTAGTTAATGCTCTCCACTATTATAAGAATTATATGAATATTTCTCCATATCTTTGTCTTTCATTGCATAAGTCAACCACTTTTAACTCATGTTCAATATTATAAAATAAATGGTTGACAAATATATCTGATAGATCATTCTAATCTATCACCAATCCCTTGAATGTGTTCTTGAGGGTCCCACTTTCCTTTATATTTGTAATATTTGGTTGTTGTTAAGTTGTGGAGCTAAAAGCTTCACTGATGCAGACACAGAGGAGGGTGCAGAAGGGTTGCTAAGTGTCACATACACCGGCGTCAGTCAGGCCAACCAACGTTGGCAGAACAGGGCAGGAGAGCAACCGACGTCGGTCAGAATTGGCCTACGTCAGCGACCCCCAGGCGGACAGGGACTAGCGTCAGTCGCCTGTGTGGTTTGACTGCGAGTATATTATAGGCAGTTGGTTGATGAACCAAGTGTTTGCATGCTTAGTGCTAATTATAGATTGAGATTTGTGGATCTAATTATTGTACTAGGTGTCTAATTATTGTTTGGATGAGATCTATATAATAGACTCATGGTTGTATTGCAAAATGGTAGCTAGGGAGTAAGAGAGCATAACTATAAGCTCCTTTTGTGTGTGAGGTAGAGCAATGGTGTGTTCCTCCTAGTGCCACAGTACCAAGGTGGGTGCTGGATTGGAGAATCAGCAGGGTTCTTCAGGAGTGTATGATCTTGGTCATCAGGTGAGCATGGCTACAATAGGAGATCTACATGGTAAGTAAGATCATTGATATGTAGGTGTATGTGTGTGCAAGGTCAAGGTTCACAGGTGTGTAGAACTAGCTTGATCTGTAGGTTGAAGATCAGATATGATAGCAACACAAAAAGGAGCAGTATCAGGAGAGATCTACTTGGAGTACAGGTGTGTACTTAGAGCATAGAGGAAGGCAAGGGAGTTCCTTCCATAAGTAAGGTCTATTGAGGTGCAGGTTATTGCAGGTTTAGGGGAGATCTACTTGAAGTACGTTTGTGTACTTTTGGAGTGCGTGGAGCACTTGTGGAGTGCATAGAGCATAGGTATAAGGTGAACACCAACTCAATGTGTGAGTTGGGTGTTGGGACCTAAGAGAGAGAGCTTTGAGGAAAGAAGTATTGTTCATTTGAGGTGTGGGAAGCCTCTGAAGAGGTGGTGGAGAAGAAGTGGCATCTTATTTATTGTATTCTTTTCTGTATGAGTATTAATACAAGTTGTGTATTGTCTCTCATATCTTGTGTTATTTTTGGATTCTAGTTACTTGTTGATTCTGGTTATTTTCGCATATTAAGTTGCTTGGTATTTGGTAATCAATTTTATGCTTCTGGTGTTTCGTATCCCCAACAAGTGGTATCAGAGCCTTGGTTGTAGGTTCTTGAGCTTGATACCAACAAGTAGTATCAGAGCTAAGGTTGCAGGAAACAAGTTTTGTGTTTGGTTACAGGTCACTCTTAGGGGTTTCTGATTGAGTGGGAGCAGAGTAATGGCAGATGAAAGTAAGCTAAGAATGGAGGAGTTGAAAAGCACAGATGGTCACTTAAGGTCCCATGGAAAGAAAGAGCAGGTAAAAGAATATTGTTGGTCTATGGAAGATCAGCATGAAGAAATTGAAGAAGCAGATGTTGCAGGTGATGTGGCACAGGATGCTCTGGGAGGTTTCTTGGATAAAGTTGAATCTTGGATAAAAGATTCGGTTGCCTCTTTCCATGCAGCGCCAGGTAGAGGAGCTGGTGAGCCTTGCCAAAGATTTGGCAAAGGGGAAGTGAAGCTGAAATTGTAGGTGGCCAACACACAGGTGTTGATGAAGGTCATGCAGGTCCCATGTTTGGAGATATGGCTAATTTATTCAAAAAGATTGGGTGATGAGAGATGCACAAGAAATCTCACAGCGAATACACTTGAATTAGCTGGTGGTAAGAAAACAGGTACTCTTTATCTACTTGTTTATATTATTGATTCTTCTTCTATTGCAGAGACATGGCTTCGTAGGCTTGGTCACATGAGCAGGAAGGAGATGCATGTTCTTAAGCGGAAGACATATATATTTGATAGGCTTAAGAACTGGAAAGCCTTGATGTTCTTGGAGGAGATGGCAGACAGAAACCAGTGGATGGTGCTGGATACTTCTAAGCAGGGTAGTTTGGACATGGAGATTGATTCAAAAGAGCTCGCGGGTAAAAAGTCATCACTCACAGGTGAACACAGATACCGATGTCGGTCAAGAGGAATTAGCGTCGAATAGACAGGTGCCGATGTCAGTCATGTGCAGACCAAAGCCGATGATGTTAGGCAGGGTAAGACTGATGTCGGTCAGGAGGATCGACGTCGGTAGTACGTAAGACCAATGTCAGTCAAAAGGACCGATGTCGGCAGTAGAGGACACCGACGATGGCAGGTTGGTAGTCAGGACAGGTGTAGGAACCAATGTCGGTTGGATGCAGACTATGTGGTGGCTGAGATCGGTCATTGTAACAAATTTTGGGTGGATAACAAGCTGTCAAGGAGTCTCAAACACCCATACAGAGGACTGAAGATGTAAGTAAGCCTCAAATTCATTATTCCTCTTCTTTATACTAGTTGTTGATTGTAGAGCAGGAAGGATCCAGGAAATAGTGGGAGCGTGGCATGAAGAGATTGCAGAACCAGACAGAGATTTGGTAGGGTTGCCAGCCAGTATGTTAGCACTGAGAGACGAATGGATTCATTAGTTGAAGAATAGAGAGAACGGACACATGAGATAGAAGGCCAGGCATGTGGTCTTGAGGAGCTACAGGATAGTGGTACAGGGTTTGATAGGTGGAGGATGAAGCATTGCTTTAGTCAATGTTAGGTAACTACTGTGGTTTGCCTTACCAAGTAGATGATGAGTCATGACATCATTCTGTTGTTGTATTTGGATAGTATGCTAGCTAGCAGGGGTGTACATATAGGGTTTTACTAAGCTAAGGGTAAGATTAGTTCAATGGTTTGTTATGAATAATTTAGAGCAGCAAAATTCTTCAGCATGGGGGACATGGGAGATCACAGGGTGATTTTGTCTCCAGTGGGAGCTGATGTGAATCAGGTGTTGGTGAGGTTCATTACGCAGGATGCAAAATTGGAGCGCACCAAGGGCTGGATAGTTTAGTGTCCAAAATCACATGAGGTCTAGTATAAACCTGAGTTTGCCCAAGCAGTGGGTGTTGTCAGAGAGTTAGGAGCTAATTAAGAGGAGTGGATTCTCAGGTATTTGAGAGAGACCAGCAGCAGGGATTCATACTAGTTAGGGTCAAGACTTCACTACATGAGATTATAGGAATGGATGCGGTAGGGTACTCAGATGATAGGAGGTACACCACAGGTTGTGTGGTGGGTGGTCTTCAGGATTCAGCTTGAAGAGGGATACAAATCAAGAAACATATTAGATGGGGTACAAGTATAGGTACAGTGCAGCTGTTTATCTCCAAGTGGGAGATTGTTAAGTTGTGGAGCTAAAAGCTTCACTGATGTAGACACGGAGGAGGGTGCAAAAGGGTTGCTGAGTGTCACATACACCGGCATCGATCAGGCCAACTGACATCGGCAGAATAGGGCAAGAGAGCAACTAACGTTAGTCAGAATCAACTGGTGTCGGTGACCCCCAGGCAGACAAGGACCGGCGTCAGTTGCCTGTGTAGTTTGACTACGAGTATATTACGGGTAGTTGGTTGATAAACCAAGTGTTTGCATGTTTAGTGCTAATTATAGACTGAGAGCTATGGATCTAATTATTGTACTAGGTGTCTAATTATTGTTTGGATGAGATCTATATAATAGACTCATGGTTGTATTGCAAACTGGTAGCTAGGGAGTAAGAGAGCATAAATATAAGCTCCTTCTGTGTGTGAGGTAGAGCAATGGTGTGTTCCTCCTAGTGCCATAGTACCAAGGTGGGTGCTAGATTGGAGAATCAACAGGGTTCTTCAGGAGTGTATGATCTTGGTCATCAGGTGAGCATGGCTACGATAGGAGATCTACATGGTAAGTAAGATCATTGATATGCAGGTGTATGTGTGTGGAAGGTCAAGGTTCACAGGTGTGCAGAACCAGCTTGATCTATAGGTTGAATATCAGATATGATAGCAACACAAAAAGGAGCAGTATCAGGAGAGATCTACTTGGAGTACAGGTGTGTACTCAGAGCATAGAGGAAGGCAAGGGAGTTCCTTCCATAAGTAAGGTCTATTGAGGTGCAGGTTGTTGCAGGTTCAAGGGAGATCTACTTGAAGTACGTTTGTGTACTTTTGGAGTGCGTGGAGCACTTGTGGAGTGCGTGGAGCACAGGTATAAGGTGAACACCAACTCAGTGTGTGAGTTGGGTGTTGGGACCTAAGAGAGAGAGCTTTGAGGAAAGAAGTATTGTTCACTTGAGGTGTGGGAAGCCTCTGAAGAGGTGGTGGAGAAGAAGTGGCATCTTCTTTATTGTATTCTTTTATGTATGAGTATTAATACAAGTTGTGTATTGTCTCTCATATCTTGTGTTATTTCTAGATTCTAGTTACTTGTTGATTCTGGTTATTTCCGCATATTAAGTTGCTTGGTATTTGGTAATCAATTGTATGCTTCCGGTGTTTCGTATCCCCAACAGTTTCCTCAAAATTAGGTGGAAAGGGGACCTAAAGAATTATTAAGTCAAATGGATATGGACATATCTCATCAAACTTGAATTTCTTAATTCAGTTGTCTATTTCAAGACTTGAAACTATTTCCTTCATATAATTCCACTCTTGCATGTTTGGTGCATTCATTTGTGAAATATAATTTTTATGAGTAGGAATATACGCACCCTACATGGTCCTATTAGGGATAAGAAACATTTGGTTAGAATTTTTGTTTTGGTTTACACTTTGATTTGAGTAAGAATGACATTGATTCCTTAGTGCTTGAGATAGATTCCCTAGAATCTATTATTGTTAGATATAGGGAATCTACTAATTTTGAGGTACCTATTATCAATTCACCAAATGGAATTACCATTTCTAGTTTACAAGGGGAACTTATTATGGTTGATATGAACTTGCTAAAGTGTTTTGTAAAACGCCCCCAATCTATGATGATTCATTAGTTCCTTGCTGTTATGAATGGGTAAGAGTCTCTTGATGGTTGAATAAAGTATGCTTCATATCAGGTGAAACATGCTATGAAGCATCTATAGTTTTTTTTATTCAAAAGAATCCCCAAGGCATAACATATATGTATTATCAAATAAGGTTTGTTATGCTTGTTCTATTATTTATTCTTACTCTCTAAAAGTGTTATTGTCAATTCAAGTCATAGCTAAAGAATTTGTTAGCTCTATGACAAGTTGGTCAGCATACCATTAATAGATTTGTTGGATCTTAGTAGTAAGATCTTTATGTATCAGGGAGGAATATACAAGTTATTCTTTCCCCTTTCTAGTATAATCAATGTTAGATTTTTTTACACAAGTAAGAGGTTGTGGTTGCTCTAGCTATTTCTCTACTACTCAAATAAGCATGTGCAATTCTACCATTAGGAATTCTAACAAATTCTATTAACCTAAGGAGAGATTCAACTTTGTCCTCTATAGGTGGTTGTTCATAATAACTATGTTTAGATCCTATTATCATTAGGATATCATCAAACATGATAGAGTATTCCTCTCCATCATAATAATTGTCCTCTTCATAACTAGGGATGTAAGATACCCCAGTACAAGTATACCTTTGCATGTTTGAATATGGGATTTATACATTTATGAAGTGTTTTGAATTTTGGTTTACAAACATTTAAAAGGTGTTTTTAGAATATTCAATAAAACAAACACAAGGTAAATTGAGACTATAATAAAAAGGGAATGGTGTCATGCCACATAATTAGAAGAAATATGTTATAAGATTACTTAACTTTGGTTGGTTGAAATCGTCAATTTAGAAGAGGGTAAAATAATATTGGAACTTAGGGTCCATGATAGCACATGAAAACCTAACTTTTAAGTATGTTAATACCATAAAAGGCTAAAAACAACTATGGTGGGTCATGATTAGAAAATTAGAATAAGACTTTTTGGATCAAAAAGCTTAGGATGCAAATAAAAAAAATTGAGATGTGAATTAACACAATGAATCCTAAGTATAAAACATAAAGTAAATGGGTAACATAATGACACACCATGAAAAATAAATTTAAATGGTCTAGGAACTTAGAACGTGAGTGGATGCAAGATGACCTAAGTTAAAAATAAGAATAGAATAGGTAGGTGTTTATATAAGTGGCCTTCAAACCAAATGGAAAATATCACCCAAGTTACTCAAACCAAGCACGAAAGGTAAACCACCCAAGCCCAAGTTGTAGGCAAGACTCCAACATAGACCAATCATGTTTTGGATTAGAACTTAAAAAGGTAATATTTTGAATTTGGATTAAAAAGGACTTTAAATTTTCAAAGTGATGATTAGTATAGACATGCACAAACATCATGATGATGTATTTTAGATATACAAACACAAATGATTTGATTTGTTTTAAACAAGGCTAAAAATGGTTTGAAGTAATTAGACCAGTGTAATGCCTCTTTGTTCAAAATATAGTGTATAACATGTATTTATTTTAGACATATTTTGGTTCACACAAATTATTTTTAGACTCAAAAATAATATAAGTGAATAAGAACAAGAAAAAAACCAAAGTGTATATCATATCCTAGAAACTGATAAGGTGGCTGCATACTCTTTGATTCCAAGATGTACTCCTTAAGAGGAAATAGGTTGTTAATCTAATAAATTTAGATGCACATAAAAATTAGGGTTTTTAGGCCTCATCATCTTTCAATAAGTTGTATGGTGACATGGAACTTTGGGATATTCACCCTAAACCATTAATACTCTGTGACAAATGGGGTTTATCTAAAAAATATAAGTTCATGTGTTTATATGGTCCCAAGTGTGGTTAAAACTAGAGATGCAATCATGTCAATTGAGTTAAAATCAGATAATTTACCATGCAAGGGTATATCCCTTTACATAATGAATTAATTCGTGTACTTCTTAGTGGAGTCCCTTGGTTAGGGAGACCCAACTTGGGTTTTTGTTATGATTAGAGAGGCTAGATACTCATACCTCTAGCAATCATAGTATATGATGCCATAATTTATATACCCCACTATAAATCAGGTTGAAATGATTTTGGGAGATGAAATCATGGGTCAACGCTTCCCTAAAGAACTCATGGGGAGGCTATGAACTTTGGACCACAAGCCAAGATGCAAGAAAAAAAATATAAAAGGACTTTTAGGTTAGTTTGGGATCACTGAAGTTATTCAAATCTTGGGTATCACCTTTGTAACATTATTTTTATGCTTATACCAAGTGACAATAGAAAAACATAAAGCATTTTATATCACCCAAGTTACTTAAAGGGGATGGGGAGAGCATACACACTAAGCTTGGTTTATAGAAATAAAAATAAAGTTAATGAACTTTGAAACTAGTTTAACCAATAAATAAATGAAAAAAAATCAAAGACTCTTAAGATCCCTAAGCTATGATGATTGCTCATTTTTAACCCAAATTCAAATGTGATTGAAATTTTCCTTTGTTGTATATAAAAATAAATTAGTAAAGTGTCTTAAACCTACAAAATAGAGCGTTAGAAGTCTATCAAGGGGTGTAATATGTCAAAATAAACTTGAACTTTCTATTTTAACTCTCTAGATTTTTGACATAGGGTGATCTTGCCATTACATAGAGTGATTTCTCCATTTAATAGGGTGATTCTATCATTCTTCAAGATGAAATCACTATTGAATAGAGACATAAATAGACTATATGGTGATCTTATCTATTAGCATGGAGATATCCCTAATTAGTAGGGAGATCTTAATGATAAACAAGGTGAAACTATCAAAACTATAATAATTAAAATAGAGTAGTTACGTGCAAAGCTGGTCTAAGACAATCCCTTTGATCTTTATATGACCCCATCATTCCATAGGTTGATTTTTCTAATCTTCAAGTCAATTTCATCATTCTATAAAAACATAGATAAAGATAGAAAAACATAGTAGTCATTACATCATTTATGTGAGTGATCTCACTGTTACTTAGGTCGATCCTAACATTCCATAGGGTGATATTGTTAATGTCTAGGTCAAATTAATTTATTACATGTTGATTCTACTATTTGGTCTAAAAGTCATAAAATACAAAACATTAGAATAAAAGAGGAGAAAAACAACCTCACAAGAGGTTCTGAGTGATAAATTAGAACTATAAACTAGTATGTGAGATGTGCAGTCCCACCAAGAATGCCAAAATATAGAATAGGATTATGGAATAATTTAGATCATGTGTTAGTCAAGAAAAACCCAAATTAAGCATAAATAACTAACATGTTAAGCCTAACACCTTGAGGGGCAGTGCTAATGAACTCAAGGAACTAATTATAAAAGTAAGACAATGCAATACCTTCCAAGTAGTGACTCTCATTTTAAAATGGTTAATAATAATGATTATGCCTAGATTTGGTGTTCCAAGTGTTCATCAATGTGATGTAGTTTGGGCCTTCATCATCTCTTAGCTCACCAATGGATTTGTCTCCTAGATTTTTTTAATTGGGGGGGATGAGTGAAGCTTCTCTAGTAGTATTTTTTCATAATAACACTACTCAATTGAAGTTTACTTGAAGGTATTTCTTCATAATAAGTTTACACAAAAGTAGCTTGAAATTTGTGGTTTTGGATCATTTAGTTATAGATTTTTTAAAGTGTTTAAGATCAACCATGACCATCCATCTTTAGATCAAGATGTGTGACCATGTAATGATTCAATCTTGGAGGGACAATTAGTAAATATGATCATCAATATTTGTAAGAATGGGGATTTAATAAGGCATGGGTAGCCTTAATCCAAACATTTTCTTCCATTAATTCCTTACTTATGAAACCACTATGATGATGTCCTAGGTGATATAGATTTGAATAATGAATTTCCAATAAATAGATATTCAACAAATTTCATGGAATTTCCACTTAAGCTTATATTGTGGTTTTAATTTCCTTAAATGAATTTAATTATTTTTATGCAATTATTTGTAATTTTTTTGCATGTTTAATCAACCTGGTCATAAATGTCATTTTACTGAGCCATAATTTGACTAGAGTATAATAAAAATAATATGTCAATTGCATATAGGGTAATACCCCAATTAGGATATTATAGACATGAATTGACACATACATATAATGTGTGTGGCTAAATTAGAAGATTTTAGTGGTCCAGGACATCATTTTATATGGTCAGAATTTGAATCAATGTGAATTGGTAAAATATAATGATTCTATAAAATGCCTTACCCTAATTAGGGATCAACAAAGAAGAATTAGCACCTGCACATGATGTGTGTAGTTGATTTAGATTATGTAGGTGGTTATAGTCTAGATTGTCCATTATTATAGAATATCATTCAAATTTGGAATTTTAGCACAATAGTGATAGGAATTGGATGTCTAAAATATGATTTTTATACAACTAAAATTATAGGAAGACTATGTTGACTAAGTACAGACCCAAAACAGAAGTTGGCAATGGTTTTGAATAAGAGTAATGTAATCGGATGATATATTATTGCACTATTATCCTAAGGACCATAGGTTTTTGGTAGGTAGAAAAGATATAAAATTTATGGTGTAGGTTTTCCTTCTCCCATGTGTTTTATAGACTATGTATGAGCTTCTAATCTGATGCAAAATCCATTATATAACTTATTTCACTTGAAAACTATAGCTCAATGACATAAGATTATGAATTTAACCATAGAGTAAAAAGGGTTTAGTGTTTGAATTTATTCTTGACCTCAACACTTAATATGTTGAGCATTGATTACATAACAATAATCTAAAGAGGGATGAAAATCCATGTAGTTCTCCCATATTACAATGGTTTATGTGAAAAAATTGGTGAAAATACTAAATTCTAGTGTAATTATGGTGTGATTAATTTTTTCAAATATGAAATGTGACCTTAGATGTGTATTCAGATATCAACTCAGAGATACTAGGGTTATATATAAACATAATTAGGATAAATAGGGAATTTACTCTTGAGGTGATATTATAATTCAAGTGATTTTTAGTGTGGAATCTTATCATATGAAAAGTGGTTTGAAATGTGTATTTATATTGGTGTTTTCAGAATTCCTTCATATGGATCTTGTCAACCTTACAGTTTGACCCTTTCATGAATTTAAAATTTTGAAATTATCTATTATTTAGTGGGGCGGGGGACAAGAGTAGTGGATCCAGATAAGAGAGTGATGTGCTAATATCCAATTAGGGTAAATTTGTCTAAGGAGCAAAAATAACTAATCTTGGTACTCGGAATAGTATATGAGTTAGCTTAAACTACTTTACATTAGAAATAGGGGTATTATGGGGTCACTGGTTTACTTAGATTAATTGATCATTTATGCATAAAGTGAAATAATGTTGTCAAAATTCCTAGAATAAGTCATGAGCTAAGTGTGTAAAAGGGATGGTCATAAGTGCATTATTTTAGATTAAATGTTAATTTATGTGCCTATTTCCCCTTTTTTACTCTAATAATGCAATAAATTGAATGTAATAGAGTAAGAGGAAAAATATGTACCTAAACTTAAATTAGTCTTTAATATGAATATCAAGAAGTAAATATAGGAAAATTATAGATCTAGTAACAAGGAATGAATACACCTAATGGGGTACTTGAACTATTATGTTTTCTTGGTGTAAAACTAATGCCTATTAAGGCTAATACCCTTGGATAAATAATTTAGGTTTAATTTAATATATTTGATTGGATTTTACATGATCTAATCCTTTTTGATAATATATTATTCTTAAGAAATTAAAGTGTGCTTGAATCCATAATTTCATACCAAAGTAGTGAAGTAGTTTATAATCCTTGTATGAATTGTAATAGATTATTTTTGTGTAAAAATGTGTGTAAAACTGGTGAAAAAGGATGAACCAACTAATGAAGATAGAATAAGGTCCATTTTTGGTGCAAAATTGGTGCAAAACATTAATACAAACTAGGTTTGTGTATATAATAAGGAGAACGCTAAACATTGCAATTACATTTGAGAAAATAGTGCAAAATTGAGCAAATAGGAAGTCATATGTCATGAACATGCCCCCAATTTTAAATCTATATGTCTTTGGATTATGAAATTGAGTAATAAAAATTAAAATTTTAAGCGAAGCGATGTGTGCTAACCTGGACCACATGCCATGTATGATGCCCTAAAACTGATCAAATCTAAGATAAAATTGAGTATGTTTTAGAAAATGAACTTGTAAACATGTTGCTAACTATTTTTTAATATTTATTATTCTAAGAAATTGTGAAATTGACTATTTTATGGGTACTAAAAACATGCCTTATTTGGACAATAACGGGGTGTGCCCTTATCCAAATGGATCACTTTTGTCTAAAATGATGCTCTATGTGATTTATAAAATCAAACCATGGTCCACTATGTGAGCTCTATAAAATTATACATGTGTTTATATTGTAGGAGTTTAGTCTCTAATACAATCATCTATGTATACCCCCTAAGTTGTTGAGCCTATGAAATAACCTAAAAAAAAGTTATAGAATAGATTTTATGTAAGATATGTAAATCTAAGTAATAGCGATAACATGGAGGTGAATGGTCATCATCTATATGAATTGAGCATAACATTAACGTGAGATGCATGTAGAAATAAGCATACATAGTGATATTATCAACATACATGTTAGATATTTGGCACACAGATTAGTGATCAAAACTAAGTACTGAAAGCTAAATAAAAATACTTGGGGATATATGCATGATATCCATAATTTAATGTAAGGGTTGGGGAGATACATGATGTCCGTAATTACATAAAAAAATAGGAAAACTAAGTAAACAAGTGTCATGACCATGACACACATAAATAATGACTACACACTAAGCACACAAAATACATAATAGAAGACTAATGGGCCACATACAAGGGACATGTTAAAATGTCACTCATATGTATATAAATATATAATTAAGGTCTAGATACACTCACAAGGTCAATTTCAAATGTACAAAATCCAACCAAATAATACACACAAAACATGAAGCAAGAAAGCAAATATGAAAAGCATATGTAAATACATGTAGTTGATCAACACAAGTAATTTATAACATGAGTAGTTTTATTAACATTGGTAACCATTAAGATTTTGGTTTTTTAGTATATTCCATATAAATAACTTAGGTATGAAAATAAAGGAAATAAGGGTAAAACATGTGTATAAGATGCCCCAAATGAGCTTATTATTATATAGACAAGTTGTAAGAGTTCTATGTCTAGTTTGGATATGAGAATTTATAGCCTATACTCACTAGGATAATAGAGGGGGAATAGGACAACACAACATTGTGCTTCTATATAAATAGGGAACTCTTGTCTAAATGCAGTTTCTAAGTTTGAGATGATTAAATAACCTGTAAGTGAGTCTAGGAATGGTAACCTATATGATTTTCATTCACTCATGTACATTTATGAATCATATATGTGACATGAAAATATATATAAATAAGTATGGAATAACCAACATATTGTTCTCCTAAATAAATAGGGAACTCTTGTCTAAATGTCGTTTCTAAGTTTGAGATAATTAAATAATCTGTGAGTCTAGGGATGGTATCCTATATGATTTTCACTCACTCATGTACACTTGTGAATCATATCTGACATGCATATATATATATATATATATATATATATATATATATATATATATATATATATATATATATATATATATATATATATATATATATATATATATATGATATAACTATACACAAATTGATAGAAGTATATTAATTAAATATAAGCATGCATATGTCATGATTTTTGAATTTTTATGGACTATTTAATTTAATTTTATTTTTGAACATATATCAATAAACATGATAATCTAAAAATAATAAAACACATATAGGGGATGTGGATACTTGAAAGGTGGATCTGGTGGAAGATAATTGAGTGTTGGATACTAAACCTTGTCAAATTACCATAGATCATAACCATTGTGGTCATCATACCATTCATGATCTATATATTTAGTCTTGTCTTTGGCATTTTTCTAAATCCTATTCATCCATATAGCTTGTTTTTAAATTATGTAAGAGACCTCCCATGCAGTTTTTGGATAATTGGGTGTTTTTCATGTCGTTTAATCAATGGTGGTTATATGTCATATGGGTTTAGGTCAAATAAATTTCCAAATGTGGCAGACAACATATATCTAGCAGGATGTAGTTGATTGCCCTGATTGGTTTTTAGATTCTAATAAAGTTCCCTTCAATAATTCCAATAAAGTTCACTTCATGGATTTCAATAAAGGTCCCTTCATGGATTCTAATATTTATTCCACATAATTTAAAATTGTCATTGATATCATCATGAATAATGTGAATTTTATTATCCTCATATTTGAATGTAATACATTTCTATAATTTCTAAAATGTAGATCCCATATTGTGCAACCATTGTTATCCCAATGTGGCACTCATTTGATTTCTTATACCCATAACAAAGAGTAGTGTGTCCACCATATTGGGATCACATGAAATTGGTATTTTAATGTTTATTATTGAATCTTGGAAATATAAAATGTTTTCAAATTGATCTCTATCATGACCTATGTGCTAAAGGAATGAAAGTGTACATATATTGGGCTTTGTGTTCTCATATATTTTCACATGTTTTCTATATTTATTCTCAATGAAAAATTGAATAGTCAAAGGATTATTACTCTAATGTTTTTAGTTTCTATGTGTGTGACCTTGTTGACGGGATTTATAATCTTATGGTATGGGATGTGTAATTTTAATTAATCCTCTAGTCTTATATTTTTTAGTTTTTTTTCTAGTGCTACACAAGTATATGTGGAATGCCATGTTATTTATGAAAATGAAAACATGGATTTCCCTCTTTATTTTATAGCCAAGTAGTGGATCTATGTCATACTATTGAAAATTAAATTAATTACCTGTGAAGTAACAAATGTAACATCACATGTGGTTTATAATATGAATTATTAGATTGTATCATGATAACTTGTTCAATATCCATAAATTCCATAATATTTACTAAATATGTAAATGGTGACTTGTTTGTACATGTATTTCATTAATCATAAATTGGAAAAAAAAGGTTAGTCCATGGGACACCTAATAAAACTATATGATATGTATTGTCTATGTGGCAATAAAAATTATTTCCTTTATCCATATCTCAAGTGATTAATTTTCATGTATCTGAATTTATTAGTATGATTGACTTGGATTCATATTTATATCTCCTTCAACCAACGAGTGTGAAATTAAACCCATAATAATCATAAATATTCATTTTTATTTCATTATTATCATCATTAGAAGTAACATATTAATCATCATCATCACACGTTATGGATATGAAATTTTGATCTTTTGAATTGACCAATAAAGATAATTATTTTACAGGGTCCTCATGGTTTATCTTTTAAGGTGATAGCTATTATTTTGAGACATATGTAGATTGTGGCTTGTGAGTATTTTCACTAGACTTACAAACCTCATATGTGTAAATTTTTTTTAATATTAATAGTCTTTGGTGGTGGCACTATAGTAGATTGAGGTGCCCCCAATTATGATGGATTATCATTAGGAGGCTTTATAATCATATAATAAATGGATGGTTAGTTATTGGATGCACATGTATATAAGTATCTGTATAAATTTGACATAATTGTTTAAAGTGTAATATAAAGCTTCCATAGCATGTATCTATAGGTGCTAGTTTTATACACCCTTTTTTATTAACATGGTGTGTCATCACATTGTCATGTTATTTCTAACATATTGTTCCCCATTCATAATTATTTGAAATAATTAAATTCACCTCACCCATTTACCTTTACCACATAGGTTAATTAAATTTAATTACTATAGTTAAATAGTAATTAACCCCATTTTTTACCATTTCTAACCATAAAATCCTAAAATCAAATAAAAATAAAACCTATTTAATCTCCCAACAACCTTTCCAAAAACTTACCCTCATCAAAAACCTATAAAAATAACTTAGTGTTACATTCACTTAGTTTGGCATGCAGTTCAAAACAACCCAAGCTAAATTTTAACAAAATTTGGCTAATTGATATTTATCCTCCATGATTGACATCAATTCTCCTAGATCAATGTCGATCCATAAATATACAATGAACCTCCATGGCTTGAGAAGAATAGTGATTATGCTTTTGGACTTCAAAACTCTATCAAAATCTCATTACAACCTATGTACAGATGTTGTCAATATCCTTCTATCTTGTATAATATCTGTTTAAGAGATTATCAAAAGATTTTGAAGGTTCTTTAACTCATCTTTCCAAGTTTGTTTTTAGCCTTAAAGGTTAGTATTGCACTTTAATTTATCCACATTTCAAATCTAAAGTCTACTACATCTATCTATCATTATTTTACATTGAGTTTTAATTATTTTATCAATAATATAAGATGTTACTATAATTTATTTTTAGAGTTTAGAATTTTACACATAATCGACATTGACCCATCTAAATTGACATTGATCCTACAGGATTGTCATCGATCCCTGCTAAACTTTTAAAACATTATTACAATCTATTTTAATAAGATTCTAAGTCTTAAAAACTTGTCAAAACCCTACATTTACTTTGTTTTTAGTAGTTGATTAGTCCATATTGAAAAATCAAAAAAATAATAAAACATTTTGGCATGTCGGATGGGACCTCAGTCTCATCTTTTATTTTAAAATTCAAAATTCTTAAAATTTTTCTCTTTCCCTTTCTTTGTGTGAATTGATCCAAAGAAAATTAAGTTTTCACTTTATTTCCTTTTTAAAGGTTAAAATACATTACATCCATCTTTCCTAATTAGGTTCTTTCACATAGAATAATCTAGACACCAATCTATCATAGGCATCACTTTATCCACACATAAACCAAATAATTGTCATAAATTGACACATCTAAACACTTGACATAAGGAGACTGATGGGGATTTCATCACCTTGTGGCAACCTTCTTCTTGATGATCCCACTTGGATTTCACCACTAAGGGGAGGACCAACTTAGTTCTCTAGCTGAGTATAATATCTGGATCATTGGTATATATTAGCTAAGCACCCACATTGGATGTGGGATTTCGATGTGAGGAGAGAAATCCCAAAGTATCAAGAGACGTATCAGAAATAATATATATTTACTTTTAGCACCAAAACAAAATACTCAAAACCATCCTTAGCTTACTATTTCTTAGTACGCTCGTTATCCTTTTTCTTTATTGCTTTTAACATCTTAAAATTAAAAAGAGATAAATTATTTTTGGGAAAAATTTAGTTTGTGCATCTTTTATCCGCAACTAAAAGTGAGATAATTCAAAAATAAGTTGTTGTTTTGTTTTTGCTTTTATTTTCTATCTCATTGTTTTGACTAGGCAACAATCAAAGAAAGAATCTAAAGTGGGTGTCATGTCCTATGTTATGGAACATACACCTAGCTCCTCCTCTACCCTAGAGTCCTTTGATAATCCTATGTTCCCACACTTTTATTCTCAAGGAGATCCTTCCTTTATGAAAATATTGGGTTTTAACCCCATTTCTCTAATTATTATCTTAATAGTTGAGCAATACATATTTCTCATTCCTCCCATACCCAATATTCTTGATATATATACGAGATGCCTTTCGAGGGAACTAATAAAATTGAAGAATTTACCATGGCCATGGTATCCTTTTCCATCAAAACTCTTCCATCTGGATCTAATACCCAGGTGATGAAACCTTTAGAAAACCAACCACTTATAGTATCTACCAATTTTCTAACCCTTATTACTTAGACTCAAAATACTTTTACCACTCAACCTATATCCACTATTCCTCCTCAAACATTAGTAGTATCAATCCCTGTAAGTCTCCCACCTGTCAAAATGACTCTAACATAAAACTATCAAGCTCTACCACACACATACCAAATCCCTCATACATAACAAACCAATCTAACACAACCTTGCCAACAGTATGTCTCCTCAGCTACCCAGTCCATAGATTCATCACAACCATTGATAACCACTTACTTCCAATATTATATACACCATAATATTCCACTACAAATCCCATAATACATGGTGACATCCCAACCCATTATGTCCACTACAATTGGATACTCTTCTTCACAACCTCTGTCTACTCTCATTCTAAATTATCAAACTCTTCAGCAAGGTATCTTATGGAATGTGCCTCATAATAACACCCAAGTAGACCTCATAAACATCTTTATGAATAGGATGGCTAATTTAGAATCCTCTACCTCTGGACACAACAATATTCTCACATATGAGAAATTTTGTAATGAGCCTATCCACCTGTCTATTCCTTGCAATGGGAACTTCCCTAGTTTAATAAGTATTAGAACAAGGAAGATCCTCAGCAACATCTTAGAGCCTTTTGACATGCATGTTACCTTATAGCACATGATGATGCATTATTACTTAGGACATTTCCCATGTCACTAGTAGGGGTGCCATTAGATTGGTATATCTCTATTCCTCAGCATTTGTTCTTTTCCTTTAGGCAATTGGCCCAAATGTTTCTAGAACACTTATTGATAAACATTGCTCAAAAAGTGACTATCACAGATTTATATGCCATTTGATAATTTGAAGATTAATCTGTATCAGACTTTATGGCTCATTGGCATAACCTAATCAACCACTTAACCTTTTCTTTGCCACATTTTGAATTAATTGAATTTTTTTCACTCTCTCGTGAAAAAAATATCTCATCCATGTTACAAGTTCAAACTTTTAAGACTTTTGATGAAGCCTTTACCATGGCACAAAAACTCAAAATTCATGGCATTGAAGAGGGAAAAGTTAAATTATGCAATAAAAACTTCAAACCTGACCCATCAAAAAACAATAAAAATAATCCTAAACCAAAAGGGGAAGTAAATGCCATTATTATAAAAACTTCTCCCCCTCCAACACCCAATCAATCAGGACCATCCACTTCACAAACAAAACCACCTAGGGGCTTTACTCATTTTCCCCCTAATAAATATATGCCTTTAGGATAATCTTACACTTCTGTATTAGATAAAATCCTACACTAAAACATTATTGAGCTCCCTTCAATTAAACTAGTAGATGATGCACATCTTAAATCCACTTGATACAAAGAGGATGAGTTTTGTGCTTATCATAGGGTAATAAGACATGACACAGAAAGATGCCAATCCTTTAAATAGTTGGTACAAGGCCTCATTGACAAGGGGGACCTTTAGTTGGACAATCCCAATGCTCCTCCTAACCAATATTTAGATATTTTTAGATAGCCATTTCCAAACCATCCATCCACATAAAACACAATACAAGCCAAACCTGGAGAAACATAAAATCAGGTTACACATATGATTGATACAATTTATGACCAATTATTACCTAAAGAAACTCCATAGTAATTTCTAGTCCTGGATATCCTCATAGGAGATGATTTTGATGTAAGTCAACCTAAAATTATCGAGATAACTCCCAAAACCTCTATAGATCTCTTAGATCTCATTACATGGGATCATTTTCATGAACCATCAACTTCATCTTCTCATAATGAATCTTATAAATAAGAAAGTGAAACTTCTCCTTAGGATGTCATAAATAAACATCTAGATACTTCTAGAGTCAAACATTCCACCCCTTTGGTCCTTGGTGAACCTATTCGTAATATGCACTAAGATCATAATATAGAAATATCCTATCAATTAACTTGGTACCAAAACCCTTTGAAATCATCCTTTATCACAACACCTCCTTACCCTAAATCTACTAAATGAAAGGGTAAAGCTCCTATCATTGATAGCTAGGATAATTGTCTTGGTATTCCACCAAAGAAAGCCTTAGTTCATCTTCATGTTAAAGTTGACATTTTTTAAAATCAAAAGACAAAAACCTTAGTATAAATACCCCCTCTTTTTTTAACACATGAAAGAACAAATTTCCAACCCCTTCTGTATCAACTCTATCATCTACTTTAGGTCCCCATCCATCTTCTATCCTTGTCATAGGTTCTACCAGTCAAACACATGGGAAAATGTAAAGTTTCCCTCCATTATTATTCATACTTCTATCCTAGTATCCACCATGTTTTTCTAAAGGCCCATTGGAAGAAAATTTTCCTAAGATCATCCCTACTATAAAAGCTAAATGTCAAAACCAAATAATCAATACTTTATCAAAAGAGATTGCACGGCCTACTATAAAACCACAACATGACCCTTTGAAAGGATATTATGTTGTAATCTAAAAATAATTGTTAGATACATCCCTAATTATGCTACCATATATATAGTTAGTTAATATTCACCCCCAAAGACCTACTTGGTATAAAATTTGATAAATATGTGCATATCATAGTGTACAAAAAATTGTAAAGCCCTCAAGGCTGTAATCTAACAATTAGTCCAAGATGATGATCTATTAATTGATGATCTACATGATAACACTCTTAATAAAAAGGTCACTATTCCATCCATTCCACCTACCCATAATCTTGCTATTTTTATAAGTGATAAAGATTTTGTAGCTTCTTCATACCCTCTATTATTACACATTGATGTTGTCCATATAGCCACCTGCTTTAAAAATCATAATCCTAACAAAGCCAAAGTTTCAATTATGGGTGCCTCTACCCATAATAGGCCTAAACCATCTAGACAAAAGCCTAAAGTCTCTATTACAGTAACTACCCTGGCTGAAGCCAAATCATTGGTATAAATCTCTATATTAAAATAAATCCATCAAACATCTATAAAAAAGTCATTGTATGAACTTATTAAAAACTCTCCACACCATTGACATGCAATGATAAAAGTAATTTAGGCTATTTAGGTCTATCTAGATGAGCCTCAACAATTTTCAACATTTATAGGGGCCCTTCAAATGGTGTCAGTTATTGGTTTCACTAATTTTGAGGTGATTCTTTTATCACCTAAAGATCAAGATCCCCCACTTTTCATCACAGCTCAAATTAATCAAGCTCGAATTAAAATATTTATGATTGATAATGGGGTTAGTATCAATATTAATTATTCACACTTTTTCCAATAGTTATAACTACTAAAAACCATTATTTCCCAATCCTCAGTAATTCTCCATGTGTTTAATGACATGGTATCACCTAAAGTAAGAACAGTAATCCTCTCCATTTGCATAAGTTCTCACACCCTCCATAAACTCTTTTATGTAATAGAGGGGACTTTCCAATATAATATTTTATTAAGTCATCTATCGATTTGGATGATGTGAAGTGTCCCATCCACAGTCCATCGATGCCTTAAGTATGAACATGAATGCCATGTACACATCATCCCTACTGATCCACATCACCTCAAATCATGTAAATTCAATTTTTAACTAAGTGATGTCATAATACCACCACCTAACACATTCCCATCATCATCTTCTAATCAAGCCTCAACTAGCACAACTATTCCTACTTCAAAAATACTAGCTTAGGAGTCCATTAATTCCATGATGTAGCATATTTCAATGGGGGAATACCAGTTATTAACCCTTAACATGTTAGCCACTCTTAGGGAATATGGTCATCCTGTCAAATAACCCATGTATTTACCTAGCCTAGGTGATCTCATCCCATTTGGGCCACCTTTCTTATGTACTCACTTAATAAATGGTGTAATTGATCAAACTACCCTAGGGCCTAACATTGGCACCCATGCTAAAACCTTAGCATCTAATTTCTCATTTCTCAATAAACCCCTATTTTCACAAACCTACCTTTATCATTGTGCCTCGAAAGGCTTTGGCATAGGTAGATATGAGCATGGTTCCCATGATGTCACATTAAGACATTTTAGAAAACCACATGAAAATAATGGCTTAGGCTTTGAAAAATATTCTAAATCTTCTCTTAAACCCATTCTTCTACCATTCTTGGAAGAAGAAGTGCAATCTTCATCATCCGATAAATCTTCCTCAACTAGTGGCACTATATCCATCCCTTCTAACTTGTTTTTAGTTAATATGATCTCCATAAAACCCCTCATCTTTCACCATGGTAGCAAGACCTGGACCATCCCTTTAGCATATCCTAACTTAATAGGACCTGATACTCTAACTATCCCTGTTCTTTAGTGTTAGGATGATGAGTCAGTCTTGACTCATTTAGGTGATGAAAACTCTTTTTTATGTAATTATCTTCCATACAAAACATTTATATTATTAAATGAATCCAGTATTGATATTAATATTGGGTCTCAGAAGACCCTTTGAATTATTAAAATTAGTAAAGCCTTAACTCCTAAAGAAAGCCAATATTTACTACTTTTTTATTAGATTATAGCAAGGCCTTTTCCTATTCTTATAATTATATGCCTGGTATTGACCCCACAATCATTATCCATAATATTTTCACTTTTCCTAATGTTAAGCTAGTAAAATAAAAGCTCCACAAAATGCATCTTCTTGTTACACTCCTAGTAAAAGAGGAACTACAACACCTTTTATTTGATAACTTTATTCAACCCATTGATTATCCTCAATGGGTATTCAACATCATTCTAGTCACTAAGCCTACAAGGGGACTTCGTATCTATACTAACTTTCATGATTTAAATCTTTCCTATCCAAAATATGATTTCCCTCTCCCTAACATTGACCAATTAGTGGACTTGATAGCTGGTCATGAAATTTTATCCCTTATGGATGGTTTTTCTAGTTACAATCAAATACTTATTACGCCAGAAGATCAACATAAAAATACATTCATTACTCCTTGGGGGACCTTCTGCTACCATGTTATGCCCTTTGGCCTAAAGAATGCAAGAGCCACTTATCAATGGGTCATGACTTATATATTTTAGGACATAATCCACAAAATCATCAAATACTATGTAGATGACCTCCTTGAAAAGTCAAAATTTTGTAAGGACCAACTATCCGTGGTTAAGATTATTTTTTATCATCTTCTTCGGTATCATGTGCATCTAAATCCAAAAAAGTGCATTTTTGGTGTCTTGATGGGTAGATTCCTAGATTTTATTATTTCTATTCACAAAATATAAGTTGATCCTGCTAAAATAAAGGCTATTTTAGAAATGCCTCCTCTATCCAACCTTAATCAAATTCATAGTTTACAAGGCAAGTTCCAGTCTATTCATCATTTTATATCCCAACTCTCTAATCAATGTCAACCTTTCCACCATTTATTAAATAAGGATAGTCACTTTATATGGGATTCTAATTGTCAGGAAGCCTTTAATACAATCAAAGAGTATCTTCTATCACCTCTAGTCCTCACTCCACCTAAAGAGGATCAACCTTTCTTCCTTTATATCTCAACAACTAACCATGTTCTAGGTGTTATGATTACCCATCAAGATGAGCATCACAAAGAACAAGTTATTTATTATATAAATCGTACCCTTGTAGAATTTGAAACATGTTATCCACATACTGAAAAACTATGCCTAGCATTGGTCTTTGTAGCCTCTAATCTTTGTCATTACCTACTTAACCACAATATGTATGTAATTATGACTACTGACTCCCTTATTTTCATGCATTCTAAGCCTTATCAAAATCAATGAATGGCCATATGGATCATGCTTCTAACTAAGTTTGATCTAGAATTTCTCCATCAAAAGTTTTTTAAAGGATAGATTATTGCTAATTAGTTGGTTGAAGCACCTCTTAGTGACAATCGACCGATCAATTTTGAATTTCTTGAGAATCTATCACATCCACTTTCTAATTAGTCTCAAAATATCAAATGACTCTATTCTTTGATGGGTCTAAATGTGAGTGGGGAGGCAGTGAAAGAATTATATTAATCCCTCCTCAAGGCATTCCTATTCCTTTATATTTTAAATTAGACTTTGATTGTACCAATAACATGGTTGAATATGAAGCATTGATCATATGCCTCCAAACTACCCTTGCATTAGGAGTTAGATCCCTTAATATCTATGGGAATTCTCAACTGGTGGTCAATCAAATTAATGGTGTATATCAATGCAAGAATGATATCCTCCAAAGATATAAGACCTTGGCTAATCAACTCTTATCTACTTTTGAACGTTATACCATACAAACTACTCCTAGATCAACTAATAAGTTCATTGATATTATGACATCTCTTTCCTCTTTTATCCCATCCTCATCCCATGAGTCCAAGCTATTTATCCTTATCCATTGATTTAACCAACCTTATTACATGAGAATCGATCTCCCATATATTAATAATATCAAGGAAAACCTAGAGGACCCATGGTACACAGAAATATTTACTTATTTATCTATAGGTCTATCTCTTCCCCATCTATCCAAAGGTGTTAGGTGTGTCTTTCAATATAAATATTCTCACTATATTATACTAGGGGTGTTCTCTATAAGAGTGGTTTTGATGACATTTTTAGTTATTCTCTCCAAAATCATGAAGCTACCTTTACTATTTAAGAAGTACATAATGGGTCATTCAGTGGAAAATTTAATGTTCATGTTATTGCTAAAAAAATCTTACATCCAGGATACTATTGGCCCACTTTGAATCAAGATTATTGCGCATATGTTAAGAAGTGTGTAAAATGTTAGCAACATGAAAACTTATTCCATGTCCTAGTAAAGAATTTTAAGAAGCAAGGGACTTTTGGCCATTCTCCTAATGGGGACTCAAGATTATAGGGAAAATCAACCCTAAGTCCTCTCAACATCATAGTTTCATCATTACCACTATAGAATACTTCACCAAGTGGGTAGAAGCTATGTCACTTATCTCAACCAAGGTAAAAAAATATTATGGAGTTTATCCACCATCACATTATCTATCATTTTAGAATTCCATATAAAATAATAATAGATAATGGAAAATCTTTTAAGAATAATAAATTCTAAGTATGTGATTCATTTAAAATCAAATTAAGATTTTTATCGCCTAACTATCCCTAGGCCAATGGTCAAGCAGAATCATCTAATAAAACCCTAGTCAAAATCCTAACCAAAGTTGTTAATGAAGATGGGAAAGATTGGCATCTTCACATCACTATCACCTTATGGACATATCGAACTAGTATTCAGACCCCTATAGGTGTTACTCCTTTTTCCTTAGTCTATGATACAAAAGCTATACTTCTTATGGAAGTCCAAATTCCCTCTCTTCATGTCTCTCTTAAAGACATCATTTTTTATGAGGATTTTCATCAAGATCGTTTATCCCAACTCAAACTCTTAGATGTGGATTGTGTGACAGCCCTTGACCACCTTCATATATATCAAGAATGACTAAAATGAGCGTGTAATCAACATGTAAGAAAAAACAAATTTAATATTGGAGACCTTGTACTTAAATAAAATCAACATGTCACTAATATGGAACAAATTAAAAAGGGGTAAATTTGTTTCTAATTGGCTTGGACCATACATCATAACCCATAAATATGGATCAGGGGCATATCATTTGGCTTCTCTTGATCATAAACCAGAATGAGAACATCTTAATGCATTACATTTGTACCCTTTTTGTAGTTAATAGATCTTGTCTCATTTTGGGTTAGTTTATCTCAAATACTATCATATCTCCTTTATCCCAAAATACCAAATAATGATATGAGAGTTATGTGGTTATCCAATAGTCATTATAACCTTGACATTGAATATGTATACCCCAATTCTATACATAGAATTCTCTCATGGATACATATTACTATAATAAGAGAAAACCCAGATCATTATTTCTTTTATTTATTAAAATCTATCAATTTTTCAAGATAACACAATCACCTCATGTAATGAATTCATAAAAACTATCCTAAGGTATCTTTTTATGCCAACTTTCATTACTATCTTTGGGATTAAAAATCAAGTAAGCAATGAAAATCAAAAATATCACAATGGGATAAATAAATAGACTAATCCCTTGAAGGACAACTATAATAAAATATAAAGGAAAATAATAGATTAATCCCTTGAAGGATAGCTATCTAAAAACATTTGAATGTAGACCATTCCCTTGAAGAATGGCTACCAAGTAGAAAACTTCCTGCATTGATCAGTTTTCAAAATATGCAATTTAAAAGCCTTAAAAAACAATAAAGAAATAAAATAAATTATCAAAATTAATATCCCAAGAAAGCTTCACATATCTATCAACTTTCTAATTATAGGCTTCTTGTATTGATTAGTCTACTCATTAGCATAAAAATGATCCCTGAAAGATAAATCTTGATTTTGAAATGTGGTGTGAAGAAGGTTGTCTCTAAATTAATCCATCCCCTAAACCACCAAAAGCATATCATCCTAATAAATTACCAAGGTCAAAGTTCTAGCTAACCTAGATCATGTCAAAATCTATTATCATCTAGCTAAGGATGCATAGGCCATGTGTATGAGAGATTCTCTTTTTGGTTATGGTCCAAGTCGATGCCAAGTAAATCCATAATATATAATCACCAAAACCCATATAATCACAAACATTAAATATTATATCCATCCATAATTTATAACATATATAATCCATAAACATCCATAACATATATGATAGAAATGATCAAAATTAAAATACATAACATCTAATCTATAATATATCACATCACATCATCAATAAAAACATAGCATATCCATAAAAATCAATAAATATATAAAGAAACACACATGATCCACCCATAAACATAAACAATGTCCTTATATATATATATATATATATATATATATATATATATATATATATATATATATATATAATGTCTATATAAATGTCATAATACACATAAATTGGGGCTCTTATCCCATATAATTTGATCTACTCTATAAACTCAATCCTATATATATATATCAAATGTCTATATAAATGTCATAATACACATAAATTGGGGCTCTTATCTCATATAATGTGATCTACTCTATAAACTCAATCCTATATATATATATATATATATATATATATATATAAATCAAATGTCTATACAAATGTCATAATACAAATAAATTGGGGCTCTTATCCCATATAATGCTATCTACTCTATAAACTCAATCCTACTAAGATAAATGCTATCACCTCCCTTATCATCTCCTCCTTGACTCACTACACTCCTACTAGTAGACCCCCAAAGAGTCCTCTATGATTTGATGTAGCTAACCAAGTATGAAACAAAACAAGCCACATTTGGTATCCATCTCTATAATATCCTCTCATAATATGACATCTTAGCAAGTAAATCCCTATATGTCTAGAGTGGTACCATATCTGGAGTGCAACATTAGATCCTACAATATCTAGAGTTGGTCTCTTTACCAAGGTCAACCTCATCTTCTATATCTCTACTCTATACTTGTCTCACTCCTATATGGCTTGGTCATGTTGACCTCTCATGCTATCTAGATCAAATTATAAGGTGGCATTCTGATCATGTAATGTATTATGGGTTATATATACCTCCTGTAGCTCGACCCTTAGTGTATCCCTCTCCATAATAACTGTAGCTATATTTATATGCTCATGGTCAAGGGCATCCTATAGTGTTATATCCTCTACATGTGCATTAGGGGCCTCTTTCTCCTCCATATGTGCATCTAGGGAATCCTACTCAGCCTCCCTCACCTCCTTAATAACCACCTCCTAACATGGTCTCACTACTCTCTCCTATCTCCTCACTATCTCAGATGCAAACCAAACTACATAATCATCCATATACATGTTATCATCTAAATCAATAACCATGGGCTCCTCCTATGGCCCCATAAAAATAAATAAAGTGTCAGGTGTAGGCTAGTCAAGATCTATATCATCCTACCTATATGAGCATGGCACTGATGGAATATCCTATAATAAACTTAACTGTTAAGGAACCTTGTCAAAATAGAATAGATCATGATGGTCTGGTCATCATCCATGTACCCATAACTCTCAAGTAGCATCCCCTATCTCCATAACTAAACTAAGATAAGTTGTAAAATGTACATATAGCCTCTAGATAATTTCCCCTATATGTAAGTCACTGAAAACATATCTATAGTACACTAGATCACATACTACCTTGTCTATATATAGAATCACTAGGACTTCCTTCCACCAAATGAATCCTACACTATAAACCATGTCTCTAAAACCAATCCATGCGGTCCCTACAGGGTGGATCACATGAATGTGCTTATATGCCTAGTAATGTAATATAAACGTGATGTCAAGCCCTAATTGGTGCCTAGTATGCTAGCTCCACAACTACCTATATATCTACCCCAATAGTGTGGGCACCGAAGTAAAAATAGTTTAGAACTCTACCATGTCTACTAGAATTCTAGTAAAACTCCATGGTAGTCATCCTCCCCCAAATTAGGTAGCACATAGTAGGTCAGTGCTAGCATCATCATCGTCATCATTGACACTAGTCTCTCCATAGGATCCTAGTCATATAATGGGTAGAATGAGAACCCCCAAGAAAGAATTTGATGTATAAATCATCCTCACCATACACTCATGTCAGCACTTTCACTCACCCAACCTCATCCAAAGTATAAATAGGATCTCCCTAGATTGATACTCATAAAATCTGATGGATGTCCTCTATGGTGATGGCCATCTTACCAGTTGATCGCCAAAAAGTGTTGGTGGTATAATCCCACTGCTATAGCAATGCCACTATCATATAGATATCTTGATGGAAATGGTGATAATGGTGAATCCCTTTAAACCTAACTACCTCTAAATGAGCCTAGTCTTCATCATCTATAAACTCTCACAATTACCCCAATAGTGGAGGGACCTTATCGCTTATTGTCAACAACTCTCATGCTTATAAGAAACATCTTTTTAGTTACTCAAAAACCTATGTTTTGTGTTTTCTATCGATCCTCTAATGATCAATGCTTATTTGACCCCAGTCAACAATGATCCTTATGGATCGTAGTCAATCCATTTAAACTACATGGATCCTAATCGATCAATGTCAATTCCCTCAACAAAAAAAAATCCCCCTAGGTTGTACATTCCTAAAATAAGAAAAAATCTACCTATCTACCCCCATTTCCCCCATAAATTTCCTAAAAAACTAAATTTATTATGCAAAACCAAAAATTATAATAAATAAAGTAATAAATTTATCCAAAAATACATAAACACCTACCTCATACTATAGTCATTGTCATCATTGTCTACTCCCACTCACCTCTATTATCTCTCATGTTTGCTTGCAAGGATGACACACATCAAATTTTGCTCTCAAAATATTGCTCACATCAATAGCTAAAGGAGCCTTATGCTACATCAGATACCTATATATAGCTTCTCACGATTGACATCAATTAATTTAATCAATGTTGATCCCATGAATTGACATTGATCCCTTGTAGATTGATGTCAATTATCTTGGCTTGTTGAAATTTTTGCACTTATAGATTATTTTACATGCTCCTAGTTTTACTCTCAAGCCCCATCTTGTTCCCTTTACCATAACTATCCCATTTTTATGTCATATTACTCTTTAGATTTAAGGATTTTGACCCCTTGTCACTTTCCTAATCTCCTTAAAGCATACCCCTTTTTGGATATCTTTCTATTGTAAAATTTTGAGGGTATATTTTGTCTTGAGAACATTTGTCTATAGGTAATGCATACACCATACGTACACTAGATGCTATGGTCTACCATTCCTATATTGTTTTGTCTTGATAGCCTTTACTTGTGCCCACCTATTTTAGTTGTGGCATTTTGTTACTCGATTTGATGTTTGGGGCATTACTTCCTGCATTAATTTTTATCCCATTAAGTGCAATTTTGGAGCTTCTATGCATCATCCGCACTTTTGATTATCCTTTGCTATCATCTACTTATCTCTTCTCACTCACCCCATTATGTTTTTAACTTTCATATTTTTCAAACCCATCATCCATTTCATCTCACTTCCCAACACCTGGTTTGAGGGGGAATACCTTCTCACAATAAACTTGGGGCATTAGAAACCTTAAAGCTTTTGTCTCATAGCCCACTATTGCTTACCACTCCACAAAAATGGGAAAATGTAGACGTTAGTTTTATACACCCTTATGTATTTATGTGGTACATCATCACATTATCATGTTATTTATAACATAAAGGCTCCCATTCACAATTATTTAAAATAATTACATTCACCACACCCATTTACCTTTACCACATAGGTTAATTAAACTTAATTACTATAGTTAAATAGTAATTAACCCCATTTTTGTACCATTTATAACCATAAAATATTAAAATAAAATAAAAACAAAACCTTTTCAATCTCCCAACAATCCTTCCAACAAATTACCCTCATCAAAAACCCATGCAAAAAACATAGTGTTACTTTCCCTTAGTTTGGCACATGATTATAAACAACCCAAGCCAAATTTTGACCAAATTGGGCTAATCAACGTCAATCCTCTATGATCAACACTGATTCTCTCAAATCAATGTCAATCCATATATATACAATGAAATTTCATGGCTCGAGAAGAATGGTGATTATACTTTTGGACTTTGAAACTCTATCAAAATCTTATTGCAACCTGCATATATAAAGGTTAGTATTTCACTTTAATTTATTCACATTTCAAATCTATAGCCTACTATATCTATCTGTCACTATTTTACATTCGGTTATAATTATTTTATCAATAATATAATCTATTACTATAGTCTATTTTCAAAGTTTAGCATTTTACATAGAATCAACATTGATCCATCTGAATCGACGTTGATCTTGTAGGATCATCATCTATCCCTACTAGACTTTTAAAACATTATTGCAATCTATTTTCATAACATTTTTAGTCTCAAAAACTTGTCAAAACCTACATTTACTTTATTTTTATTAGCTAATTAGTCCATATTGAAAAATAAAAAAATACTAAAATAGTATCAATGATCTACCTAATAAAAAATGTAGTGTAAATGATTAGGCATTACTTGGAATAGAGTAAATAGAGTTTTGGGCCCCATTATAATATATATTGTTATAGAACTCAAATCTTGACATGACACATCATCAAATCATTTGATATTATTATATATCTTTTGAATGGCAGTCATGTTAATGGTCATTATCCATAGTAATGTAAGAATACAAATATTTAACCTTGAACCATTATTAGTTAGAACCCTTTTGAGAATACTAGTTTTTATTTTAACTTGTATACATAATAGTATATTTAGATCAATAGTTGATTTTGAAGGTAAATCCTCATTGAAAAAATATATAACATCTTCAATGTCTCTCAAAGTATTAAAAATAGATGCAAAGTAAAAAGGCTTGGTGTCATCAGGTATAGGTGTCTAATTCAATGCTTAGTATATGATATCATTGACAATAGTAATCTTTTGAATCAACTCTATCATGAAAATATTAGCTAGTGTATGATCAACAATATAATATCTTATAGAGTAATTAACTAGTCCCATTGGATTAGGTTCAAGATAAGGATGAATTGATTGATTTTGTTCCTCCTGTCTTGCTGACAAGGCAATTGATCTCATCTATTAATGATATCTCAAACCATAGTATATACTATAACCCTATAGATAATAGTAGAGGTGGGATATGAACTAATATATTTGTGATTTCTAGGTATAGGAAGAACAAAAGGAACCATCTAGTCCATTTGACGCCTATTAGTAATAGGTGGTAATTCAAATTGAGTCATACAATAATAAGAACCATATAAATACTCAAAATTAAGCTCTTGGTTGATATAAGATGTGATCATTGCCTTGACATTTTGTATCCATGGGTTTATAAATAAGTGAAATATTTGACAAGTCATATTCAATGAACATGTAAATATCAAAAATAAACTTTAAACTAAAAATTAATAGATATATTTAATCATAATGATCATTATAAATATGGAAATTGATAAATTAAGAATCTAAAACCTTAATTTAAGAGACAAAATAATAAAACCCTAATGACAAGCTATAATTTTTACCAATGTTTAACAATAAGTGGGTTCACCAATATGTTTTAAAAAAAATGGGGAAATAGGAGAATGTTAGACCCTAATTAGACAAATTGATTTATGAATTAGAATGCTACAAACATAAATTAAATGACACAAATTGTTAAAATTACTAAATATATAAATATTTTAAATATGTAAAGTATAAAGGAAAATATAAAATTCGTAGGAAAATTGAGATGTGAAATTTTTTGGAACTGAAATTGGTAGGAAGATTATGTTGACTGAGTGTGGACCCAAAATAGAAGTTGGAATGGATTTTGTATAGGATCATTTTAATTGGACAGTGGAGCAGTGTGTATTTATATTAGGGAGCACCAGTGTCTAGAAGATAGTAGAGATCTAAAATTTCTAGGTTAGGTTTGCCTACACCTATGTGTTATATATGGGATCTTCTGATCTAATGCAAAAACCACTATGTAACTTATTTTCACATAAAAATCATAGCTCAATGTCATAATAAGATGAATGCAACCACATATTAAAAATGGGTTAGTATTTTAAGTTTTTATTGAACTCAAAACCCCTTATTTTGAGTGTTGCCTACATACCAATACTCTAAAGAGAGATCAAATTGCATGTAGTTATCCTATGTTATGGTGGTGTGTGCGAATGAATGGTGAAAATGTTAAATGTTTGTGTAATTATAATGTGATTATGTGATTAAAATTTTAATAATGAACTTGGAAGTGTATTAAAAATTTAGCTTAGGGATATTAGGTTTGTATGTAATCAAAATTGAGAGAAATAGGGAATTAGATCTCACTGTGAAATTATAAATTTGGTGCTTTTTAGTGTGGAGTCCTCTTACATGAAAAATGGTTTGAATGTGGATTTATAGGGGTATTTTTTCAATTATTTCACATGGATCTTATTAAACTTGTAGACTAATCCTTTCATTAATTTAAATTTTGAAAATAAATTATTATTTGATGGGGGGACAAGAGTGGTTGATTCAGATAAGAAAGGTGTGTTTTTGTCAATTAGGGTGATGCTATTTTAAGAGAATAAACAACTAATTCTAGTACTAAGAAAATTATGTGGGTGAGCTTGAACTACCTTGCATGATGGAAATGATATTATAAGATTATTTTTTTGCTTATAATAATGGGTCATCCATGTGGAAAGTGATTAAAAGGACCTAAAACAATTCATGATCTAAGTGTGTAAAAAGGGTGGTCACAAGTGCGATGTTTTAGCTTAAATGTTAATATATGTGTCTACATGTGGGTTCCTATGTAAGGCTAACCCATGAATATTAGGTTTAGGGTTTCAATGATATTAAGGTAATGGTTATAATGCTTATATATTTATATTTTAATTAATAAAAATGATTCAGACATACTTTATAGTCTATGCTCTAACATAAAGGAGGTTTCTTACTCAAAAAGGATCATGATAGCTAAATATAATCAAGCTTTGTAATTATTTATAAGTAAATTGAGTAATCTTTTATATTTTTGTATTAAATATCTTCCTAGAGTCATTATTTTTATTGCTGAAAATAATTCATATATTTTTTATTAGAGTATTTTCTCATGCTTACTAGGTTCTAGATAATTTTTCATCTTTTCCTAATTTTGTCATTTGTTGGGATTTATCACACATTAGTTAGTTAGGCTTGTCTTTTTTTTTTCCTTGTCTACTTATACAAGGTATCTATATTATACTTGCATGTATTATTTTCAATATCATATGATTTGCCTTGTAGTTGTATTTCATTTGTTTTCAATCTTATTGTGATGTTCTTGTTGTAAATGTTTCAGACTCCTAGATTAGATTGATATTATTTTCATTCTTATTATGGTATCAGAGCCTTGAAGTATTAGAGCCATCTAGTTGTCTTCTGCAAAATTTTATTTCTTAGACAATTCTTCAATCTACTTTGGTGAACTATTCTGGTGATCTTCATGATCTTGGTCTACATTTTTTTTATTTACATAGAGGTGATTGTCATTGGAAGGTTGACACTAGTCTGCGCTCCTCTTGGATTATGTAGTACATAGAAGACTACATATAAAATTTACTTGAAGACCAAATTCTATTATTTGTGTGGAATTTTATGATTTAATCTCTTCAAAACTTGTGTCACCATTCCTTTATGATATGAACTTTTGATATCTATGTGGTCTATTTAAATCTTTGTTGGAGAACCTGCCAACAAACACCTAATGTATAGCTTTATGTCATTTTAGGTGTATCTTTTTGTATCTTTTGAGTGCTGTTTTTAGGTTTGAATTTTTTTTTCTCTAGTAGGTGCATTGGATCTTGAGAGTGGAGATCTAGATTGTGTTTGAAGTCTCCTTTAGAGACTACACCTTATTTGCTATTTTGCATGGAGTTTTCTACTTTGCATTTGTTTTAAAAAATTTATTTATACATACATTAGTGGTCTAAAAGATTTTGGCAGAGGTCTAAGTCAACCATTTTTTCCCCATTTAATTCTTCCCTTCTTCCAACTAGACTAGATAGTCATGTTTTTTTAAAAATATTTTTTTGGAGGACTAGGTCTATGTTGTAGCATGGAGCATTTGTTGAGAATTAGAGGTGCATTGGAGGAGATTGACATTGGAGGGAGAACGTCCTATTACTGAAAAATACATTTATCCTTGAAGGCACCTATGGCTAGATAAAGTATTCCCTTCATTAAATTCATCTCTATGCTCCTGACAAGTATAATCCACCTTTCATCCTGTCAAAAATATTTGTTTATTCATTATTTATTTTAATACCTATATTTTTTGCATCAAAGTGGAATTCAATTTCATTTTCAAGCTCATAGGGTGCATAGCTATTTTTTTTCATGTTTGTTGTCTTGAGAATGTCTGCGGTGAAATTTTGGTTCCAACGAGTGGTTAGAAGGCTAGGTTTACTACCTATTGGTCATATAAATAAGCTTGCAGAGTAATTTTTATTAATTTTGACCCATTTATGGAAATTTTTAAAGCCTATATATTTTGAACCATAACTCAAAATTGAGTTCATTTTTCCTCAAAAGTGTCTAGTTTTCAATTATTTATCCATTGATATGATCTATTTGTAAAAATTCACTACTTTTATAAATTATCAAATTTGGGGGCGGGGGGGGGGGGGGGGGGGGGGGGGGGCGGGGGGTTGGCATTGGGCTCAATAAAAATATTTTTGGGGTTATCTTGGTGCCAATTTGTGCACCCTTTTTGCATTCTTTTTGCTCTTTTATGATTTGATAGCATGGCTTCTTATTCTAGTTTATATCAATGTGAGAATTTGACTACACATAATTACCATACATGGAGACCTATAATGGAAACAATCATTAAACACAAATTATTGTGGTCCCTATTGAATCAAGTTCAACCATAGTTCACTAGAGAATGTGAAAAATTTCATCACCAATGTAAATTAAAAGAGTGTATGGGTCTGATTGGGGTTTATATCAATGACATTATTTTGTTTAATTTGGATAAATGTGATTCTCCATTCAAAATATGTGCTAAACTAAAGGGTTTATTTAGGAAGTTATATCACATGAGAGCCATGCATCTTGAAGTTGAAAATACTTCTCTCAATCCTAAAGATTTTCCCTCTATTGTAAACTATCTTACTAAGTTTTAAAACCTTTTTACATAATTTAAGGGGAGTGAATGAGATAATAAAGATGAATAATGTTTGTACCTAGTTTTATCCAATTTAAAAGGTCCATTCCAAATCTTTGCTTCTAAATTTTTATGTAACATGGATGCCTTAGGTGCCGCATTTCAAATACCTGATTTTGAGTTGTTTTATGAAAGACTTACTAGGAAGGAATCTAAATTATCTCACCTTGAGTCTTCCACCTCTCAAAAATAATTAGTATCATCTAATCCTCAGAGCAAGTGTAAATCTAAGAACACTCCTAATCCATCTCAAAATGCCCCTAAACCCAATAACTCTAAACCCAAGTCATCTTCCAAGTCCAAGAATAAGTATATCCTTTCATACTCTTTTTATGAGGGGACTAGTCATGAAGAATATAGGTGTTTTAAGAGAATGAAAGCCTTGGAGGATGTAGTCTAAAAATACAAGATTTCTATCTCCACTCCACCCAATGAACACGGCAAAGCACTTAATATTATTAGGAGATCTCAGTCACCTATTTCAAATAGATGGGTCATAGATTCTGGTACTTCTCACCACATGATTTATTCTAAGGGGTCTTTTGAATATCTTAGATTGATTTCTAATTCTAGAATTGAGGTTGGATATTCTTTCTTTATTTGTATTAAGTGAAAGGGTGCTATATAGCTTGAGGGTGGCCACATCAATGATGCACTATATGTCCTTGACATCACTACAAAATTACTTTTAGTTTATCAAATTTTTCATTTTGGTTAGGGTAAGATAATGAATTTCACACCTTAGGGGGATGAAGTTAGATATTTAATAGAGGCTCACACACTCATTACATAGGGTTTTGTTGATCATAATCATTTACTCTATTACTTTGAGGGTTTTTATGATACTCCTATAGCGACATGTTTGGTATCTCATGCCAATTCTAAGAGTAATATTTATAATGAGATATTCAGACATTTTAATTATATATACTTGAAGGATTGAAGTGTTCATCGTATGGTAGATGGTTTTCTTCAAATTTCATATCTTGATGGAGTTTGCTCTAGTTGTGTACCAAGAAAATAATACCAAGATATGTTTCCTAAGGCTATGTCCAAGAGAGTTTCCTCACCACTTGTGCTTGCACATAATGATTTGATGGTATTTCCTACTCCTTTGAATAGATATAAGTATGAACTTAATTTTATTGATAATTTCTCAAGGCGTACTTGGGTTTATTTTCTCAAGTACAAGAGTGATGTTTTTTACACTTCAAATTATTTAAGGCTTTGGTCAAGAAACAATCTTACATTCGAATCAAGAAGCTTCATACTAATAATGGGAAGGAGTACTTTAGTAGAGAGTTCTCTAAAAATTTTGGTAGATCATGGTATTATATAACAACATTTTATTCCACACACTCCACAACAAAATGGCTTAGCCAAATGGAAGAACTAAACATTGAAGGAGATGGATAATTACATGATGTATTCATGGGATTTACCTTATATCTATTGGGTATAATCAATTAATTTTGAAAATTACATTTAGAATCACACACCATATAGAGCACTTGAGCATTTAAATCCAAAGGAAGCTTGGTCTAGAACCAAGCCTGATGTTCATTTTTAAAGTCTTTAGGAGCCATGCTTGGGTGTTTATACCAAAGAATAAAATGAAATCATTGGATAAGAAGATTAAAACCTTTATATTTTTAGGGTATTTTGAGGAAATGAGAACTTATTATCTTTTAGATCCTAATACTCATGATGTTATTTTTTGAACACATGCACAGTTTGATGAGCATTTGACTTCTCATGATTATTTATCCTTTTCCATGCCTTATTTTTTTAATTCCTCACCTCCTCTTGAGAATTCATTATTTGAAGTCCAATTTAGGAGGAACCTATGGAGGTTATATATATTGAGTAACATATTCCCACTAATGTTATAACTATGCCATTATGGGCTCATGCTATAGTTTCTAAGGCAACACCTTTTATACAAGATCTTCCAACCACTAGACATCATCATGTACATTATATAGGTACTTGAATTTTGTTTTAGGTATTCTCTAGGGATCCACAGTGTTTTCATAGGATCATGGGATAAAAGAGTGGGATGATGCAATGATAGATGATTATTCTTCTTTGATGAAGGATAATAATTTGGATTTGGTCTCTCTTCCTAAGGGATGAAAGTTGGTTAGGTGCAAGTGGATATATTACACCAAGTATGCATCAGATAAGTGTAAGGAATGTCATGTTGTAATGGTTTATCATGAGTCAAAGGTATTGATTAATCTAGTAGTTTTACACCCATTTCCAAAATAGATTATGTTTTCCTTGTACTTTCTCTTGCTTCATCACAGGGTTGGATACTGTACTAGATGGACATTAAGAGTGCCTTCTTGCATGGAAATTTATAGGAGGAAATCTATATGGAGTATCTTGATTTGCTCTTTCATGATTCTTATCTTTTTTGTTGACTTAGGAGGTCTCTTCATAGTCTCAAACATGCCCCTCAGTCTTGGTATGAGAAGATGGATTCTTTTTTTCTCTTTACTGACTTTGTTCACTGCCACTCTGATCCCATAATTTATATACAACACGTTGAAGAGGATATTATTATATTGATCTTTTATGTTGAAAATATACTTATCATAAGAAACTCATTTTTTTTAGATTCACGTTATTCAACATCCACTTTTAGTGTAGTTTGATATGACAAATATCAATCTTTTACACTTCTTCCTTGGTTTGTAGAATTGTTAATCATATTCGTGGATTATTTTGAGTCAACAAAAGTACACCCTTGATCTTTTTCAACATTTTGGCATGGATAATTTCAAGTCAAGTCCCTCTAATTTTTAGTCTAGAGTCACTCTCACTTCTACTTGCACTACTCATCTTTGTGATCCTACATTATACAGGCAGATGGTTGGGAGTCTTATGTATTTAACCCATACTCACCTTAGCATTTCATTTGCATTTTGGATTGTATCTATGTTGGCACATGCTCCTTATTAAAATCATTGGAATGATTCTAAGAGGATTTTATGATATCTATGAATCACTACCCATTTTGGATTAAATTATACCAACAGTTTTACTTAGTTAGTTAGGTACATTGATTCAAATTGGGCAAGTTCTATTGACGAAAATCATTCCAATTATGTAGACACATTTTAAATTGGTTATTTTCTAATTTCTTGGGCGTACAAGAAGTATAAAAATATTTCACTTTCACATATAGAGGCTAAGTATATGGTAATAATTATCATGAGTTAGTAGGTTCTTTGGATTCATCAATTATTAATAGAGTTTGGCTTCATTCAGGATTCACCCACTATACTTTGGTGTGACAACTAGAGTGTAATTCACATATCTAGAAACCCAATTGATCACTAGTGAACCAATCAAATTGAGATACACATACACTACATTCATTAATACATTTAAGATGGAGTTCTTATCTTAGAATATGTTCCCACTTAGCATCAGGTTGTTGGCATCTTCATAAATCCTTTTACATCACCTTTTTATTTAAGTTGCATGGCATGGTTAGGGTTTTATAAGTTGTCATTTGGGGGTGTTCATGAGGACATCTTATTTCTTCATTTCATGGATATATTTTACATGATTAACTCATCATGCATTATTTTTGGGACACATACTATGGATATGCCACTTAATTTTTGGCTATTTTTTCATGCTTACTAGGTTGGATTTATCCCACATTGGTTGTTAGGCTTATTTCTTATTTTGTCTTACCTACTTATGCAAGGTCTCTCTATTGTACTTGCATGTCTTACTCTAAATATCATATGATTTACCTTGTCTTTGCATTTGATTTATTTACAAGCTTACTATGATGTTCATGTTGTGAATGTTTCAGATTCCTAGCTTAGAATGATATTGTTCTCATTCCTATTATTTTTATTAATATCCATCATATACTCTCACCTCACCCAATTATGATCTTCCTGATAAAAACATGGTAAAATAAGTGGCGAAACTAATCTTTTTTAATCCAAAAACTTGATGAATTTTTTCCCTATAAGTATTTTTTTTATTTTCTAGGATAAAAAATGTGATCCAAGAGTTTTTAAAAGTGCATAAATTTGCCATTATTGGCTAAGCCAAATCACTTTTATTAGTGAAGTGAGGAGTTCCCCACCAATAAAAAATCCTTAATTAGTGTTGTATACAAACTTTGGATTTAACATATATTTAGATATATAGTAAACACTTTTTTTTACATAGTAATCCTTCAGACATTTGTAATATGTGATGAACCAGCAAGAGGTTGGTCTTGAGAAGTTCCTTACATCATACCTTGGAGACATTATAATAGACTATGGGAATGCTCAATCCTCTATAGTTAAAGTTTTGAAATATTTGGATGACACTATTTTTGAATGAAATTGATCTTTTTGTGAGTTCACAAACTAGACACACTCTATGGTAAGCTTACCTATGATACTTATGGCATTCTTGGAGTCACATATCTAAAGCTTATTTATTTTAAAAACATAATAATAATAATAATAGATTTAAAAAAAGAATTATAAAATTATAATATCCTACAAAACCATAGTAATAATAATCCAGAAGAGTTAGAATATTATAGAATGGTGATCTATATACATAGTAAAAACTAGTTAATAGAAGAGATAAAAAAACAAATTGAAATTTTTTTTACTTATAAACCCAAATAAGTTTTTTGTTCTTGTTGACCATTTTTCTATAATTTGATATAAATAAAGAAATATATCATCCATAATTACATATTGATGTTATCAATATATTTCATTTGAGAAGTTAAATGAGGACCTTAGGGTTATGCATGCAACATTCTCTACTATACTCCAATAATTTTCCAAATTGGACAAGTTAGATTTCATTGATAACATGGGTAACAAACTAATTGGTCTGAATTCCAAGTATATTATTATAAACCAAACATGTGTAAATAGTTTTAGTATTGAGTATCACTCTCACAATAACCCACCACATAATGGGTTCCAATACCATATATATTGGCTATATTTTATGAAATTCACTAGAGATAACCCTACTATTTGGTTGTATGATCTAGATCAATAGCAAACTCTCATAGATTAAGAATCTATGTTAACTTTATTCAACTAGGAACATGAAGTTTTTCAATGGAACCCATCATTAAAAAAGACATGTAAGTAACACATAAGTTAATTTAGGTAAACATCTAATAACTCTATATGTCCCAATTGCATATAACTACTTGACCAAAAAACTAAATAAATTATGAAAAACTCACTTATTTCATGATTACTAGACATTGTTTGAAAAATTATCCAATCAAATAAAGATCATCAATGAATAATTTTTCAAAATATGCATCATCAGTTGATTTAAAGATAACAATTATGTAGAAATAAATATTTTCAAACTTGATTCTTTGATGGAAGCAATTAGTTTATCTAAATTATCTAAGGAAAAAAATGTAACCCAACCATGTCCCTATAATCCACCAAAAATTAAAAATTCTTGGCGATTTTGACCCATGTTAAATCATGCAACTCAATAACCTCAAATCAAGTTCCTAGTGCACAAGGATTTGTCTAGTCTTTGAGAAAAATTTAATTTTATAATTTTTATGGAAAATATGGTGTAGGCGACATATATGTCAAACAAAAAAATATCCCATGGATCGATGCACCTTCCATTGTGATACAAGAGTATCAAATCTCACTTTTAATCTTATATCAACAAAAAACACTTTGTATAACACTTATTAAAAAATAAGAATTTTTAAAGTTTTTCATAAGTTCTACCTTATGTGTATTTGTTGTGTTATTTTTCATTACTTTTATAAAAGTGTATGACTATATTATCCCACATAAGTGTGTTTTTGTGTCAAGATATATATTTTTTAACTTATGATAACTTATGTAGGATATTTGTTCACAATAGTAAAAATAAGAAAATCATAGAAAAAATGGGGTCTTTGATGCATCTTTTGGTTGTGAAGGGTTTTGACTTAACCTTTTAGGGTTACAACTTGCATTTAAATTTTATTTTGCAAAGTTTTTTTGGGTACATATTTTATTATAATACGTTATGGAAAAGAACAATTGTTTTGCATTTGATTCTTAGAATCATGTGAATATGATATGGATTCATTCATTTGTGATGTATTATTACATGATGTGTTAAGATATAATGTGTTATGTTGCCTTAGAATTATAATAGAGATTTAATGTTTATGGTGCACTAAGATTTAGTTAATTATGTTAGTGGGTTGTTGAGAATTAATGTAAGTAGGTTAGTATTTCTCCTAAATAAACATGCCCCTGTATTTGAGCCAAAAATTGATTGAACTTAAAGATAGATATAATAAAATATCAAAGGATATAATAATGTAAAACATATATTTTGAGATCACATAGCTTCTTTATATTTTTTTTGTATGTGTGTAAGTTATATTTTAAGCTTTTGAAATATAATAAAAAATTATCTATGTATTTATACATTTTATTATATTATTTATACTACGTAATTGTGAAGGTTGCATGGTCTAAGACATATCATAATTGAGATCCCTAACTATGACTACATCATATGTTACGAGAGGAAAGTTTTATTTTTTGTAGGTGAATGTGTGGATAAAACTATATTTTCGACATTTGTGAGAATGGGTAGAAATTAGCGAATAAATATTATATCATAATTATGTGGTGAAGGTGTAAGTGATTTTTATTTTATTTTGATGGAATGTCACAGAGAGTAGGGTTCTCTAGGTGAGAGCCTAGAATACCAATAATTGTACACTCAGTTGGATTATTGAGAGATATGCAAGCCTATTTAGAGGCTATAGATATTGTGCAATGTTTATGTATTCTATTGGATGATTATGAAAGTGATGTTGAAATTTTAAAATGAACACCTTTGAAACAAATTATAGAGGATTAGATATATAAACATACATATTGATTTTTGTCAGTTATTGTAAGAATGAATAGTAAACCAAAGTTGGACCTTAGAATTTATTATTGAAGTTTTGAGTCTTGAAGAGAGCATTGAATGGATCAATAGTTTGGATAAATATTTTGAATATGACAGTATGGAATATCCCATGTAGGGTAAGTCCATCAGTGAAAAGCTTAAAGGACACACATCTTTAAGGAGGAAGCATGACTAAATTGAAATATTTCATAAAGGTAAAGACTTGGAACAAATTCATCATGAAACTAAATACTAAATTCATTCCTTCAAATTATAACATGTTTTTTTCAAGAAGATTCAAAACTTATGATAGATGGAGATGAGTGTGAAACATTACATTGAATATTTTTATATTATTAATATTATAATGGGTCATGTTAAAGATTATGAAAAGGATATATCAAGGTATGTAAATGGGTTGCACATTAAAATTCAAGATGAATTTTGTAAGATCATATTGTAATATGATTAAGAATCCTATTAATGTGAAATGAAGGTAGAATAAAATTTATCATGAAAATGGTAAGGACTAGTTTGAGGATAAGTAAAATTCATAGGTAGATATGGATAATTAGGTGGAAGCAGTAGAGTTTATTATGTATAATAAGGCGAGGAAATTATTTAATAACAAATAATGATGACAATGCTCAAAGAGGTAGAGGGAATTTTAGAGGTGCATGAACTCATTGATAATGTATAGGTCATGGATTCATTCGAACATGTTTTAGAAGTGATGAAACTATACATATAGAATTTGAGTGTCCACGTGCATAGGGAAGTAGGATAATCATGTGAGTATGCCTACCAAAAAATTAGATGATGAGATTTTTTAATATATTCATAACAGAGAAGAATAATAAATTAGAGAAAATATCATGATGAATAGGGTGATGGTGAAGCCTTAAAAATAGGTGAATCATCCTACACAAAGAAATAGTTTGCTCAGAACCATTTAAGAATCTAAAGGTAAGTATTGTAAGTTGATTATTTACGCAAATAATTGTAGATAAGATTTTCTAGAATAAAATTGTGCATTCAAAATTTTTTATGGTATTTTGATTTTTGAATGGATATTAGGTTTTGGTGAATAATAAATGTTTGGTATATTTTCACATTGGTAGATATAAACATGAATTTGTATGTGATATAATTTCAATAGATGTTAGGACTATGTTACTATGAAGGGCTTGGTAGTTTGATATAAGATCACATCAAAATGGTTGTATAGATACCTATGCATTGGTGAAATATGGAGTGACACACACTTTGAATCATTTGAATGATAAGTAAGAAAAATTATAAAAATTTCCAAAGATATTGAGGATTTTATGATAATAATGCATGAAAGAGGTAAAAAATGAAATCACATGTTATGTGTTCATATCGAAGCCCACATTAGTAGTAAGTAAAAATACAATAGTTGAAGAATAATTTCCACATGAAGTGAAGGCCATGTTGAGTGATTATTTAGATATTTTTTTATAATGATATATTAGATGGGTTGTCAACCATGCAAAGTATAAATCATATAATGGAATTGATTCAATTTTCAATTTTACTAAACAAAGAAAAATATAAGCTAAGATTAAAGGAGAAAGTATAATTATGATGAAAAGTATGGAATATGTTGGATAAAAGGTTGATTAGTGAAATTTTTAACCCATAAAAAGTATCAATAGTAGTAGTACCTAATGAAAATGAATAATTGAGAATACTTACTAAAACTAGAACCATAAAATTTATAAAACAAAGTACATATTTACATTGTCATGTTGGGTCATTTTATCCAAATGAGTTTAGTTTGTTAGCATTATTTTTTAGCATTGTAGAAGGTCATGAACCTCTTCACAAGACACCCCTTAGTAGTATATAGGTTAATATTATTAGTGAATAGTTTATTAATGTTAGTTGTAATTAATTATTATAATTAATTATCATGCTAGTAATTATATGTATGGATTGGGAAGCTAGACTATTAGGTCTCATGTAACTTTCCATAAAAATATTACTTAATTTTGGGAAGCAATATATTAAAAAAGAATAGATTATTATAAAATTTATTTATATTGAATAAATTATTTAGTTTTTATATTCTATTCACTAGAGATTATTATATTAGTGGTATCATATCTTCAATGAAGATAGACATGTGAGGAAGCCATAGCCATGGAAGATCCATGAGAATTTTACATGAAGGCTAAATGAACTCTAGAAAAAACTTCATCAATAAAGATAATTTTTTATCCTAGAGATTTTTTTTTAGTTTATTCATGTCTAAATAATCTTTTCAGTTTATTCATGCCTAAATAATATTTCCTGAAGGGCACCAAAAATGATAAATTATTTATTGCATGGGTTATGTTGTTTCTTCCTAAGAGCATTAACAAAGTGCATTTCATTTCTTAGATAAGATTATTATTTTTTAATTACTCTGATAATGGGATGCAAAGCATTGGAAGTGTGAAAAATCTTTTAGGGCATGGTTACCATTTTTTGAAAGAGGAAGGAAGAAATGGTTTTATTACTCTCCTCAAACATTTTTTATTTTATTTGAAATCTAAAGTTACCAAAAACATTTAAAATTTTAATTTTATATATTCATTTTTTTAATGAATAGTTAGAATTTTTCACAAGTTATAAAAATTAAAAAAAAGTGTTTCAAATTAGTAAATTACATTGAAAATTATTGGTAAAACATTCAAATCTAATAAAAAAATTATTATGTTTGCAAAGATGGCATTGAATTATTTGAGCATGGTGCTATAATGAAGCATGGAATTGATCAAAAGTCAGGAAAAATGTTTTATGTTGATTTTCTAAATAAAATGAATGTGGGTTACAAAATACTTTTTAGGCATTTTTTATTCATTGTTAGTAAAATCTTTTATTTCCAAGTAAAAACTAATTACTAATGCTACATTTTTTATTCATTGGGGGCTTACACGATCAAAATAGAGCTTTGATATTAGTTTTTGAAGTTCAATATTCACCCACATAGATGGGCGAGTTGGTTTGAGGACTAAAGACATTTATTCACAAAAAGTCATTGCTTAAATTCTCATGGATGTAGCCTTTTTGATGTAAGCATAAAACTCAAAATTTGTGTTTGAGTGGGTTTAAAATCAAGATAATTTATCTTAATTCCCAAGGGAATACATAGCTGAGTTGGTAAATAGGATTTTATAAAAGCATTGAGAGGATTAATAGGTTAATATTTCAAAATATAAAAAGTAAATTTTATATTTTTAAATCTTAGCATTGTGCATTCGACCTTTGTTTTACAATAATTTTTTATTAGTTCATATTTTCCCTAAAAATAATCATGTTACCAATCATTTAGTAGGTTTTGTAAATTTTCAAATATATTGAAGTGGTCATTTGTGTGGTTTTAGGTCTCTATATATGTTTCTTGAGAAAATGTATTAAAATGAAGAAGCAAAGTGATTTATTGTATAAAACATGTTTTTCAGTGATATATAACACTTTTTTATCAAATATTTAAAATGGGAATTATGTGATTTAAAAACATGAATGTGATGATGTTTCTTACTATATTTTGTTGCCAAAGACAACAAGGTTTGAATTTAAGGTTTACTAGTCCTTCAGAATTGGATAAACTGATAGAGCCACATGAACCACCCATCCTGAGTGAATTGCTAAATCTAAGATCATTTTATGATTTAGTATCAATTTTAGATAGATAGATAGCTAGATAGATAGATAGATAGATAGATATATTTTATTTTTTGTCCACTTTTTTTTTCTAGTTTCTTGAAAATATTGATGTAGAGCAGTCTAGGTTGTTTTAATTTTTATTTCATTGCAAGGACTTATCACCTCTCACTTGATAAGGTTGAAGAGTTAGTATTGGACAATGATTAGTATTAAATTATTATATGATTTGACACATAGTTTTAGAACCAATAATATTGATAAAAGTGATATCAATATTATTGGCCACATGGGTAAATGTGCAATGCATAGTATTGAATAATCACCATATGGGTGTCTCTATGAAACCTTATGTGGATTGATGTAGTGAAGTAAAAATTTATTTTTATTATAATATAGTACATGTATAGAATGGTCAAATGGGTTTATCATTCCATCAATATATTTATAATTCATGAAACAAATTATAGGGTAACAATGTTTTGTGTGAAGTAACATCAGCTTATCAATACTATGGAATATAGTGTGCCAATTTGTAGGTGCAGTAGAGACTATTGGATAATTCATAGTCATGTTCTCTATAGAATATTATGTATCCCTTTTATCAAGGGGAGCTTTGTTAGATCATTTTATCTAAAGGAGTTTAGATTTTTAGCATTATATGTTAGTGTTATATAAGTTCATAATCTCTTTATGAAACACCCCTTAGTAATATATAATTTAATATTGTTAGTGAATAATTTATCAATATTATTCATATTAGTGATTAAAATCAATTAACATTAAATTAATTATTCATATGGGTGGGAAGGTTTGACCATTGGGTCCTGTGTAGCTTCCTATGAAAAGCATATTTAATCTTGGGAAGCAATGTAATATTTAACCAATATTTTATTATTGTAAAATTTATTTATATTAAATAAATTGTTTATATTTTATATTTTATTCATGTGTGATTATCCTATAATTTCAATCATGGATGATATGATGGATTACTAGAGTAGAGTGAAATACTACACAAATATTGACTCAAATAGTGGATATCACCAAATTTGCATAAGGAAAGGTGATGAGTGGACAAATACATTCAACACACAAGAGGTATTATATGATTAGTTGGTTATGGAATTTAGGATAACTAGTTCACTAATTAAAATTTTGATACTAATGTTTTAAGACATTTTTTGGCAAGTTTGGCACTGTGTATCTTGATGACATATTGATATTTAGTAGGATTAAGGAATAAAACTCATGAAATTTGTGTAGATTACTAGAGAAATTTTGAGATTAAAATTTTCTTGTAAGTTTAAATAAATATATTTTTATGTATAAGGATTTGGTTTTAATTGGATATTTTTATTTTGAATGAAGGTTTGAAGATGGATTTGGAGAAGATGTGTGTTATACTATATTTCATGTCACTACGTAATACATTAGATGCACATATTTTTAATGGATCAGTGAGTTTCTATAGGAAGTTCATATATAAATAAATTGGGATGTGTGAAATGATCACTAATATGATGCAAAAAAATATAAAGGATTATTTATAAATAATGGAAGTAGAACATAGATTCCACCATTTCAATTGAAAATAAACTAATAACCAATGTTGAAAGTACCATATTCTGGTAAATTATTTCAATTAGATTATGATTCTAGTTACATATCAACAAGTGAAATATTAAAAAAAAAAAAAAGGAAACCCTATTTCTTATTTCAATGATAATCTAAATGATGCAAAATGCAAGTATTAAATATATTATTAGAATTTCAATGGAATTGTGCAAACACTCAAATGGAGACATTATCTATTACTTAAAGAGTTTGTTTTGTATAAATATAATTATATGTTATAATTCATAAATATTTAGGGTAACTCGAATTAGTGACATATGAAATGGTTTGATCTTCTACAAATTTATTCACTTTTATTGAAACATAAAAGTGGTAAATTGAATAAAATTATAGCCATATTGATTCACATAATTTATTTGTTGAAAAAAATGTGAGTGTCTATCATAGCATTTATATTAAATAAAATAGATGAATGAATAAGATTAATATTTTATATATTCATGTAGAGCATGTTAAAACTAATGATTTGTGATATAATACATTCATTGGATTATTTCATATAAGAAGGATTATTGTTATGAGGAGAGAAATTATGTATACCCAAAGTTTCAATGCATGATACATTTGATCAAATAAAAGCATAGTTGAGATTCAGTAGGTCATTTATGTTATGAAAAAATATATGAATAGTTGTATGAAAAATATTATTGGCCAAAGATGAGTGTGGATGTGTACAAGTGTATAGAAGTGCAAAGTTTGTTAGTTGGAAAAAGGGAAAAGTCAAAATGTTAGATTTTAATAATCGTTTCCTATTCTAAAGAGATTATGGGAGGATATCAACATGTATTTTGATTTAATATTAAATCAAAAATATTACATGATTCAATATTTTTTAATATGGATAAAAAAAATTATATGTCACATTTTGTGGCTTTTAAGAAGAGCAGTGATGCAAAACATATTGTTAACTTGTTTTCTATGGGAGTTGTGTGATTACATGAATTTTTGTGAACCATGGTATTATATATGGATGTGTGATACTAGTATAATAAATATATAAAATTTTAGAGTGTAATTATTTTAAAATTGTACTATTTTAACTATTTTAAATTTTGTAGATCTTTTTGTATGTATTCAACACCTAAATGCACATCAAGAGTATGTAAAATGAGAAGAGTCCCTCTTTTATTTATAGTGGAATGATGTAATATGAATTGATAGATCATTTTTAATATCTATATATAGTGCTCATTTGTATTTAAAAATGTTTTTGAATGATAGAGATCAATATAGAGATTCAATAATGGTTGTTCTTTATTTCTACAATTATTCCTTTATGCAGTTATGTTTTGTTTTCCTATATTGTATGAATCATTTTAAATACTAAATTTTTTGGGTAAATTAATTCTATGAATCATGTTAATTCATCTTCAATTTTTTTTAATGGTTTTAATTTAATATTCCATTGTAGTTTCTTTGATTATCTTTGTAGTTGTTTTTTCACAAACCATCCTAATTAGCATGTTTTGATGGGTTTTCCAAGAACCTCTCCTAACAATGTGAATTTTTATAAGACATTTATATAAGGACATTATGGAATAATTTAAACATCAAAATAAAATTAGATTCATTGTATCATCATCATATGGAGCATCATTGGAGGTAAACAAATTTTTTGGATATTCCTTGTAATATTTAACTAAAAGGAAGCCTAAAACATATAATTGAATTTTGGTGTAAGCTAAATTTGCATATAAAAATTTATTTAATAGGATTACCATAAATACATCATTTTTAAAAAATGATTGGTTAATTTTAGGACGTGTTTAATAATTTTTGAACATTAGAATGACTAAACAAAAAGTATTGAAAAAATAAAATTTGTGAATATATGTGCAACTTACATCAACAAGTTTGAAAATAGTTGGAGAAAAGTTATGAATATTAAAACTAACAAAAAAAATGTGAAGATAAAATAATAAACAATATTAGGTGAGATAGTTAGTAGTTTTACACTTGAGAAAATAGATATTTTTGAAGGAAACTTGTGAAAAAATAAAATGGAAAATGAATGGGGCATACAAAGTGTTGTAAAAGTTTGAAACAAATGCATATGAAATAGAGTTACTTGAAGGGATAAAAATATTTCATATTTTTATGTGGAATATTTATATCCATATCTTAAAGGGAATAATAGAGAGGAAATAAAAATATTTTTTTAAGAGGTAAATTTGAGAGCATTGTTACCCAAGAAAGAATGCAAGGAAGTGGAAAAAGTGTTTGACATAAATTGATAAGATTCCAAACATAAAGGAGTATAAAAATATATTAAAATGGAAATGTTGAGTATTTAAATATGTTAATTGGATGAGTGCACTAGAAGATAATAAAAATGTTTGGAAATCATAAAGATATTAGAATGCACATGGGTAGCATCTCATTTTTATTTTTTACATAGGGTGAATCTTGCAAGAGCATCTAAGTTCAATTATAATCCTAAATCAACCAAAAATACCTAATATTAAAATCAATAAATATAATAATTTTCTAATTTTATGAAATTCTTGAGTTATACATATTTCTTGTGTTATTTTATTTTCATTATGCACATGTATGTTTTTATTATTTTATGTAATTTTTTTGTTACATAGGTTCACATCTAGTTTGTTTTAGATTAATATATCTTAATTATTATGTTAGTGTGTATTAGTTTTAATATTTAAATCATGGATAAATATGTTTTCAATTCATCATTTAGTTTCCAAGGGCTACAACTTAGCTTTGTGAGGTTGAAACTTCTATGTGACTTATCTTGTGCACATTTTGTATGGGCACATATGTTATTATGATATGTTATGAGAAATATATGATGTTTTGAATTCAATTCCTTGAATCATGGGAAGTTATTATGGATTTATTCTATATAACTTATTATGTACTATGTCATGATGCATAAATTTGTAAAGTATTATGGTGCCTAGGAATTTTAATTCTCATTTAATGTCTATGGCACATTAATTTGTGATTAATTATGTTAGTGAGTTTTTAATAATTATTTTAAGTAGGTGGGTCTTGTGCATATATTAACATTCCCCTACATTTGCACTAAAAAGATAACAAACTTAATGAAAGATCATTTTAAAGATCTAAGAATCTAATAATGTAATACATATCTTTTTAGATTACATAGATTTTATGTTATTATATTTATATGTGTGAAATTAATATTTAAAATTATTGAGATATAATAAATAACTTAGTTAATGTTTCTACATTTTATTGTAGTATTTATGGTGAATAATTATAAATATTGTGCATTATAAGTAATATCTTAATTATGGTCCAAATCTATAAATTCATAATATTCCTAACATACCAAATGATTCTAAATAATTTTAAGATGAGTAATAACAAAAATAAAATATCCCATGCCATGACACTTCCCTTTAAATTTCATTTCATACTTTAGTAGGGATCAAAATTCCTTAAACTATGAAATTATTTGGGTGCTTTAAGGGGTATATTTTAACTATCTTAATTAAATTTTGAATCCATTATATAATAACTGACCCTTGTGTGGATTTTTTTTATTTTTTTAATGTGTATCTATGTAAAACTTATGTTGGAGTGGGCCACAATCAAGGATCATATTATATAAGGTCGAATGCATAAAGCTAAATCTATATGGAGTAAAATCCGAAGAAAAACTCAAAAATAGAAGAATCTTGTCTTCACAACCAAAAGTTGAATTAAAATTCATTTATTATTTATAAAATAAATAAATAGGAAGGTAAATTATATAGTGAGGAATTAGATCACCCAAAAAGGAAATTAAATCAACTCACAATTAGAAAATGACTTAAAGTACATTTCCCCTATTGACCTATTATTAACCTAAGAAAGCTAATTAGACCATGTAGGTAAAACCACATAGTGGTAAAATCCTACACTAACACCCAACTCTTAATCATAGCTTAGGTGGGTAGAATAATTATGTCCTGACACATAGGCTTGATGAGGTACCCAAGTGCATAGAGGTGATCCCCTAGAGGAGGAAGAAGTCAGAGTTATCTGAACCCTAAGAAGAGATTAAAAATGAAGATACTTGATCTTAGTGAAGGGTTTGGTGAATATATCATAAATTTTATTCATTTTCTATATGTATCAAAGATCAATGACTTTCTCATGGATGATCTCCCAAATGAAATGCATGTTAATCTTGATATGCTTGGTTTGTTGATGGAGGACTGAATTTCTATAGATTTGGATTATGCTTTGTTTTTCATAGAAAATGACTACTGGTCATAAAAAATGGAGGTAAAAATTAGTTATAATACTCTAAATCCAAATAGACTCAATGGAAACATTAACATCTCTTATGTATTCTACCTTATTACAAGATAAAGTAATAGAAATATGCTTCTTACCTAACAAACTAATCAGACTTGAACAAATAAATAAATTGTAGCTTGAATTAGACTTATGATTATAAATATAACAAACCAAATATGAATCTATATAACCAATCAAGTTGATGTTGATGCCTACTCCATAGTGGATTTCAAAACTATGAGTACCCTGAATGTAGTGGATAATCTGTTTAGCTACTTTCAAGTGCAACTCATGTGGTACTTGTATAAATCTAGAGACCACGTCCACTACATATGAAATATTAGCTATAGTGTGTGTAAGGTAGATGATACTACCAACAAGTTTTCAATATGAGGTATCATCAACCAAAAGAGATGGATAATGAGCCTAAAGCTTCATGATAGATATACAAAGAGTCGGAGCTAGATTATAGTTAGCCATGTTAAGCTATGTAATCAGATCAAGAGCATAATTGGATTACGCAATAGTGATCCTAGATTTAGTCTGATAAATTTTGATCCTAAAGAAGTAATGAAATAAACCCAAGTCAATCATTTATAACTTTTTAGACAAAGAATTTTTCACTATTGTGATGATGAATGAAAAACTCCCTATGATCAATAGCTAATCCATATAAAGAACCAAAATCAAAAGCAAATCATCTTGCTATAAGATGTAGACATTTGGATTAAAATGGCATCTGGTCAACCTAATTAAAAGAATAAGGGAGTCCATCTTAGCATACCAAGCTCAAAGATCTTAATTAAAGCCATAGATAGATTTTCTATTTTTGAAAACTAAGGAAGAATCTTCTATAAATCATTGTGGTTTATCCATGTATATTTATTCTTTGAGGTCATTATGAAGAAAGGCACTCCTCGCATCCATCTAATGAATATCATAATGATGTGTTGTGATAATGAAAATTTTAAGTTGGATCGAGTTCATTTTTATAACTAGGTAAAATACCTCGATATAGTAAATGCTAGGTACTTGAGAAAAACCCTTTGCAACCAAACATGTTTTGAACTTGTCTATAGGCCCATCTATTATATTTTTTTTTGGTAAATACACCAACATCAAATAAGTTTTATTCCGTTAAGAAGATGGACTAAATACCAAGTGTTAATCATCATCAAGGAAGCATACTCCTTTTCCATATTAGTATTTCACTTAGGAGTGCATAATGCCTCATGAAATTATTGAGTATTAGAAGTAGATCTAATAAAATTATGTGGGGTATCCTCAAATTGTGAACATGTTTGTCTAGTATTTGATGGAACTCTAACCCATTGGTTAACACTTTTCGATGGTTTTTACCTAAAGAGGACCAATGATCAGAGAATCAAGAGGACATTAATCATCCTTTGAATATATTTGAGGAGAAGGAAGAGGTTATTCCTCATCACTAATCTCATCACCAAAACTATAATAAGAATGTGTATCCTTAAGAAGCTGCTTCATATTTGAATCATCATAACTGTCATCAAATCCCATTGCATCCAAGGAAGAGGGATAGGTTTCAAGTGTGGATTTTTAAGGAACCTCTTGAAAAAAACCTCTTATCTCAATGAATAAATCATGAGTGGTGGGATGGAGAATCTTGTATCCCTTAACACCCTTACGATATCTAATAAATATGTAGGGCTAACTCAAAGGTTGTATTGCTTTACATTTATTCTTTTAAATATAGTCCATAATAGGTGATCCAAACACTCATAAGTGTTTCACTATGGTTTTTTGACTTCCCCAAGCTTAAAAAGGAGTGACTCCCCTTTATTCTTTATGAGGAACTCAATTTTAGATATGAAAGGCACAATTGATAGCCTTAACCCAATACTAAGGTTTAAGAGACTTGAAGTGTAGCATATAATTTGACATTTCCTTTAAAGAATTATTATTTTACTCTAAAAAAATATTATAATAAGGACTATATGGAACTATATGTTGTACTTCAATCCCCTGTAAAGTGAAAAATTGTTCAAAATGGTTACTGACATACTCACCACCATTATCGGTGTGCAAAATATTGATGGCTTTACTTGACTACTTTTCTGCAAGAGATTTGAATTCTTAAAAATGATCAAAGACATAATATTTTTCTTAATAAATTACACCCAAGTATACCTCAAAAATTCATCAATGTAATCAAATATTTAGTCATATTGAATGGATTTATAAATGGTCCAAAAATGTCGCTATGAACTAGATCCAATATCTATCTAGTTCTCCATGGTTTTCCCTTGACAAATATCTCTTTAGGGTGCTTACCAAGTATGCAACATGCCCACCAATGTATGACCTAAAGACTAGAAAGGGGTCAACCCAGGCCCTATGTACCTTAGTCCACCATAAGACCTCATGGTTATTACATCTCTTGGTGAATTAAGATAGTCTAAAACAAGGTCACTAGTTGTCACTTCAAATGCAACAATTCCACTATCTATTCATGTTATCCAACACATAGTGGTTACCCCTACCTTATGTTTAAAATTTGTGTCAAGTGTCCTCATAGTTTCTAATAATGTATGTGAAGGTCCACAATAGGATTTGAAGTGACCTCAACAATCCAAAAGTGCCATGGTGGAAATGATTGAATGATGTAGCTAATGACTCATCATGAACTCTTATGGTATATGCAAATATGTAAGGTATGGATAAACTATAATATTTTAATAATGTTATGGAGGTGTATTAGGTTCTAATTTAATTCCTTATTATGCCCTAAAGTATTTTAATATGTATTAAAATGATATATTTGAAACCCCTTCTTAAATTCATGTATATGGTCTAAAAGGAAAATATTTGACCTTAAATGTGCATCACTTGACCTTGAAATTCCATTAAACCATCATCCACATCTTCAAGATCCTTAAATAACTCCATTATACCATATCCTAAAGTGTTTCATGCACTAATCACCCCTTTTTCATAAAATTTAACACCAAATGGGCCGCACACATGCCAAAATGTACCTTTTCAACTCCCCTAATTCATACCATGAGATTTCATACATAACTTGAATCCGATTTTCCCTCATCCTACCCACCAATAATGTATTATGGTCTAAAACATGGGAAAACATGGGGAATTTTTATGTTTAGGATCTTTTTAAGTGGTATAGATCCGTACAATATAGACTAGCTCAGGTAGAGTCAAGGATCTAAAATAGGAGTTCAATACTAGCATGTGTGGAAGAAATCAAGCTATTTTAGTGTCTGAATAGAACAAAACCTATTCATCTCCCCCATTGAGCTTATTTTCAAGATTGGAGAGAAATTTAGGTTTGTGCTTAGTCTATATAGAGAGATAAAGAGGGTCCAAGCTCTTAGCCAAAGAAAGTGAACTTGGTCACCTTCTAATCATGGGCATTGGTTACAGGTTTCATCCCATGATATATATGAACATTCACTAAGAATTTTAGTGATATATTCATCATATTCATCTACACAGGGCAAAAGGATGAGGATGGTTTTATTGAATCTCTAGTCTATTTGATCAAAATGACTATTTTTCTTGGTTCCTCAAGTATTGTAGAGACTTTTCATGCCCTCTTCAACATTTGATTCACACATGTGGGCCTATAAGGCTAAAAACATCCAAATTTCCAATCCCTATAGTCTACAGATAGTTTTTAATGATGAAAAAGAACATCTAATGTATGTATCTAAAGGTGAATGGTGTTTAAATGTCTAATCATCATGTCTTGAGGATACTCCTATCCCTTTACTTCAAATTGAATGCTCAAATAGTCTCCACCCTTCTAAAATGTTGTTTTCAAGTGATATGACTTGTAGATGTGGGTTTTAATTATTTGATCACCATGGCCTCTTCATGACCACTTATACATCAAGATTCCTTTCTCTCTCTTGTACACAACCCTATATATTCAGGAATTGAGTCCTTTGTTCTCATCCCTCAACTAGGTATAGTAAAAATTTGCCAAAATTATATCTTTCACCTTAAATAAATAGATAAAAGACTATTGTAGACTTCTTCAATAGCATTAATATGTGTTATGATTGTTGATTTACAAAAAAGTATGAAGTTCATCTTCTTTTCGAGGTCATCTCTTTCACCTAGTGTTATGTTTTCACTTTATAAATGTCATGTGAAGTATTGAAAGGTGGCAGTTATGTTGAAGAGTGAGTTGATTATAGTGTCTTATGTAGAACTTCATTATTTCACCTTCAATTTGTAGACCTCACACCTAACCTCCATATTAAACAATCAATTTTAGGATTGTGTCAAGAAGCCTAGTTAGTTATTTATATTCCATTAGATTTACAAGTGTGTTTAAATATTATTTAAGAGAGGATAAGTGAAGATTGGTGCATCACCATTATTATGAGAAATATTTTGGAGAACACTTGTGTAATCACTTTGAAGATAGGAGTGAACATGTATCCTTAGTAGAATAACTTACTACAATCAAAAGAGCCCCCCCAAGAATTCATGGTAGACTTCAACTATAGGTTTCAAAAAATATTGGGATATGATCCCTACAATCATCAAACCCATACCTAAGTATGATTTCTTTTAATACTTAAGGGCTTTAAATTCTAATGTGTATTTTATGATACAGTCAATGGGGGGAAGCACCTTGCCTGAAGCCTATGAGATAGTTATAAGGACAAAAAATTGCCTAATTCAAGTAGGTAAACCACTCTACATTCTATACAAGGGATAAGATAAGGGTAGTTGATTATATTTTGGGGCATTCCAAGATAAATTCTCTACCTTATTAAATACATCAATGGGATACCAATCATGGTGCAACTCACATGATAATACCAACTCAACAAATGCAAGATGGGAAAGGGTAGAATCATAAGGGTCCTTTTATACCTTAGTTTACACAAGTTACAATCAATATTTCTTCCCCTAATTTATATTACAAGATATCCAAACTCATTTTATCATTTTGGAATACATGAAGAATGCCCATGTTATCTCCTTATGTGGGATGCTTTATTTATTCTAGGGTAAAAGGACATCCTTCAAGAAGAACTCTCCAAACTTCATGTCTTAGACAAACAAAAAGAAAGAGTAAGTGTAATCCTTATTAATTATGGTCAACATCATGAGTCCCAAGTATATAAGGTAGTAAAACCACCCACTTTCTACTTTTTAGTCATCATAGGAGATTCCCTTCTACATAATTGCATGATAGACAGTGGGACTAGCACTTATGTCATGCCTAAATCCATAGCTAATAAATTGGGAATTAAATATGAACCTAATGAAAAGGGAGTGTTACAATTATATGGGTCTCCTACCAAGACTATAGGTGTTTTTAAAGACCTCAAGATCATATTGGTTACTTTCCTTAGCTATACCATGTCTCAAGATATCATGGTATCTAACCTTCCTCCCTACTTTTCCCCATGCTTATCTAGGGATTTCACTACTAAAATTGGGGTGTATCTCTCTTATAATTGGTCATAATTGGTCTTTAGGAATAGGTATGGGACAAAGGTTACCATAAGTTCTAAACTTATCTCTAATTTCCACTTAGAACCCTATAATCCCAAACTATCAAATGTCAACTGCACTATCTTGGATGAGGATGAGCATCCCAGTGACCAAGAGCCTATGTAACCACTAGAAGGCATTTTAGATTTGCTCCTTGATGAGTGGGAATTAAAAAATAATGTCTATAATCCTTAAGAATAACATTGAATAAGCATTCCTAGGTGTGTATTACATGAATGAAGAAGGAGCTTCCATGCCAAGTCTTAATAATCAACAAAGTTAAGAACTTGAAGGGGTATGGAACTCATTTTTTAATGGGTCAAGATCAAAGAATGGGAGTGGGGAAGGTGTTGTGTTTGTATCCCCTTCCAATCAAAGGTATTATTTTTACCTAAGGTTTCACTTTAGCTATAGTTATAATATTGTAGAATATGAGGCCATCATTCATGCATTATAATGGGGAAGGAAAAGAGGCATCAAGCTTTTGGAAGCTAAAGGAGATAGTGAGTTAGTGGTGTAATAGGTAAGAGGCCTAAGTGAAATAAATAATACACTCTTGAAGACATATAAACATAGGGTTTAGGACCTCTTGGAGGCCTTCCAAACCTTTAATATTCACTCTATACCTAGTGAAGCCAATCAACATGTAAACTAGTAATTTACCATTGGGGCACAATATGATGTAGTTATTGGGGTTAAGGATATCAAAGAGAAGTCAAAAATAAAAGTGGTGTGAATTCCCATAGTACCTGATAACAAAAAGATTTATAAAGTTTTTGAAAGTGAGAGGCATATTGTTTGCTTCTTACAATATGAGGTAGAATTATTCTCAAATAATCAAGGTAGGCTACAACATCAATATGGCGATCAGATTATCTAGCTCAGGACAAATAAGTTACCTAAGGGCTTGGTAACATTAGAGGCTATCTTAAATTAGGATTACCAGCTGAGGAAAGACAAGGTAAGCATCTCCACCAAAAGGAACACTATGAGAAGGTTGTCATATTCAAGGACAAGTTACTCGAGTTAGGTAAGTTGAATGCCAAAGAAGCTAGGGTTGACTTCATAGAATTGGGCCAAGAATTTGTAGATATTTTTGCATGGAAATATCATGATTTGAAGGGTTTTGATCCTATTTTTTCCTAACATACCATAGAGTTAGAGGAGAATGCCAAACTTGTGAGACAAAAACAAAGGACAATCAACCCCAAAATTGAGATCCTTATGAGGAAGGAGTTAACAAAACTTATTGAATAAAAGATTATATTCCAAATAAAACATTATTAATGGGTGAAAAATCATGTGCTTGTGATTAAGAAGAATGGGGAGATACTTTTGTGTGTGGACTTTAGAGATATCAAAAACGTGTCTTTAAGAGATCACTATCTTCTATCATCTATCGATTAGATTCTTCAAAGGATTTCAAGTTCATAAAGGTTATACTTACTTGATGGATACTCTAGATACAATTATATATTACTGAGAGAGGAAGATAGAAACAAAAATACCTTCACAACCAAGTTGGGCACTTATGCATACGAGAATATTCCCTTTAGAATGTCCAATGTAAGGGATACCTTCTAAAGGGTAATGGATGTGGCCTTAAAAGTCTCATAAATGATATGGTGCTTATATATCTTGATGACATCACTATATTTTCAAAAGATCCCAATGATCACTTAACACATTTGAGGTTGGTGTTTGATAGGTACAAGCAGTTTGGGGTCTCTTTGAACCCCCAAAAATGTATATTTTTAGTCCATGAGGGTAGACTTCTAAGACATGTTGTATTAAAGTATGGGATCTCCATTGACTCTAAGAATATATAGGCAATTCTTTCTTTATCACTACCCAAACACAATAAGGGGTTGAAAAGTTTCTTGGGTAAGATCAACTTCATCAGAAGATTCGTTCCTAGATTTACAGAATTGGTGAGCCCACTAACTCACATGCTTAAAATACATAAGAAGTATTCATGGATAAAATAAGGTAAAAGGAGTTTTTATTCCATCAGTTATGCCATTTCCAAATCTCCCACCCTCCTCAAACTTGATTTTAAAAATTATTTCTTCATCTATGCCTTCTCCACAAGTGATACTATTTCTGTTATGCTCATGCAACAAAACATTAAACTAGAAAAACCCATTGATTTATTCATTCAAGAATTTTAAGGGTATGAAGATAGATATACATTTATTTAAAAATATTTTCTTTATGTCATGAAAGGCCTAAATAATCTAACACATGGTGTCTCACAATAATATCTTTATGATGGTAGTCCACCCTAGTATAAAGGATTTCATACTCAATATGGACTTGAGTGAGAAGAGGGATAGTTGGGTGACTAAGTGTATGGATTATGATAGAGAGGTGAAGGTTAATAATATGATTAGAGGTATAGGAATATGTTATCACCTTGTAGTAGATGCTAAATAGGATAAGGAAGTGGTCTTATTAGTTTAAGAGAATCAACAACTAGTTGAAAATATATCTCCTCCCATCTGGACCCAAGATATGGTGAAGTTCCTCAAAATGGGAGAATGTCCTATGGGATTATATAGGATAAAGAGTAGTAAATTTAGACTATAATCCATACCTTACATCTTGCTGGATGGAGTACTCTTCAAAAAATACATTGGTGGCATGCTTCTAGGATGTGTGGAGACTAGTCAAGTAGACAAAATTTTAGATTAATTTCAAAATGGGCCTACAAGTGGAAAATTTTTAGCCAAGACCATATCATACAAGGTCATAATAAAATTTGATTTTTTCCCACTTTATTCAAGGACTCACATTCTTGGATCGGGGGGTGTCCAAAATGTGCCATGTTTACCAACAAGCAAAGACTAGCTACCTTACCTCTAAAACCCATTCAAGTTGAGCAAACCTTCATAAAATGGGGATTATAATTCATAGGTATGATTCATACCTCATATATTTTTGGGCATAAGTGATTTTTAATAGACACTAACTAGTTTACTAGGTGGGTGTAGGCAACTACACTAAAATAAGTAAATGAGAACTTAGTTTTGGAGTTCTATAACAACCTTGTGACTAGGTTTGGGGTACTATCCACCATTATATCAAATAATAACTTAGAATTTATTAGTGAAAAATTATGTGAGTGGTCCCTTAATCATGCCATATATCTCAAGTCTTCATCCAACTACTTCCACAGGGAAATGGACTAGCAGAGTCCACCAATAAGAACTTGTTTAGGATCATAAAAAGGACAATGAAAGGTAGTTAAAGAGATTGGCATGCCAAGTTAAGGATTACCTTGCGGTAAAAATTAATTATTACTAATAATTATACTGGTAACTCTCATTATCTCCTTTTTTATGTTAGAGAATCAAAACTGCTTATCTCACTTGAGCTGCCAGCCTTGGAACTTCCATACCATCTTGATCTCATGGAGGATGAATGAGTTGAAGGATTTGGAAGAGATAATAAATAGTGTTATGTATTTTATTTTTTCTAACCAAGACAAATTAAAAATATCATTTGACAAGAGATCCTCATCCAAGGCCTTTCAACAAGGTGACATTATGCTTAAGTGGGATGAAGACCATGCCAATCTAGGTAAACATTCAAATTTTGATAGCCTTTGGAGTGGGCCATACATAATTAATAGTTGTAAGGAGAAAAATGATTTCTAATTATCTATATTTAGTGGCAAGGAACTCCCTATCCCTATCAATTAGATGTTCCTCAAGTACTATTATTAGAAGCACCAAGTCCTCTTGTACATAGTAGCTAGTTTACTTCCTTTAAGTGTTGTTGCACATGCTTGGTAGTTATTGGTTTATTCTAATTATTTATTGTTGTGTGTATTTATTATTTTCCTATTTATTATTTGGTTTTTTTTTGTGTTTTTTTGTTCTTAAGGTCTACAAGATATTAGGCAAAGTTATTTTGCAGTTAGGGAGTTCTATCTAGCCATGAATGATAAATAAAAATGATTCTAAGTTATCTTGACTAGTAGGCAGGTCAAACCAACTGAGTCACAAAAAATTTTGATCAATTTATACCCTCAGGCATATAAATGGGTCAAACCAATCCCTATGAACCTTAGTCCACCATAGTACCTCATATTTGTCACATCTCTTGGTGAATTAGGACAGTCCAAAATAAGGTCACTAGTTGTCACTTCAAATGCAACAGGTCCACTATCTATTCATTTTATCAAACATATAGTGGTTACCCCTACCTCATCTTTAAAATCTATGTGGAGTGTCCTCATAGTGTTTTAGCATGTATGAAGGTCCACAATAGGTTTTTAAGTGACCTTAAAAATCCAAAAGTACCATGGTGGAAATGATTGAATGATCCAAAACTCAGAAGTTCTGGTTGATAAATATCTCAAGAATAAAGAAATAACATAGGATCAATGAATTCTCTAAGAAGAGATGTATTATTACTCAAGATCATAATACAACTATATGCTTATCTCTGGGAAGAGATGTCTGATTTTCCATTTTATGTTACATCTTTATTTATACTTATTTTTAAAGTAGGGGGAGGATGTGGAAGGTCACCAATCTTGAGGGAGATTAAGTGGTTCGACTTCCACGCTTTAAAATAATATAGAATTCAAGGAATTACTATTTGTAGAAACTTACTATTTTTAGACTGCACTACTAAAATTGAAATTTGGGGAACTTTTGTTGGGTTTTCAAGGGTCAAAATTCAATGAGCAGATCTCAATTCCATCTCAAAATGTTCCCCTCATTCTTATATTTCTAATGGTTCAAATGGTGAGTCAATTGGAGCTACGGTGCAAAAGTTATGGCTCCCAAAAGTTTCGTCATCAATTGGGGTGGAACTGTCACCCAAATTTTCACCTAAATTACTGCCCAAATCATTCCTCCCTCCTTGAAAAGCAATGATCCTCATTGTGTCAATGTTTCTCATTAGGTGTGGTAGTTATGTCTTGATTTGATTCTCTGTGAGCCACTCACCTTGGTGGCTAAGCTGGCCCCTTTTGACCACTTGATAAAGCGGAATAGAGCGTCCTCTTGTTGTATTCATCCATGTGTCCATAATCTGATCCTCCTCCACTAGATAAAAACTTCATGGATCAAGATCATCAATGTTGAGTTGTTTTGCTATGACTAAAGTGTCCAATAGATTTGGATGATATGGTTTGAGGAGTTCCACATTGAATATTGGATGCAGACCAAGGTAGGCTGGTAGGTTCAACTCAAAAGCATTTTCTCCAACTTTTATGGTGATGGTGTAGGGACCATATCGCAAAGGCCAAATTTTTTTATGTGGTCCTACAATTCATTCCTTCTAAAGCTACAACTAAACCTTATCACCCACAGCAAAATGGTGTACAATCCTATGTTTGTCATGGTGTTGCTTATACTTTTGATTCATCTTCTCCAGGATGTCATGGACTTGTTGTTGGATGTTTTGCATTTGTTTAATAAAATTTGTTGATTTTTCTACCTCAAATCTTCCATGAGGTGTGTATATCATGGTGGAAAATGGAACAACTATATCAATTTGTGCCATGGGTTGGAACTTGAAGCATACTTGGAATGGACTATGCTTGGTTGAGCTGTGCAGGGCCCCATTGTATCCATGTTGTATGAAAAGAAGCCCCTCATCCCATGTACATGGATGTTTGGAGTGATACATCTAAATCATGTGAAAAATCAAGTGGTTCACCACCTCTGTTTGACCATCATTTTTTGGATGAAAAGTTATGGACTTCATCAGCTTGGTATCCATCATCTTCCATAAAGTGGACCAAAAGATGCTCAGGAACTTGTTATCTCGATCTGAGACAATGGACTTGGGGAGACCAAAATGGATCCATACATGACTAAAATAGAGTTGAGTAATTTATTTATCAAATATATTTTTCTTACAAGCAATCATGATAGCCATTTTTGAAAAATGATCAACTACCACAAAAATACAGTCCTTACCATGTTTTGAAGTGGGAAAACATGAGAGAAAATCCATTGAGATAGATTCCCAAGCCCTGATTGGTTTTGGCAATGGAATGTATAATCCTTTCTTCTTATTTGTTGGCTTGGCTATGACACATGGGGTGCAAGATTTGATATATCTCTCCACATCCTTTCACATATGGGGCTAGTAGAAGTGTTTTTGAAGAATTTCCAATGTCTCTTTTATACCAAAGTGTCCAGCTGTCCTAATGAAATGTGCTTCCCATATCATGTTCTATTGCTCTGAAACTGGAAAATAGATGTGCCCCATATGATATATGACATTATCTTGAAAATATAAATTAGAAACATGTTTACCTTTTTGAATCACTTGATATGTATTAGCAAAGGTAGGATCTGCTTCATACAAAGCACCCCAAGTGGCAGTCTCATGTCTACACAAGTCAAGAACTATTGTGAGTGTAGTAATTGGTGGATGACTCAGATAATCTACAGTTGTATTTGAGTTCCCTTTTTTGTGTTTGATTATTAGATGGAATTTATGAAGATATGTGGCCCACTTTTGGTGCCTCTCATTTTGTAGTTTTCTCTGTGTCTAGATGAATTCCAATGGTCTGTGGTCGGTGTGGATGACCGTCTCTTTTCCCAAGATGTAGTGTTTCCATTGTTTGTAGGCTTACATAATGGCATATAGCTCCTTATCATATGTCAGATATTTCCTGATGGTATGAGTGAAATTTTCACTATGATATGCAATAGGATGGCCATGTTGCATGATGACAGCTCCCATGGCATATTTAGATGCATCTGTCATCAACTCAAAATGTTAATGAAAATTTGGAAAGGTAAGAATAGGGGCTGAACAACTGTTCTTCAAATTATCAAATTCCATTTGTTGTATTTCAGCCCACTGAAATGTAGCTTTAGCTCCTCCTTTAGTCACTTGGGTTAGTGACCAAGAAACATGTGAAAATCCAAGAACATACCTACGATAGAAATTTTCAAGACCTAAGAAGCTATGAAGTTATGTGAGGGTCCATGGTATGGGTCATTCTTGAATAACCTAAATCTTTTTTGGATCAACATGGATCCCTTCCTCATTCACAATGTACATGAGGTATTAAATTTTTGTGATACCGAATGTGTTTTTGTTGAGATTTGCATACAAGTTGTGCTATTGAAGAGTTTGAAGCACCTTACGAACATGTTGTAAAAGTTCCTCCCATGATCTATTGTAGATGAGTATATCATCTAGGTAGACAACCACAAATGAGTTGGTGAACGTAGGATGTCATTCATCATCCTCATAAAGGTTGCAAGTGCATTAGTTAAGCTAAAAGGCATAACCAACCATTTAAAGAGCCCCTCCTTAGATTTGAATGTAGTCTTCCATACATCAATGGGATCAATGAGAATTTGGTGATAGCTAGATTTGAGATCAATTTTGGTGAAGAACTTTTCACCATGGAGTTGGTCCAGCAGGTCATCAATCTTGGGGAGAGGGTAGTAGTTCTTCACAGTGATTTTATTCAAGGCTCGATAGTCAATGCAAAGCCTCCATGTTCCATCTTTCTTTGGTGCTAAGACAATTGGGCTGCCACAGGGTGAAGAGCTTGGCCTGATGTGACCCTTTTGCATCAATTCTTGAATCTATCTTTTTATCTCATCATTCTCTAAAGTTGATCTATGATACATAGGACTATTAGGCAAAAGTGATCCTAGGATCAAATTGATAGAATGTTTTACCTAGAAATGCAGTGGAACTCCTGTGGGTGACTTGAATAAGTCATCATATTCTCCTGTGATTCATCCTATCTACTTTTTTTGTTGTATTGATTGTGTAGCTAGGATAACAACATCAGCCTTCTTGGATTTCTATGGCTTGACCACCATGAGAACAAATTGCTTTGTCGTCTCCACCAATTTCTTACATTGATTAGCACTGATTAGGGGGACATATGTGGGAGGTGGTACCTCTAGTACCATATAACACCATGTTCCAAGAGTGAGGGTGATTCTTCAAGTTCATGATTCATAGATGCCATATCACTCATACATGAACAACTGACCAAAGAGTACATCACAAACATCTAGATTGACCACATCACACAAGACTTCATCTTGGAAAGGTTTTATTGCATATGAAAGAAGACATTGATGGGTGACACGGAGGTCTCTCCTTGGAATCAACCATCCAATACTATATGGCTTTGGATGAGGCTTCATGGATAGATTCAGACTTTTCACAACTTTAGCAGAGATTAAATTCTTTTGACTCCCACTATCAAGAATGAAATTTAGAGGCTTACCTTTTACCCATAATTTGGAGTGAAGAAATCTTTCCTTGTCATCTAGCCTTTCCTCATGGGTTTGTGATGAAGAGATGATGGTGTCAAGCTCAGTGTCTATAATTTCTTCTTCATCCTCTTCGACTATGGGTTTATGTATGAGACAGAGTAGTAGATTTCAAGTATTATGACTCAGAAAGTAGTGACTTGATGGCTCAACATTCTTCTTTAGAGTGAGTTTTAGTTTTTTGATAATCACACCATTTTCTAGCCTTCCCCTTCTAGGATTTATTATCTTGAAACTCATTTTTCTTCCAATTTTGGACTGATTTTTTACCTTCCTTGTCACTTTTCCATTTTGAAGGCTAATTCTTCATATTCTTTCTACCATGCTTCTGCTCAATCTTCACTATGAATTTGTATGCCTCACCGAGGGTTTCCATATTGAAGAGTTCCTTTTCCCCCTATATGTACAATTGTAGTCCACCACGATATTTGAGAGTCTTATGTTTCTCACTTTCTTGGATGCCCAATATTGTAGACAAAGAATGAAAAATATTTGTGTAATCTTGAACAGATTGGTCCTTACCTTGGCAAAGTTGTTACCATTGTATGTACAGATCATCATATGCTCTAATGGGATAGTATTATTCTTTCACCAATTCCACAAAATCATCCTAGGTAGGTTCCACCTCAAGGCTAATTTCATCTATATTGAACCTATTTTTATACACTTCCCACCAGTTTTTCATGGGTAATGATGCTTTCAAAAGAGCAAAAGTGATATTTTCTCCATTGCTGAATTTGTTTTCAAAGAAGTAGGAAGACAATTGATCTAACCAATTTTTACTACATCAGCATTGATTTTGCCTTAAAATTTTGGAATATCAACATTCACCTGAATGTTGAAGGGTGTTGGGGCACTGAAAGGATGTTCCATAGATGAGGAGCTAGAAGTACAATTGAGGAGCTAGAATTTTCCATTAAAGTTATTGAAGAATTTGGGAAAATTATTATAGCATTTATGCTTGTTTCCATTAGAGGGCTTCATTCACCATTTCCTTAAAAGGATCATATGTCTTAGTGTCTTCCACCATTATAAGTCATTTAGAGTGAATAGGTGGATATTTTGGAAGCTCTATTGTTTTCCACCCAAGCTTCTTGTAACCTGACCTCATCCTCAGGATCATACACTCTCAAGACAAACCACTCTGATACCACTAATCTAAAACTTAGAAGTTCTAGTTTATAAATATCTCAAGAACAAAGAAATAACTTAGTATCAATGAATTCTCTGAGAAGAGATGTATTATTACTCAAGATCATAATACAACTATATGCTTATCTCTAGGAAGAGATGTCTGATTTTCCATTTCTAGTTACATATTTATTTATACCTATTTTGAAATTAGGGGGAGGATGTGGAAGTTCACCAATCTTGAGGGATATTAAGTGGTTCGACTTCCACACTTTAAAATAATACAAAATTTGAGGAATTACTTTTTTAGACTGCACTACTAAAATTGAAATTTGGGGCACTTCCATTGGGTTTTTAGGGATCAAACTTCATTGAGCAGATCTCAATTCCATCTCAAGATGTTCCCCTCATTCTTATCTTTCCAATGGTTCAAATGGCGAGTTAATTTGAGATACAGTGCAAAAGTTATGGCTCCTGGAAGTTCCATCATCAATTGGGGTGGAATTTTCACCCGAATTATCACCTAAATTGCTACCCAAATCATTGAATGATTAAACTAATGAGTCATCATGAACTCTTATGGTGTATGTAGATATGTAAGGTATGGTTCAATTAAAATATTTTAATAATTTTATGGAAGTGTATAGGGGTCTAAATGAAGTCATTAGTAGTTCCTAAGGTTTTTTCATATGTATTGAAATGATATTTACCTGAAATCCCATCTTGACATCATGTATATGGTCTAAAAGGAAAATATTTGACCTTAAATATACGTTACTTGACCTTGAAATGAAACTAGACTACCATCCATGTATTTAAGAACCTTCATGAACTCCATTAAACCATATCCTTAAGCGTTTCATGCAATAATGACCCCATTTTTACAAAAGTCAACACTAAATTACCACCAAATGGTCCCCACACATGCCAAAATATACCTTTTCAACTCCCCCAATTCATAGCATGAGATTTCATACATCACTTGAATATTTTTTTACCTCCTCCTATGCACCAATAATGGATTATGGTCTAAAACATGAGAAAACATATAGAATTTGTAAGTTTCAAGAGCTTTTTGAGTGGTATAGATCCATATAGTATGGACTAGCTCAGGTGGAGTCAGGGGTCTATAAGAGCAGTTCACTACTAGCATGTGTGGAATAAAATAGACAATTTTAGTTCTTAAGGAGCCCAAAATTGATTCATCTCCCCCATCGAGCTCATTGGTAGGCTTGGAGAGCACTTCAAGTTTTTGCTCAATCCATACATATGTTGCCAAGAGCATGAAGGTGCCAAGGTAAAGTTATTGGAAATTATAAAACATATGAAGGTGAAGTCTTAGAGAGAATAAATCACAAAAAAACCTAAGTCCTCACATGAGGGTGACATCATTCTAAGGGTGTTTCCCTAGTCTAAATTGCATACTCAGTTTAACACAGACCTTATATGTGACTATGTAAGTGAAATCTGATGGTAAGGTTAATAGAGATGAGCCTTAAGGTCATGATCATGATTTTAAACATGATGAATGAATCCTGACCATGATCCTATAGGAATATAAAATTACTACTAATATTTTCATGTCAATTATTTCAAGCCTATGCACTAAATAGTGATGCTTTAGGTAGGACAAAAAAGTGAGTATAGGCTGGTGAGTTGTATGAGCACATAAAAATACATTTAGATCGTGGAAATAGTTTGGAGAGGGTTTCATCATAGTATGCTAACCATATATTCACCTATAAATTAATTAAGACCCTAAACACCATTTTGGGTTTGTGAAGCCTTGGCCCTTCTCATTTAGGTCTCAAGACCCTACCTCCACCTCATGACAAGTCCAGACCTTTAAAAAATTTCAATGTAATGTAGTATGTATGGGAGGATATTTCAAGAATTTGAGAACACATTTAAGTTAGGGAACTATAATGAGTTAGTTCATAATGGTTTTATCCCTTCCCCAAGCTCCATTTTCCTAAGCAGGCTTATCGAGCTGCATCTTCAAGAACTTGTACCTTTCATATAAGGACATAGGCCTAGGGATATTAGGGAAACTTAAGTACCCATATGGACTCAAAATACATAAAATAATGAAAGGGATTGAGGGGGTTTATTTTATTAACAAACATTAAGAAGTTAACCTGCTCAAATTGCTTGGTAGAAAGTTCAAGGCACACCTTCTAACACTCCTATCTCTATACATGCTTTGTATGGGATCCTAAGTTGTTTAGGAGATATAAGGGGTCAATGGGATAAAGGTTCGTGGCAATAATTTTTTATTTGTATCTCCATACTACATGAACCATCATTAAGATGGTGGACCTTCAAAACCCTTCATAAACGTTGGATGATACACAATGACATATTTATGCCTCTAAATGCATTCAAAGGGAGTATTTTGGATATGAAATGGTCCTAAAGGTCTCCTTAGGTATTTTTATCACTCAAATGACTTGTTTATTTGCACATGTAGGGGTTATGTTGTAAGGTTTAGGCCTAAGAAATTTACTTTAAGCATGTATGCAAGGATTTGAGAAGAATTTGAATAAACCATGAGTTTATAAGTGGAAAAAGGGTCGTAAAGTCTCAAAATAATCTTATATTAGTCACCCATAGGAGCATCCATAATTTTTAACCCTTGAAGACAAGGCTTGGGTGTCTAAGTGAGATACACTATTACATATCATAGAAGGTAAATATCTTGATGATTCCAACATATGTAATCTAAGGGGTATCAAAGGTAATATTATTTTTAGGGGTGGTTGATAGGGGCCTCACACTCTAGGTTAAGGACAAAACTTAGAAACCCTATATTTAGACATATTGGTATAACACTTCCATTGAGATAATGCCACTTAGAGGCCATAACAGAGGATAAAAAGAGGATCAAATAATACCTCAAAACTTCATAGGAATAATCATTAGGTTGTTTAAGAGCTTTAGGTCACTCTATATTTCAAGGGAGGTACCATAGCTGGTCATTTTAGCTTGAAGACACCTAGAGACTACACATAATGCATGCTTCTCACCCAAGAGGCAACTTCACATGTTCACAACGATACAAAACTTCTGTATGGGAGTCTAATCACTTTAGGAGAGGTGAGGGACTTTGTCTACAAGAGTTTAGTGGAATTATTTTATATTTTAAGGCCCTAACCTCTATAAACCATCATTAAGAGTCCCAAGCACTCTTAAACCTCCCTAAAAACCTAATAAGGACTTGATTAGAGAGATTTAATAAAAACATGTATCCAAATTCATAGCATCCACTTGAAAAACACTTAGGTAATATTGTCCACTCATAAGAGGCCATGATCATGGTACATAGTTATACGGATAGTGTACAAACACCTCTAAAAACTAAAAGTTTTTAGGGTTTTGAATAGGAAATAAAGAGCATAATTTGATCAAAATTTACAAATAATTGGAGGTGTTGGTTTTATGATTTTTTCACTTCCTAAAATCATGAAGTTTTCACCTACCTACTTAAATTTCTTTTGCCAAACTTCACTAATCATCCAGTCTGCAAAAACTAGTCAAGATAGCCTAATCATGGAAGAAGGGTAAGGTTGCAAGTATGGGGTGTTTGGAAGGTCAAAATATTGATTTATATGGTTATTTAAATCACTTTTAAATCATAATTATATATCTCTAAGGTCTGGTTCAACTATCATAGTCACTGAAATAGTGGATGGATTGAAGACAAGGTTATTAGCCTATCAGGGCTACTTAAACAATAAGATGAAAGTGTTAATGGGTGTAGAAGGCCATTTTGAAGTTAATTATCCATCATAAAATATATATAACTACCATTTAAAATGATAAATCCCCATGACCATGAAAATTATAAATAATTTGGGTAGTTTCTTAAACATGGTCAGCTTGCAAGTATGGGCGACCACTTAGTGACTCATGGAAAAAGCCCTATTAAGCCACTTTCAATGTTGGTATCTGATGAAGGGAGAGGTAATTGGATAATTTTTGCATGAATTGAATATCTATTTGTCAAAATTTACTAAAATAAGACATCAACACTCAAAATAGCTCATTTAGGGCACCTATCCACTCAAGCAATACATAGGGGAGTGAGGGAGACTGTTGTCACTATTGCATCATTAGTATGACCTCTTCATGACCAATTATACACCAATATTTATTTCTTTCTCTATTTTTACAACCCTATATATTTATTAATTGAGTCTTTTGTTCTCATCCCTTGGTTGGGTGTATCAAAGCTCTACCAAAACTATATCTTGCACCTTGAATCAATAGATAAAATATTGTTGCAGACTTCTTCATTAGCATTAATGTGTGTTATGATTATTAATTTTGAAAAAAATATGAATTTTATCTTATTTTTAGGTCGTCTCTTTCACCTAGTGTTATGTTGTCACCATATACAGGTCATGTGAAGTGTTGATAGGTGGTAGTTGTGTTGAAGGGTGACTTGATTTTAGTGTCTTATGCAAACCTTAATTCTTTTGCCTTCAAGTTAGAGACCTCCCACCTAACCTCCATATGAAATAATCATTTTTATTATTTTGTCAATAAGTGTGGTTAGTTACATGTGTTCCATTAGATTCACAAGTGTGTTTAAAGATTAGTTAAGAGAGGATAAGTGAAGATTGGTGCATCACCACCCCTCGTATAAGTTTTCCTTTCAAGTTTTCATCCTATCTCTTTTCATATGATATAAGTAAGTCTTAAATAAGATTTTAAGTTGATATATTAGGGTATCCAACCCCATAAGGTATAGGGTTTTTCTAACTATAGGTAACCCATAACTTTTAGGATAATCCTTTGTTAGTCCAAGTTTGAAGTAGAATTGAACAATCTCCTTCAAAAGGTGAAACTTGGGTTGCTAACACAACCCTATCAATCTCTATTATAAAAATTTACTTGTGGAAACCCTATAACCATGTTATGATGACTGAGTTTCTCTAGGTAGAAATAGATGATATGGCTAAATCCTTCATGCCATAATTTGCTCACCCCATTTAAATGAGTGAGTAATGGAATAGAGGGTTGATTAGGATCAAATTTTGAAAAACTATACAATCATTACTGGTAATCCACTTTCTCAAATGCAATAATGGAGTTACTATATTATTCCATAATAACAATTGAATTGTGTGTGAAATAAAATATCTTACTCAAACTAATGTAAGTGATCTGATAAATAGATAGGAGATTGGTGGATAAAGAGGGAAAACATATAACATCATTACATGTTCCATCTATCACTTTAACATATCATATCCCACTAACTTCTACATAAATATTGTCACCCAATAGGACAAAAGGCATAAAATAAAGCTCTAAGGATGAGAACATGTTTTGTGATGAATCCATGTGGCATGCTACAGAAAAATCAATTAACCATGTGGAAGGTTCGGATGTAATTTCAACAACTGATTTTACTTTATCTTTTCCCTTTTACTATCTTTCACCTTAGAATAATCTTTTGTCGATGAACTCTAATTAGAATAATCAAGAATAATATTGTTGTGTTTCTCAATCATCTTATTCAGTTAGTCAATCTACGTCTTCATGCATTTAGATTCATCATACATATAATTCTTCTAGTAGGCACATGTGATTCACTCTTTCTTAAGTTTCAAGTTTGAAGAGGACTCTTTTGATGGTTTTTAATTATCATCAAATTTTTGACCCTTTATTTGCTATGGGTCCTTCTTATACTATTTATTAGCATTTGATTTCTAACCCTTTCTTTGTTATGGGTCCTTCTTTTTCTATTTATTCTATTTGATTCTATAAGCCTTCTATTTTTCATGAATCACAATTAAGGCATGCATTTTAGATGACTTCAATTTACCCATATGAATGATCTTGTCTTATTTTCAAGTTAAGACAATAGCAAATTCATCCAAGGATGACATGGTCCATGTATCTATAAGGGCACACTTGGTGGCATGTAAGGTAGAAATTAAGATAAAAAAATCATATCCAAATTTGGAAAGGATGTAAATAATCAATTAATCATCCTTATTTTTAATGCCACATGGTTTTAATTATAACTTGAGTGATTTGAACTTTGTGAAGAAGTCTTGTATAGTGTCAAATTCACCTGGGATCAAACTGATGATCTTATTATCCAATTCATGACCCCTCATTATTTCCTACTTACCAAATATTTTTTTCCAATGTTGTATATACTTCATTAGGAGTAGCTACATATTCAATATGAAAGAGCAAGTTGGGAGATAGATAGGCATAGTAGAGCATAGGCTTCGTCACTTCTATTAAACTTCTTCACCTTCTCTACATCAAGTGTCAATTATTTTACTGTACCCATCATGATTATGTGTAAGTCTTTACTCATAAATAGTATTTTCACTTTGAATTTCCATTCGTGATAGTTAAACGGTGTAAGAAGCAGAATTGAAATCACATCCATATTATAGAAAAGGAATTGTGTGTTAAACTATGTATACTAAAAGACTAAGAATGTGAAACCAAATGAATATATGAAGGTTAAAATTAACAAGGATTAGAATATCACCAATTTATATATCTCAAAAAAACTCTCACTTTTTAAAAAAATGGCACTTAAAAAGGAGTTAACGACTGAATGTTATGTGCATTTGAAGTTTTGGATGGTAAGGACAATCTCCACTTTAGAAAGATTGAAAATTTTGGGTTGAAATTATTGGGAATCAACTTCCCCAAGAAAACCATAATCCATATTCAAACAAAATTTAAGCACTTTTGTGTTAGAAGTCACCAGAGGTTTAAATCCCATGTGACTAGGGGTTAAGACCTAAAATGGGTGTTGCCTCCCCCTTTTGATTAATGTGTGAGTGATGTCACCCCTAAAATGGCTCCATTTCTAAAATTAATAGTGAAACTTTCCACTTGATCAAATTTTAAATTCACTTGAAAGTAAAATATTAATACAACAAAGAAAAATAAGGTGGTTGAAAATTGGGGCCTACTTAGGCAGGTGGAAGATTACACCTACCCTACACATAGGTGTGTCAGATTCTGAGAATGTGTGGAGTAATGGTAGGATCCAAGGGAGTAATTTGAACATTATCATAATCTAAATCATGATTGATCATGTGTTAGGTTCTACCAAACCTACACATAATGACCCAAATGTCCATGATGAACATCATGTTTGAAGAGCTTCAATTTTCTGCCTATTCCAATGTTAGAAGGGATTCTAGTTTCCATCAAGGTAAATGTCTGAAGAATTGTATTTATATTAATATTAAAGTCTAATGAGCATGAAAATTTCATCAAATGTTGATTATCTGACTAGGCTTCAATGCATGATGACCCTTGAATGTCTACCTTGACCTTTAAACACACCAAAAAAAGTCCACCAACTATTAAAATTCCCTGTGAGGGTTGGAAATTCTACTGAGTTGAAAAAACCTCCAAAATTTATATTTTTTATGACTCCTCCAAAAACCATCAAATACCCATTGGGTATCTTAACAAACCTAGAAAACCCCATAAATGGTTTTTCCTCAAAGTCAATGAATGTATGGATTTTTGACTAATTAAAAAAATGCCTTAAAACCCTCCAAAAATGGCAAAAAAATGTCACAAAACTAAGTCATGTTTATAAATTTTTGGAGGATTTTTGTAACTTATAAATCCGATGTCATTGTTTGTTTTTCACTTTGAGACTCCAATATGTAGATTTGCATGGATTTTTGAGAAACCCCACCAAACCCTATAAAACTAAAATAAATGAAAAATCTCAAACAAACTAAAATGTTAGATCTTAAAATATAATAAATCACATTCATATACCATCTCATATCTGATACCATGTGAGATTGGGCTACAATCAAAGATTGGACTAGACAGGGTCAAATGCACAAAGCTTAATTTTTATGGAGTAGTAAAATCCAAAGAATAACTCAACAATAGAAGAAGCTTATTGTCACAACCAAAAGTTGTATTAAAATTCATTCATTCATTAGCCAAAAAGTACATAGCAAGGTACATTATATATTGAAGAATTAGGTCACCCAAAAAAGTAATTAACTCACCTCACAATTAGAAATGACTTAAAGTACATTTTCCCTAATAACCTATTATTAACCTAAGCAAGTAAATTAGATTGTGTAGGTAAAACCACATAGTGGGAAAAATATTACACTAACAAATTTTTCAGGTGGTGGTATTTAATGGAGTAACATTGGTATAAAAATTAAAATATCATAATGTAAAAGTTTTTATGAGTGATTATAATCTCAAATATGACATGTTTGGTTTGTCAATAGGTAATTTTAACATCATCTTGGGAGCATAATGGATTCACTCATTAGAAGAAATCCTATGAGATTAATATGAATTATGGATGCAATTCATAATAATAGGGAATAAATACACTCTAAAAGGCATGAAAATAAGACCCACTCAACTTGTTAGTTCTCACTAGATGGCTAAGCTAATAAAAAGTGGTTATTTAAGGGTGGTGACTCAGTTTTTCTTAGTGCACATAAAAGGACAAGGACATCAATGAAATCAATGGAATTTTAGTTGATTCTTCATAATCACTCTCATTTTTTATGATTACTTCCAGAATGCTCACATGATCATGAAATATGAATCATATAAAGTAGTCATCTTCCTAACATTTAGCCACAACAATAACCCTACATGTATAAAATGAAACTTAAGAACATGGTCTATGAATTGATTCAAACAATGGTCATTAATTAAATTTTTAGTAATATTCCTCATTACTATCTATTTTTCAAAAAATATATGTCTTAGAGGTTTTGCAATAATTATCATGAGCTAAACAAACTCACAATCATGAAAATAAATCCCATTCTTGTGATATGAAAATTACTTGATGAATTGCATGAGGCCCATTTATTTATCCAAGTTAGATTAGTTGGATGGTTACCATCATATTTTATTACAAGAAAAATAAATCCATAATATTTTATTTCAAATTCAATACAACCACTATGATTTCTTGGTGGTGTCGTTTGGCCTCATGAATGTTCCATCAACATTCTAGAACCTAACGAACTTGATTTTTTGACCCTATATTTTCAATATCAGATTGATGTTATTTGATAACATTATGATGCATATTAAAAAATGGGAAGATGATATACTACACCTATGTTTGAAATTTTCTATCTCCTTACATTTTCTTGTTTATTTTATTAACTTTAAAGATGGGAAATGGCATGATTTTGAAACATTTGAGAAATCTCCTTTAGAAAAGAGATTTTCCTCTATGTTTGAGAGGGGATGCCGCCCATAGAATATAGGGTTTTGGATTATTTGAGTAGTTTTGATTGGAAGATATAAAAATATAAAATAAAATGGAAATGGAGAAAGTTTAAAATGGAGTAAGATTGGAAGAATATGGAGGTGGGGATGAGAGCCCATAATAGAATAAACATAAAAAACTATTTGGATAAATTGGATTTTGATTAAATGGGTTAGAATATTTCCTCAAACATATGAATTAATAAAGGTTTCTTGGAAACACATAATCTTCTAATAAATTAGATTATTTTTTCCTAGTACAAATCCCACCCTTGAAGGTTTCAATACAAATTTTGTTAACAGTGAATATTTGGACAGCATCATGAAAAATATATAATTTTAGTGTCTCTATCTATCTATGAGTATAAATTTTGATTTTATAAATATAAACCATAAAAAAATAAATATCAATGTATTATCTCACACATTTTCTTGTATTCCATGAACAATTTAAGTAAAATTATGTACAACACATAAAAGTTGTAACAATCCCTCTCTTAGGGCTAGGATAAAAGTGGACCAACCCTTGTATAATGGAAATATTTACAATTTATAACATATAATATAATGGAAATAATCTTTCATAATTTTTAAATTTATCTTTCCAAGATACCTATTCTATTATTACATTCACTTTTTACTTTCAATAAAGTGACTTAAATATTACAAAATGATAAGACATTGACTTAACATAGACCCACAAAATTATAAATGGCAAACTTACATTTTAAAAATAAATAATTGAGTGGGATCACCAAGATTTTCCAATGGTGGGTAAAGTATATAAATACATTTATTCATAGTCCGACCATATAAGCACCACACATTCATATTTCAAACCAGATCCTTTAAAGGAAACATTACTTGAAATATTATAAGTGAACCTACATAGAAATGTCCTTGAGGATAACATATTTCACATTAGCATATCACTCATTGAATTAAAATCTAACTCTTTGAACAAGAGATAAAATAGATTCAGTATGTAACATACATGATAAAATGGAGTAATTGTGTTTATTATGCATTTGAGATGGTGTTAGTACTACGCTAAAGATCTAGTTTCTCTAAAATGTAAATGTATTGAGTGAGGCATGTATATAATCTTGCAAGGATCAAATTTCATGAAAATAAGACCATTTTTTGAGACTTAAAGGAACACAAAAATATGAAGTGAATAAATCACACCTAACGCACTTGAGGTACTGTCAAAACAACATTTCTCCTTATTTTCCACCAAAATTGGTCTCTGAGGATCAATAGTTCCACACCATTCAATCAATCATTGAATTTATTTCTAGTTATTAAAACGGGAGCCACACTTAAATCTTTGTTTTAAATATAGAGATAGAAACAAGAATCTACACAGTGTATGTGTATTATGGCACATTTTATGGCTTATAACACCTTATAGCTCTGTGAGGCTCGATCACCTAGTTCTAAAGTTATAGATATGTTATTTTATTTTAAAAAATATATATCAATTTTTGAACTTCTAAAATTAAAAAAAATGATCCTTGGGATGAGCATAATAGGTTTAAATTTGAAAAATAATATTTTGATGAATATTAATTTTCTGGGATGTAGAGAATCACACCAAAGGTTAAGATATCTATTTACATTTTACATAAAAAATACCAATATTTAGGCCTTGAAAATTTAAAAAAAAGTGATCCTTGAGATGATATATTTATATCACTTTGATTATGAGCCAAAAATAGATTTTGCATGTAAAATATATGACAAAATGAAAGAATTAACTCTACTACACACTTAAGATGTGAATGGAACCTGATTTATCAATTTGGATATTATACAAAATATGTTAATTTTTTTCCTTGAAACTTTAGAAAAATAATTATCCTTGAGATGATATATTTCCATCTCTTCAAATGAGATCAAAAATAGATATTGGACATGAGAAACATAGTAGAAAACAAAATATTCACACTTACCATGCACTTGAGTTTTAAATGACACCATATTTATACATTTGGATTTTACACAAAATATATCAAGTTTTAGACCTTGAACTTAAAAAATGATCCTTGAGATGAGATATGTCCAATACTTTAAATTATAGAGAAAACAAATTATTGATGTGAAAGATATGAAAAACAAATCTCACATAACACACAATTGAGGTATGAATGGCTCTCTATTTCTTCATTTGGAATTTTCAAAAAATATGTCACATTTTAGACCTTTAAAATTTATTAAAAGGTGATGTTTGATATGATATATTTCCAATGCCTCAAATAGGAGCTAAGAAAGTTCATATCAGAGAAAAAAATAGTTGAATAAATATAATTTTATTCATTAAAGAAGCATGGTAAACCATGGTATTATTTATACAAATGTAATGTATAAGATTATTCCATAGAAAATATGGAGGAAAATATATCACCAAATTTATAAATAGCTATGAGAGTTTCAACTAACTCCAATATAAGATATTAAGTAAGATTTACATAATGTTTTTATACACCCACATATTTATCCATCCATGATTAAATATATTAATTTAATTATTATAAGCACCCCCCACCCCCCCCACCCTAGCACTACCACAAATTCATCATAATCTTGAAAGTACAAGAGAGAATTTTAGAATGCCTAAAACCTATCACTTGAAAGTGACTTTATGAATACATATGCACATTGATCTTGAGTGCAATAAAAAAAATCTAGATATTGTCTTGTTTAACATGATCACATATGAAATGATATTTAATTTCAATGTGTTTCATGCACTCATGAAATATAGTATTGAAAATAAGCTATAAAACACTTTGATTGTTTCAAAATAGAACATTAGTTGAGTCTAAGGTACTCTCGATCTTGCAAGGGTGTGATGTAACTATGTAAATCACATATAGATCCTCCTATAACATGAGATTATGACTCAATATAATAAAAATAAAAATAAATACTTCTTTCTCCCTCGTGAAATTGGACTAGATCTTAAAAATAACACAATTCTAGAAGTGGATTTTTTATCATCAATTGGGTTTGTGTGATATGTATCATGTGCTCTATCAATAATAAATAATCATTATTATTGTATTATTGGCCATACTAGATGGTAGATATAATATAAAAAACTATTCACTTAGATTCTTTCTAATGGATTATCTTCAGTTCCTACATGAAATGATAAATATAGTTGATAGCATAACTGATATCTTGCCTAGTCTTGGTCAAGTACATGAGAATCCTTATAAAATGTTAATAAAGAGTATAACCTAATAAAATTTATGGATTTTATGAGGAATCTGAAGCCTTGTCTCCATAGGTTTTGCCTTCAACTTTCAATCCATCATTCAAAACTTATATAGAATTATCTTTGTATATTTCATCTCAAACACAAATTTAATTTAAAAACTTAGATAAATCACATAAGTGGAATAATGATAACAAATTAGCACTAATATATCAAAAAAGAAGAACATAATAATAATATCCACAATAATAATTAACATAAGAGTAGAATAATTGGTAAATATGATTGAGCTATCATCCTCAATATGATGGGCTAGCCTTCTAGCCAACAACATTGATTTGTTGTGGGTATCTCATTATTCTATATGAATACCCTTATAGGTTTTATCTATCCAAAAACATCTTTTCCATGATGATTTATAATGAAAACATGTCTTTTTTTCACTCATATTTTACATGTCCCATGATGAATATGATATTCGCTAACATGAACATATATACATATAATCAAAAGATGCTACTTTTAGTTTCTCTATAATTATTTCAGATGTTGTTTCCTTACATAGTTTGATTCAATTTTTTTTGCATCTTGTATGCATCCCTTGGCCTTATGAATGTTCAACATACAACATCCTCCTTGTATGGAATCATCTTGCCTTGTGTGTATGTATTTTTTTCTTTTTATGTCTATTTGACATTCATATGTCCCCTTTATTCATACTTTAGACCTTATGTGTGACATTTATACATGCTTTATAACTCTATGTGAGTTATTACATGTCCCTTGTATGTTTCATTTATGCCTTTTTGTGTGAATTTGATTACATTATTTTTAATTTATTCTATGGTGCCACTATACCTATCATGCACTACTAGGTGCCTATTACATATATCTATGGTGTGATGAACATATCATGCATATAATATTTATGTGCTTCAATGATTTATATATCTAAATATAATTATTATGATACATATAAAAGACTTACAAAATATTTTCATGTTTTATACACTACTTCAATGTTATATTCAATTACAATGATGTAATGCAATATTAAAACTTTTCATATGATTCAATGTTACATCTTTTTTATTCCATTATAATTCAGTTATTTAAAATGTTATTACTTGATTACATATATCATAAATGATCTCACTTTTTCTTTTAATATAAATGATTTTAAGTAAATTTCACTCATCTCAAAGGGAAAATATCATAATTGGATTATCTACAAGTTTTCACAAGCAATACATGTTAGATTTGATAGTTTATACAATATACAAAATCATAATTTTTAGATTTTGGGGGCATTCGATTTGCTTATGCAATCCACTCTTACAAATATTTGAGCACATATACACTTGTGTGAAGATAATTACAATATTACCAAAAAAATAAAAGGATAAAATTAGCACTCTATACAATACATGTGGAATGATATGCATCCATGTACAAGATACCACTTAGTAAAATTTAGATTTCTATGTTTCAAGAATTTATAATTCGACTCTATATTTGTATGTAGTAGTGTGATTTGTATTTTTTCAAGTGGACCACATTTGAGCTTAGTGACACTTCATGTTTAGGTTGAAATTTAGTGAGCCAAATTTGAGCTTAGTGACATTCCACATCCTTGTTTCACTTTAGTAAATGTTGAAATTTAGCGAGCCATATACTAGTTCCCATCTCTTTCTATTAGTTTAGTAAGTGAGCCACATTTGAACTTAGTGATGTTCCACATCCTCATTTCACTTTAGTAAGCCACTTCGTTGGTTCCCACTTTTTTAAAATCATTATATATTACTCTATGAGGGTTTTAGAATATAATATTTCCAACTAAAGCATCATCATAGATTGTTCAAATTGAGTCTTAATCACTTTCAATTTACCATAGGTTCAAGAATTCTCCACATGCCTCAACAATGGGGCATGTATATCTCTATGACAAATAATAAGTGTGTATACACACTCATGTATCACATTTTCTTTACTCTAGTGATTTTATGCATCACTGGAGTAAAGGTCGGTGAGGGGGGTAGAGAATGTAGATACTAAAATTTAATCAATAGATTCTTGATAATGTTTGTCCCTGACACCATTACCTTTCTTAATCAAATAGCCATTATGATAGCCCATAATCTCTAAGGAAGCCTTAAAAGTATCATAATTATTGTTAATATCTCTAATATTTTCTTATTCATAGATATTCATAATATATGTCACTATCACTTTGGTTTCAACAACATTTGTCCCTTATAGACAAGAGGGCACTATTAGACAAGGACATACTACTTCTTTGTCATGTAATGTGTCTTTATCCACTATACTCTAATAGTCATATTTTCAAAATTACATGCTTCATAATATATATCCCATGTAAAAAAATAGCCAATTATCCAAAATATTCAAAATATTTACCTATAAAATCACATCAAGGCTCATGCTTGAAAACACAAATTATTTTATTAGCTCTAAATAACAATTTAAATCATCTATATTTTAAGTAAAGACTATTATTGCAATTTTATGCAATACCACAGTTCCTAGCCAAGCCTAATATTTTTTATTATAGGTTAATGGCATCATTTGTCGATCATTTTAATCAAATCTTACTAGTTTCATTCATATTATATTCCTTATAGTGAGAACTACATTGGTTTTAGGTCCACTTGGACTCTGTAGGCAAAACTCAGTCAATAAAGGGTTTTTAGAAGATACCTCATCCATATCCCACTTCCCCACTTTTTCCTCTTTTGTATTTGATATTGTATTGTGTACTTGTGTAGACAAGGGGTTTGATTTTACAAGCCATCCAAGCATCCAAATAGGCTCTATACAAAATCAAATAGTTTAAAAACATGTGTGAACTAGTCTATATTTTTAGATCTAGCACACATACTACCTAGACAGAGTTGCAATAGCATATAATAATGCACTATGACCTTGTTTATGTTCTACGTCCTTGTCTGAGAATATATCTAGTCATTATTTTCAATTAAATTTATGTTTTTAGTTTTCTATATATACTTATAGAGAGTCACAATCAGTGAATGAATAACATTGTTTGGAATAAAAATGTTTGAAAGGACATCTCTCTAACCCTAATTTCTATATTTATTAATTTATAATATATGTAAATTTTGTAGATATATGTATTTATGGTATTTTTTATTATTTAACCTCCTATATCAAATTTCTAATTAATTCTAGTGTAAATAGGTTCACAAACCAATAGATGTATTCATTCATACTATTCATTTTAATTTTTTCCAATTATTTCATTGGTTAGATTATTTGTTTATTTATTTATTCAGACATTTAAATATACTTAAAAAATCACTTATATTTGAAATAATACTCAATATATTGACATAGAAGCATTGTCAATCTTTTAGGGGCTATTAGTGGAAATCAAGCCATTGTTATAATACTCAATATATTGACATAGAAGCATTGTCAATCTTTTAGGGACTTTTAGTGCAAATCAAGCCATTGTTAGGAGACTTAGTTTTTCTTATTTTGTAAGTAGTTGGATTTGGATTTTGATGTAATTTAACCTCTCTTTGCTTTAGAATTTCATAATATTTTAAAATTTTATATTAGCTTTGATCATAAATTTTAGGCAGCATGGTTATCATAGCAAAAATAATATCCACTCTTGTTTGATTTTATTTTATTTATATGCATACACACATTTTAAAATGGGGTATTATGTAAGTTCTTAATTTTTGTGCAATCCTTCTAATTAAAATATGGCACATGGATCATTAGTTTAGATTAGGTCTTTTATTAAAACTTCATATTGTGTTTTTATATTTATATTATTTTCCATGTGATTTTGGGTTATTCATATTATTTTAATTATCTTTCTCATCTGTGTTTTCTAAGTCTTGGGATCTCCTTCTTTCTTCCTCTTATTTTGAATTTGTCTCTTTTTAGTATCAAAATAATTATAATACTAAATTGACATGTATATAAATGTTTCAATACTAGTTATTATTATTTTGGGCACCTTTGGCCATGGGGTCTATGTTAACATTACATGGCCCGTATTTTGTCAATTTTTATATCTTATCTCTTTGTCAGCTTACACACCAATACATCTATACTATAAATTCAATAAGTAAGTGTGTGTGTGGGGGGGAGGGGGGGGGGAATGCACATGTAACCTAAGGCATTTCATAGACTTTCACAAATAATATAAATCGCATGCACATGTAATTACAAGGATTCTCTTACATTTTTTTATTTATTACATTCTCTATGTATTTTAATTTTACTATTGTATTTGTAATAAAAGAATTCTTAGTGAAAGAGAATATACAATTTTATAATTTCTTTGCATCCCATATCATAAGGATAAAGACTGGTAGTATCACATAAATAAATATAATTGTTGACATGCGTGATTATTGATTTCCAACATATCAAAACATAAGGGGCACCTTAGGTAGACCCTTAAAAAATCAAAACCTCATTTTTAATTTATTTTTAAGGTTTGTTCGAGAATATTATGGCTTGAGTAAAGGAGAAAGAAATTATACATTATTGTACATTAATATGTAAAAGTCGAATAGGATTCAGACATGTAGTTGTTGATATAGTGATTTTTAGAGTTTGAAACTATAAAACCTTATGTATTTTTTATTGGGGCACAACCTCCATTTTAAGGATAAATTATCATATCAAGACAATCTAATACTAGACTATCAACATCAAAAGAGTCTGATACTATGTAAAAATTAATACATCTAAATTATATGTATGGATTTGATTTTGCATTGTCTCAAGAATTGTTTCTAATCATATATAGTTATTGTTAGGATATGGATGAGTCTAAAATTATAATTATATATATATATATATATATATATATATATATATATATATATATATATATATATATATATATATATATATCCTTTTAAATTATGAATCATTCTAAGTAACTTCATTCATCCCCCTTTTAGGCAAAAATTTTAACTTTATTTAATAAATACATTTCTTTTTAATATTTTTATTGTATTAATGAAAAAGCAAATTTTAACGAATGAGTAGGAAAAATAAAGTGAAAGCAATGACTATCATGGAAGCTATCACTACTACTATAGGGGCATCAAATATTAAATTAGAGGTTGTACGAGATCTGCCCTTGGATCTTCTCCCAAAAGGTAATTCATCTTATTCTGATGTTTAACTCCATGATTTTGAAGTTTTAAAAGTATGTGTTGTTGGTCATGCCAAGGATAAATATTTGTAGTCTTGTTTTGTGATAACATTGAATATGGAGCCCAAAGTTATCTCCAAACACTACTCTCCAATGAAAAAAGCTTTAGAGTTTTCTATGAAAGTCTTGGTTGAAATTTTATGGGTATTTGGGAAAGATCCAAAACCATGTATGATTGGATTGATTTCTATTGGAAACTTTTAATAAAAGGAATAATCAGTAGTATGTTTTTTGAAAGAGAATTTTATAGCTTTTTATTTTAATTAAAAGAGGACAAATATTACATTTTCAGAAGTAATCCATATTATATGGGCATAACAAGATTTTGATTTTTGAACCATTGGTGTATTGATAATAACCTAATGAAAGATATCTAATCCAAAAACAAAAATGCATAGAACTTCTCATCTCTCTTTTATTTTTTAAGATGAAAAATCTTTGTCTAGCATTAGTGTCACTTGGGGTTGATTCATTATAACATTAAATCAAAATTAATTTTTTTATGTACGTATATTTGGAAAAAGGTTTTATTTACACCTTTGATCTAAATTCAAAAAGATGGTTGTATATGTAAAATATATATTCAGAATAATTATCTTTTAAAAATTAAAATGGTTAAATATAGTCACTTTGCTAAGTATTGTTGAAAATATTAAAATATGTTTCAATAAATCAAACACCTTCAATAATATGTTTTCATTATGTAATAATTAAAAAAAAAACAAGACATAGTTTAAATAATCAACATCAACCAAACTACAAATAATAATAACAATAAAAAAATTTATAGATCTAACAATTTTGAAGTATTAGTACAAAAATACTTTAAAATCACCACATTCAAATATTAAAAAAAGTGAAATACTAACTAATCAAGTTGTTTAAATTGATTTAAAAAATTTATAAAATATTTTTCCACAAATTTTCAAATAAATGATTTTTTTTTTCCATAAAATAAATAAGACTATTTTATTCCATAAAAATTCAAAAATGAATTAAAGCCTTCTTTTAAAGAAGCTTAAAAATGTTATCACTCATCCAAATTTTTAATATGTTAAAAATATTTTTAAAAATTATATACAAGTTTAAATATAAACATTGATCCTTACATACCAAAAGAGTAGATCTCTTTTATATTTATATTTATATATATATATATATATATATATATATATATATATATAAACAATTTAAATATTGGAAGACTATTGTTTATTTTTTATTGTACACTATTTGGAAAAAATAAAGATAAAATTTTCAAATATTTAACTAGGATGTATATATTTAGTTGAGATCATTTTTAATTTTTTATTATACACAATTTGCAAAAAATAAAGATAAAATTTTCAAATGATTAACTAGGATGTATATATTTAGTTGAGGAACAAAAAGTGGGAACACTAAATATTTAGATACTAAGGTAATTGTTGAACAAAAATCTCAGAAGATTTAAACTTAATTTCATTTCGATTGTCATTTTTTCATTTGTATAGACATATATATTTTGATTAAATAATTAATTTTTAAAAATAATTTTAAATAAAATTTTGATTATTATCTATTTTTACGTTAATTTAATTTAATTATAGCTTTTTCTTTGTTAATTATGATGGAAATTTTCATTTCCTCTGTTATACGAGAAAATATCATATTTATTGTACAAATAGATTGAAAAAAATATTAAAAAAATGAGATATATTTATTTATTTATGATTTTATTTATTTAATATAAGATATCATATTTTTCATTTTAAATTTGATTTTTTGAATATTAAATATGGTATTTTTTTTGGGAATCAAATGAAAAAATATATAATTCTATAAAGTTTTGGTTGTTAGTATTGGTTGTTACCATGAAATCTATTTTTATATCATAAAATAATAGAACTAATATTAAAATAAGAAAAAGATAATATAATTTTATAAATAAATATATGTTATATATAATAAAAGTGAATAATTAAATTGTAAAATGTAAATTAATTGGTTAAAAGAAACCCAAAAAAACTTAAAAATAAAAAGAAAAATACATTTAAATTTAAATGTTTGAAATGAAGAAAAGATATAAAATTATTAAAATATGAAAAAAATTATTAACAAAAAAAATTCAAATTAAGATAAATAAATAAAATAAAATCTAAGACTAATAACAATAATTGAATCATTATATATAAAATATTTAAAATGGGAGAAAAATTTAAAATTAAATTGTTCTAAAAAATAAAATATTCATAATAAGGTTAGAAATCATTTATGATTAAGTTGCATGTAATTAAAGTTAGAAATTGATAAGATGTAGTTTGTTTTTGTACTTTGAGATCGTATAAGATAAGTAATAATTATCACACATTGTTAATAATTATAAACTTAGAAATTACATATTATATATTTTTCACATAATTTGTAAATTACATATTGCATAGATTTATATAAAAATATAATAGATATTTATTTGTATGGTTAAATTGCTTAGTATGGACAATATTTATTAGTGATCCATAAATTATAAATTGTATTAACCTCCAAAAAAATGTGTATTGATAAAATGTGTGTATAGACTTTACGATAATTTATGTTTATTATGATGAGGTTGAGAATATAATATTTAATTTAATTGGCCTTCCTTATGTAGAAGGAGGGTTAGTTCAAATTACATTGGTATTTTAATATATATTTCGATATACATGAGTTGAGATGTTGACATTATTTTGAAGGATATAGTTAAATTGCAATGGTGTTTGGATAAAACTATATAAGCGTTTTTCAATGATTTTATTTTTTATCTATCTGATGATGATTCATAAAATGTGAACTATCTGATGATGATTCATAAAATGTGAACGAAAACATCAATTAAAAAATTATTACACTAATATTATAAAATTATTTAAAATAATATTAACTATTAATATTATATATGATGTGTACATTATACGTAATGATTTGTATTTATTATAATTTAGCACAAGAGTTGAAGAATAAGCCACATCTTACTTCCAATAGCGTGTTGGGTAAATCTTTAGGCCGTGGGATTTATTTTAAACTACCAAATCATCAGTCATCACGACGTGCCATAGGCATACATTAATGGTGCATGTGTGGAGAAGTGGGAGGTTACAATAAAAAAATGAAATATAGATATTAATGGTAGTGTCAGTTATTGGGATTGATAATTTTTAATGATGTCAGAGTAATAATATTTTTAAATAATATTTTAATATTTAAATGTTAAATTTTGTATAAAATTTTGTAATTGTTAAGATTATATGATTTTTAAAAGTTTTGATTAGTTGGGTGAGAAATAAGCATTTCAAAAGGGAAAATATTAGATCTCTATTTTTATAAAGATTAATAAAAGTAATAAAATTAGAAAAATAATAAATGAAAACCAACAATAATAATTGAATCAGTGTGTAATTGAAGGAAAACTCAGAGTTAAATGTGCACTCACTCATTAATTGTAATTAATTATATATTGTCTAGAACATAAATAAAGATGTTTTATTGAAACACTTTTGTTTAATTAATAAGAAAAAATAAGACAGCATATTGAAGGAAAAGGTAAATAATTGAAAAAGTTGTTGGCTAATTGATGAGGGTGATGGTTTGTTGTATTATTCACCAAGATAAAAATCTATCTAGATTTTTAATAAAGAAAGTTAAACAGATAAGACAGATTATTCTTTGATTGAGTTTGATAGATTAGATACCTATAATCCTAATTATTTAATTGAAGGAAAACTAGTATTAAATATTAGCTTACTCATTAATAATAATCAATTATATATAATCTAAAATATAGACAAATCAATTATATATAATCCAAAACATAGACAAAAATATTAATATTTATACAATTTTAAACTTTTCAATAAAAAAAAATTAAAATAAAAAATTACAAGTAAAAAAAAATTAAAAATTAAAAACAAATAAAAATAAATAATATTAATAATACATAAATAATAATAAAAAATTAAATATTACATAAAATAATATAAAATCCTAAAACAAATAGATGGATTAAAAACATAAATAAATAAACATTGTTTGTTTTGATTGATTTATGCACACCAATTTTTATTTTAAATTTTAATACTAACGGTAGTGCTTAGAGCCAACTAACAGAAGTGTTCATGTATTGTGACGTTTGACTCTATACATATAAAAAATATATAAACGCGCTTTCAATTTTCACTCTGCATGTAATGACATATATTTGTGATGAACAACTCCAAAAATTCTACAGAATGGACCGCCAACTCTATGATAGACTCGTAATAAATTTAAGCGTGGAGCCAAATCTAGCGAAGGAAGCCCTAGCCTTCTGGCTATATTTAGAGGAAGCAGGGTGCCCTAACGTCGTCAGAAAGCTAACGGATTGTTCAAACCCGGTCCTCAAATTGCGTGTGAAAGAGGCACACCTCTGCATTCTGTACATTCATTCCAACGGTAATGGCACCATTGACAGTCCTAATAATAGCACTGCCCCTATATTTAACTCTTTGACACAAAACCCCATTAATTTAGCGGACCACGCAGCTTTTGCATGCTTTCACGTACGGAGAATTCTTGCCGACACATGCCAGCGCATCATTGACGACTCTATTTCGCCACGTGTCAAGTCCGCATATGATGAGGCACTTAGTTTCAGCCCACGTGTCAAGCCTTCACATCAACAGAAAGATATAGAAACATCGTCGTTGTCCACGTCAGCTGATGGATCGTCATCCCGCTGTGCGTCTGGCAGGAACCGTCAATATCCTGGAGTACTGACGTGGAGGTCCATAACTCCATGTCAGCGGACCCCTTGTCCAGGATATAATCAGATTTCTTCTAATAAATTTTATCCAGCCCGAGCCCCAACTAACCCTAATAATATTCCTAGGGTATCTAATATGATAGAAGAAGATGAAGCCCGTTTGAACTTGGCCACAATACCTGGTAACGAAAGAGCAATGTTCCTAACATTCTCAAGAGGATTTCCCCTACTCGAGCAAGATCTCAAAGACTATTTCAATCGGTACTGTCAACGTTCTCACATTTATTCATGCTATAGCTTCATTCTGTTTGGTTTTGCTAAACTGTATGCCACTCACAAAGGGTTTTTTCCTTGAAAGTTGTGAGAGATTTATTGATGGATGTGATCATATCTTGTAATGTCATATGATTGACATTTGGGATCACATCTGAATATAATGTGGTCTGACATTTGGTAAATGTTGATCAATAAATTTACATACGATCTCATGTAACCAACCTTTTTTTTTTTTTTTGGGATGGGAAGTGTAATATATTTTTAATCTATAAAAATATAATGTATATTTTCAATTAAAAATATTATTTTCGATTATATAAAATATGAAAATTTAATATCTTTAATATATATTAGTGCTTGTATTGATATCGATGTTTTAGGATCTTCAATCTATCGTAATTAAGTATGAATGGGTTAATGCTTCATATACATTAACACATCAAAAAATTAACCAACAAATAAAATATTTAAAAAAATTTAAGTGATTTTTAAAAATTAATTGGTCAATGTTCCAATCTATGAGGTATGTGAGGTTTAAGTTGAGTTATTAGTCATAATAAGTGTACAAAAAACTTGGTAATCGTTTGTATTTGGTGAATGGGCAGTGTATAGTTTTGGGACTAAATGGGATTTGATCATATGATAATCCTTCCTAATTAATATCATATTTGTTTATGTAGTCAATTCAAACCAGGGGTTGTGGAGAGAGTGATCATGTCGTCGTTTAGGTCTGATGCTCAACCACTATTTGCTCGAATCATATTTCAGTCAGCTCATATTGTCAAAACCATTTTGAAGGGGGGTGAAAAGGCTAAGCTTATCATTCGAGGTAAGGATGTATGGGCAAGAGTTTATAAACAGTCCACATAACTGAGGTATTTTTTTTCTTTATCTGTATCTGCATTCTCACATTTTTAGTGATAATTTTATGTTGATTTTCCATGGAAGTAACTTCTAACTACAATATTTTAGATTTTAGTTTCTTCATTGTCCTTCTCTCTTGGAAAAGATATTCTCCAACTTTTTGTGTGGGTAATATCAAGGGATAAATATTATTTCACAAAGCAACATTTGTCATTTTTGGTGAAGAGGCTCTTTTAAAAATATTAGTAATAAAGAAAAGAAAAGAAAAAGAAGACATCAAAAATACATTTGGGTGTTTAACTCTAGTTTATTATTATCATATATATATATATATATATATATATATATATATAGATTGGACAAGAAAATCGAATGTACAATGTTTTCATTTCATTTTTATTTTTTAGATTAGAACTTGTCAGTGCAATATTTCTCTAGATAATTTAGTTTGTGGTAACGAAATGCAAATAATTGATTAACTATTATGGAAGGTCCTCTAGAAATTGCCGCTTGTTCGACTATTGAGTACACTTACCTAGTCGATATTAATTATTTTAATGAATTTAATTTCTCACGCCCTATCTCACTACCCCCAATAAATTTATTTTATAAAACGATCACATATAATGACCCGAGGACTTTAGAATATGAATACACCTAATATACACAGCACAAAATATAAATCGTACCTACCACTATAGGTTTTATGGCTTCTGAGATATTCATTTTTATAATTTCCTTGACCCCTAATTTATATCTAAACTTTAATTTCCTCCACTTAATGATTTGGTGAAAATATCTGCAACTTCATCTTTAGTGTTGCAGTAAACAAGTTGACTTACATCATTTTGAATCAATTATCTAATGTAGCGATGATAAATCTCCACACTTTTTGTTCTTGCATAATAGACATGATTATTTTCTATTTGTATTGTAATTTTGTTTTCACAATAAAATATTAAATGTTGATTTTAAGGAAAATATAAATCACCAAGTATTCTTCTTAGCCATATTCCTTAGTGAGTGGATGCACATGTTGATTTATACTGTACTTATAATGATGAAAATTAAATTATTGGTTTTGTTTTTATAAATGATGAAATAACACTTTGATTCAATGTTGAACACAAAACTTGTAGTAAATTTGTGATCATATGCATATGTAACCTAATCAGAATATGTGAAATATGACAAAGAGATATCACCACACACCATATATTCTACAAAAAAAATTATATTTCCTTTATCATATTTTAAAATTATTCTAGTTGTTTTCCAATGAGGAATATTTGGAGATGACATAAAAATTGAAACTAGACTAATTGCATAAGAAATGCCAAACGTAGTTATATTCAAATAATTAAGAATCCCTAGTAATTGTTTAACTAATGTGCCATCTATATTTTTAGAATCATTACTTGTAAATAATTTCATCCCTATTTCAACTAATGTAGTAGTATTTTTGAATTATTCCATTTTAAATTTTACCAACAAATCATGTGCATACATAGATTGAGAGAGTAGTATCCTTTTACCTTTCTGCCACACTTGTGTACCAATGAAAAATGAAGCAATCCTAGATTGGTCATCTAAAACGTATTTATTAATTTTTCTTATGTCATCAATCAACAAACCACCATTACTTGTGATTCATATTTCATCCATGTACAAAGAACCAAAACTATTATTACATATTAAAAAAATTCTCACATAAATATTAAGTTCAGAGAGAATTTTTTCATTTTCATTAATTTCTTCATTCTCTATATCTTCAATTAATTTTAAAACTAATTCAAAAGTATATGTAGATTCCTTATGAATACCTTCATCAAATACATCTTTTAAAATAATAACCCTCTTCTAGTTTGAAGATCATATAACCTTTATCCACTTGACTATTCATTATGTCAAATGAAGATAAATTCCATACTTTTATTATCAATTTTATTCCTTAGTTCACTAGGCACATGAGCATAAACATTAAGTCTAAATTATCTAAAATATTTGACAAGTTGATTACTACCAAACCATGTCTCATGAAGTGTCATATTTCTTACATATTTTGTTGGAGACCTATTTTGTATATAAGAAAAACTAACTATTGCTTCAACCAAAAGAAATCAAGCAAATTCTTATTTTTAAGCATGCACATAGGTATTTCTATTAAATTACTAGTTTTCCTTTCTATTAAATTACTAGTTTTCTTTTCTACAATTATATTTTTTTGATGTATATATCAAATTATTAATTAATTTTGTAATTATTTCATTGTCACAAAAAAAATGAAACTCTTTTTTGATTTGCTCTCTTGAATTGCATGTTCTAAATATTTCATTTTTTCTCTCTCACTCATTTTCAATGAGGGTTCTAAATGTCTTATATAAATTAAACACCTCACTTTTTAATTTAACGAAATAAACCCAATTTTTTCTTTAAAAATCATCAATCAATATTTTGATCTTATAAAGGAAGGAGTAGGAAATAGGCCAATGACATTACTATGCACCAAATAAGGCTTTTCTCTTGCTCTATATACTCCTTTCTCAAATATATCCCTTTGTTATTTATCATACAATTTTTTTTTAACACACATTTGAATATGAATATATTTTTGTAAGTCTATTAACCATGTCATTTTTTATTAAACCCATACTTTGACAATTAAGGTGGCCAAGCCTTAAATTCCATAATACACTAGTATTGTCATGAGTTAGAACATGAGCATGTGTACTTGTACTTCCCACATTAAATATGTAAAATCATCATTCTAAAATATTTGAGGGAGTCATTTTGTATCCATAGATAAAACCTAAATTTCACTATTTTAAGCCACCTTAAATTTTTTAAACAAGAAAATTTAGAAAGAAAAATTTAATTCCTAAATTTAAATAGGCATCTTTAATCCATCTCTAATACCAAATTCAAATTTAAAAAACATAATGTACACATAAAGATATCCCAACATCATAAAAAAACATCCACTAACATCACCTTCTAATGTTTGTTGTGTGACTTTTCTAACATTGTTGGGGTGTCTTTGCTAACGTCACTTGGGTGATTATTATAGTGTTGCCTACATGACTTTGTTGACGTTCCCTGAGAAACTTTTATATTTTCACCAAGGTGAATTGTATTACATCATTTGGTGACTTTAATTATTTTTAAATGTGATTTAAATTTATTCACTGAATGTAACTTTAATTTTATCGTTAAATATGAATTTAAATGTGAAATTAGGTTTAAATTTACATGTGATATTGGGTCTGATTTTAAGTTGTCTTTAAATGTGACAATAATTCTACCTTTAAGTGTGACATAAGGTTGACTTAGAATGCAAGGATGTTTGAATATATTTTTGTAATTATATTAAAGGATTTAAATAATTTTTGGATAATTATTATTATTTGATCATATTAATTTAAAAAAACATATTTTTATATTATACATTTATAATTATTATATGTATAATTATATAATTCTAATTTTAACATAAATTAAAATGTTAGACATAAAAATAAAAATAGTTTAATTGTCATTTTCTAAGTGATGATTTGAATTAAAAATAAAAATATACAACACAATAATAAAATGAAATTCATGATAATATAATGAAACAAAATTAGTCACAATGTCATGATTCACCTTAGATATTAGGGTCATCATGCTAAATGTCTTAATTATTTTATATTAATGTGATCTAAATAATATAAACTTAGGCGTAATTTAGTCTGTGTAAAATATAAATTATAATTGGAGTAGATAGATATTTTTGTATAAAAGTAGGGCATTAAGTCATCGGCCTTGTCAAGCGATTATGTAGATGTCCAAGTCAAATCTAGACTTATTACAACTTGGTGCAAGCCTTGACTAATCCTAGTGTTCAGCATTCGCCACTCAACTATGATAACATCACTTCACATAAGGCGCAAGCCTTATGTGTTCACCTAAAGTGCAATAAAGAAAGGACCAGGGCCCAAGATGGGCTAGTTGTGCCATGTCACAACTTTATCTTCTAGAGACTTTGGTTATTGTAATGGTGATGGCAAATTCATTGGTGCAAGCCATTATGGGGAGGGTATGATTATTTGTTAGGTGTAAACTTATATGATATGATTATATATCTTCATGGGTGCAAGCCTTTGGTTTCCTTAGCTTAGTATCAGTTAGGCACTCAGGAGGTTCAATGGAGTACTTAGATGAAGTATTTAGGCTTAGGATCATGCTTTGGCATAGGTATCATTGCAAGGCATGGGGTCTTCCCTATACTTATAATAATTCTATATAGAATGTTGATGTTATCATACACTATAAAAACTCCATGAATGGGCTAGGCTAAAAGCTTGTTGGAACTAAATATTCATAATATAAAGCTAATCATTAAAACTATTGCAAAAATCATGTAAATCATTCTCATTCTAAGCCTATAACTATAATCATGTAAACCAGACTAACACTCATTAGATGTAACACCATTCATCATAAAAATAGTTTAAATACATAATATATATTAATAGAAATTGAGAAAATCATTCTCTTAAAGTTGATAAAGGCCTAGAGGCTCACAAGCAAGTTTAGGCACTACAATGAGGAGCCTCAGAGGCATTCATGCTAAACCCTAAGATAAATGGTGAATATAACATTTAGAAACAATCCTATAGAGATTTTCTACTCCAACTCACCTCCCTTCACTAATTGGATTAAGCTGGGATTTATAACACTTAGGAGTATCTTAGTGCCATAGTGAAAGGAGCACATAGGGAGTTGAGCTAGTGTTAGATGCAATCATTCATCTAACTCTACTACCTTACTTCCATCATGTTATAGTTATCCCATGTTCTCACTTACCGATGATGCTTGATTCAGTATGGAGTTGGTTGGCCACCTACCAACTGGTGCCACAAAATGATAAAATAGTAATCATACCAAGTGATTGCCTTATGCCCAAGTGTTTCCTAAGTTGGCATGGATCATATACTTAGACATATTTAGGTCCCAATATTATCCCATACAATATTTTTAGTCCACCCTCAGGCTAGTATTTCAATGCCTCAGGCACTTAGAAATATGACATATTCTCCTCTAGCTCTGTGCTGAAGTCCTCAAAGCCCTTGATGGCAAGCTTGAGTTCTTCAATAGAAATATCAATCTTTGTAAAGGAAGAGTTGAGTACGATTATGTCTATATTGTCTAACTCCCTCCTAAATTCCTCGAGCCTTTATTTTGCCTTCATCACCCCTCCATCTAGGATTAATCCCTAATCAAATTGATAGTAGTTTATACCTTCACCATCAATTCACCCTTCTCCCCCTTTGCCTTTTTGAGGAACACATCTATGATTGATGCCTAGTTATATAAGTTAAAAAATATGGCATCAGCCACATCTATACCCTCTTGAAGTTGTGTGAAGAGGTCTTTCACCTCTTTAATCTTCATAGCTAGCTCTTGTTTTATTGTGGTGCAAGGGTCCTCCTCTTTTGACACCAGCCCTACCTTCAACATTGGGAGAATTTATTCCACTAGTGTGCATATCTTGTTGACCTTCAAAAAAATTGAATTTTTACTGCCATCTAAGAGGGATAGCTCAGCTTCCTTGACATGATCTACTAGTTGTTATAATTTGAGCTTCATGGCCTTTACCTCTTCCTTTGCTTCTAGCGTGATCTTTTTTCCACTTTAAAGTCAAAAAATTGTTGATGACGTTCTTTTGTGCTACTTCAGAGTTCATCTAGATGAGTTCATTGGTTGACTTGACTAGATTCATTTCACATGGGTTTATTATAAGGGAATCATGCACTTCTTCTAGTTGATCTGCACCCAAGATGGCCTTTTATGACACCTTGAAATGAGGCTCATCTATATAACTATCAAAATTGAAAGATAGTTGTTGGTGCATCCTTGTTATGGCCATTTTGAGGGGAATTTACTCTAACATGTAGTAGTCCTCATTGGTCCACCCCTTCTATACCTTTTACCTTAGGCTTGGCTTGATGCCCTCTCCTTCAGTGATCGAAAGCTCCATCTACTCTTCCTTTTCGATGCTAGTGCATTCTTTAGTCCCCTCCTCTGAGGTTTCTCCTCCTTAATCTTGTATGGGTTCTTTAGACTTGTCCCCTTTGTTTACCTCTTATTCTTCTTCATTAGCACTAACTTCACCCTCTTGTGTTTACTGGGTTTCTTCTATGCTCTTTGTCTTGTCTTTTAAGGCACTAATATCACCTTCATTATCTCCAAGTGCCCCTTTACTACTTTAGCACACCTATGGTATGGATTCTTCTGTTGTGCTAGTGGGGGTGCTTGGCATCCCTACTACTTTTTCCGTTGTGGGTTCCATGCTTTTGGCAACCCTCTTTTTTTCCTTTTCCCTCTTGGCCATTTTTCTCCACCTTTCTCTTCTTTATTATTACGGCTATCTTTTCCTCCTCGGCCTTTATTTCTTTGGCCTCAACTTTATCAATCTCCACCTTGGTCATGATGACTGCCCTCATGGCTTCTATTTTTGATCTAGCTCTAGTGCCACCTCTACATTTTCTTTGTTGAGGCTCATTTTCTTCTACCATCTCCTCTTTTCTTGCTCAGATCATGAAGGATGTACGGAGGGCTCTTTCAATGAGGCACTAGGCTCACCTCCAATTTCTTATTCTTGGATGATGTATACTTCCATCCCTCTATATTCATCCTCTTCTTCCTCTTCCATCTCATCACATGCCTTCTTCATTTCTAATTCCTCATGCACCTCTTACACATCCATATTTACCAAGGTTATCGTGGGCATTGCCACTAGCCCCTTGGAATTCTTCTTTTTCTTATCCCTTGGCTTGGGTGAAGCAATCCTTGGCATGAAGGCCACATACTTATTTTTTGGTGTAGAGGGAATGGATTCATCATTGGAGGAGATCTTCAATCTGATGCACTCCTACATCTCCTCAAGTGCCTTCCTATTATTATTTTGGGGAGACTTATTCAATGCTACTAGTGTTAGCTTCCTTTCATTATGAATCTAGAGGGGGAGATCATCATCCTTCTCAGGGTATGTGCCCTTCTTCCTTGGCTTCATCTTGTAGTACAAAATGTGGATGTGCTCAAGTATAACTTCCTTTTGGAGGGAATGGATGTCAGTGTGATTTGAGCCATCCTCCTCATCCTTGGTCACCTTCTCCCCTAGGTGCATGTATTGGTGCCATAAACTACTCTATTCCAAATCTATGGTCTTGATCATGATGTCTAACTATTTTGTATTGGGGATTCTTCAAAGTGTGTCCCTAAAGTATTTAGCTGAGAAGGCATAGGGGAGCCTTAACCAGTCATATTTATTTCCATATATGAGTGTCAAGCGTACTACATAAGAGTGTTTCATTATAACAAAGGTTGTCATCCCAAATAGATTCTGATGGAGCTCTTCAGGAGTGCACCATTCCTCTCTAAATGCTTTGATGTACTAGGCACACCACCCCATCATGTCAGTTTTGTATTTCTAGGAGAAGGCTAGGGGTAGGTGAAGTTTTGATATTTTAGCATCAAGGAGTCTTTATACATTGAGAAGACCCAAATATTATCCTCATCACCTCTAGCACTCCAATCTCCTCCATGATGATTAGGATCAAAATTGATCCCTACCAGAAGGTCTCCTACACTGTATGACATTCTATCACATTCTTCACCATTTCTTCCACTATGAACTTCGTGATGTTAAATTTAACCCCCTACACTATGTGATAAGTGATGTACAGGTAGGCCTTGGTGACATCTTCCCATCGACTACTTGGGTGATGTTTTAAACTTACAAGGCATGTATCGACCCTCTTTTTGGGGTCCTTGATGTCTTTGATTAGGAATTTGAATCCTCCCTTGTAGTACTCCAAGAGTTTTCTAACCCTTTCAACTTTAGCATCATCCTCCATCATCTGGTGGATGTCTGCACCAAAGTCTGGGAGCCTAGTTATTCTACCTATTAGGCATGTTAATATCCGCATATGCCTCTCTGTGAAATAGATGCAATTTCTATGAACATGAGAGAGGAAAAACTGAATGAGTTCTTTTGGCTTTCCAAAACATGGTAATTCATGGAGTTGAGTTGCACTGGTGGCCATAAGTTTGTCTCAAATGAAGACATTAAATAATTCCATGCTTGATTCTATTTTGGCCTCTGTGTCCACCACCTAGTCTTAGGCTAGATATTACACATTTCTTGAAATGAGGTGGTTATATTCCTTGAGCCAACAGGTGTACACAAAGGATGCCTAGCTCTCTCCTACCAATAATTCCTTTGGGAATTTCATCTCCTGGTATGACATTTTTTCAAGCACCTCCAGAGCAACCTTAACGATGCTAACTCCTTCCACTGACTGTGCTTTCTTCTTTGCTAGGATAGCTTCTTCTATCAATCGTGGCCTCTAGGCATCCTTCAATGACTATTGTGGGCTATAACTCATGAATTCCTTCCCCATCCTAAACTGACTGGTGTTGAAATACAATTTATTCATGTCATCAAATCTTATAATTTTTGATGGTGTACCTCACAATCATAAGATTTATAATTATGACTTTATCTCTCAAGTTTCAATTTACATTAATGGTAGCTTTGGTATCACTCCTATTTTATGCTACCTAGTTATTGCACACCCCATGCCTTACACTCCTCTATGCCAATCTTAAATGGAGTGTATTTCCTCTGATTCACTTGTTCACTTTTAGCATCTATGGGTGCTCAATTTCTCACTGTAGTAACATCTTGATTTGGCTTTGGATTGCTGGTTTGGCTTTACTTTATTCCTCTAATTTCAAATTAATTTCAAGTTTTTAACCATAACCAGTTGTCCCCTTGCTACTGTATACCCTTAGTTTAGGTACCAGATTAATTGTAGGTATTTAATGGTATGGCGACACCTAGAATTCTTGGGATTTGCCAAAACCCACAAAATATGCAAAAATTTACTACAATGAACACATTTAATGTAGATATTTGTGCCTCCATCGTCACCTCAATTAATTCTCCTAATGATATTTTAGTGAAGTGACGTGTAGTTCAAATGATCACTTCTCACCTTGCTTTGGGTGGATGCAATCTTGTCCTAATGATGTTTTTCCTTCACTTTTATTTACTTGGCATGACCTTCACCATCCTTATGGAAACCTCAGTACAACACCTCACATGCACATGATTTAGCCTTCACGGTCCCATTTCTTCTTCCTATTATGATTCCATTCAAAACGTGTTTTCCTATCTTGGTCAATTTCTCTATGCTTTTGTCTCTTACCTTGGCTTGTCCTACCACACACAAATCCCTTGTGTTGGTCCTCTAGTGCATAATTATTGAGATGTCTTGCTGGCATGGCATCTTGTGCACCTTTCTTTAATATTATACACATTACAATCTTGTCAATCTTTATTCATCACTTGGTATTCCTATTTTCCAAGTTTGATGAGTTCCATACACCCAGAGACTTAGGTGTCTAGCCATAGGTTCTTAAGAAACAACCTCACTCAATTCACCTGATTGATATTATGTGTGGAAGTGCTGGAACAATCCTCCTATGGGCCTCAAAGTGCCTCACTCTTTGAATCTTGCACATGAATATTTGCTCTGCCTTATGTCTAAATATAGAAAACTTTATGTGCCCATAACTTAGTTGTCTATCCTTAGGTGCTTATAAAGTGTCTGTGCTCGACTCACCTAGCTGGAATTATGCATCAAGGCACCATAAGAGTTTTATTGATGGGCCTCAAGGTGTCACTTATTCACTCATCACTACAACACAACATAACTCAATTCATCAAGAGCTATTTGGCTTGTGCCAAAATTTATTCTAGTCATATAATACCACCGACTCATGACCGAGGAACTAGTGTCTGATGGCACAAGTGCCATCCTACTACCTATAAGGCTTTAATCAGTTGCCATTGAAATACCCATGGATCATTTCACTTGACAATGCATGCAACTTACATGAACCAATCTCTAATATATCATGGATGACATATAGGCCCATCCACCTTATTTGTAGCTTGCCCGAGTGCTTGAGGTACTTGGAGTCATAGAGCAAGATTAATACTCCTTTAATTAGTACTTTGTGCTTGATATATTTGTCATTCCAGAGCTTCTAGTATGCCTTCTCTATCTGATTGTATAAATGTTTGTTTGTTCTTCATGTAATTTGTATTTAAATTTTGTTCCTTTGGTTCTAACATAAGCTTTCTATATAATTGGATTTAGATTAGGGATTTTGAGTGTGCATTTCAATTATTCACAACTTAAAACTCTAAATTCTTATTACATCATAACATCTAGTTAATGCACATCCAAATCTATCTAACTCTATTCTAATGGTTATGCCAAATAAATCTATTTTTCAAGTTTTCCATTTTAAAATGTATGTTTAACATTTATTTGATGCATTTCTAATTTTTTATTTATTTAGTAAAAATTAATAGTTAAATAAATCATTTTAAATGAAGGTGAGAAAAAATATAAATAATAAATATTTTTTATTTAAGAAAAATTACCCATCTTTCATATTATCTCTTCAAATCTATTATCTCAAAATATCTTTAATAAAGAGTTATATCTAAAATATTTCATACCTTACTTTTCATCGGTGCCTCATTTTAAAACTTCATTCCTTCTTATTATTTATCTAAATTTGTAAAATCAATAACCTATTCCAAACCCCTGCTACCTACCGCCCCCACTTCCAACTTTAAAATAAATAAAAAATAAATTAAATTTTATTATTTTTAATTACCTTTTATACATGTTTTCTAAACTATGATTGAAGAATCTTAATTATTTAAAATGTTAAGATGTCTCTCAATTTGAGCATGAGTTATCTTTCTATGTTTATTTCAGAGTCTTCCTAATTACATGTGAGGCTCCTCTTCAATATGTATATTTTTTAGTTTCTCTTTATTTAATGCATTACGAATAAACATTTTAATTTTATAATGAAATTTATTTTATTTAATTGAGTTGAGTTTTTTTAAAAGAAATTAGTTTTCAATAAATGTTATATATTTATTTAAACAATTTAATTTCAAGGTAGTTGGTAAATTTAGTGTGTAGTAGTATATCAATTTAATATATTATAATAATTATGTCATTAAAGTTAATGTTATATTAGAAGTGGCTCTATAATAAGTGATAGGTTATTAAAATATTATTGTAGAAAAGTCTCCTTATTTAGCTCATGTGCTTAGAAATCAATTTAAGTTAGTTTTGTACTTGATACAATTAGGCGTAACCATAGTAAAAGTTAGTGGTGCACAACATTTAAACATACTACTACGCCGGCATCAATTTCACACAAAGTGCAAGCCTTGTGTGCTCACCTAAAGCGCAACAGTGAAGGGATCAAGGTCTGTGTTGGGCTAGTTGAAACATGGTGCAAACTTGCTCTTAATGGGACTTAGTCATTTGTGAATCAGACTTAGGTGGTCTATCAACACAAGGCTATTTTGCGTAAGATTAGTAGGCACGAGCCTATCCAAAGGGACTAGTTTTGGCCATGGTTGTGTAATTTGGTATTAGACTAGTTTCAGTTTTCTAGGGGAAAAAATCTTTTAGATAGTAAGTAAAGTACCACTCAGGTGCTTAGTGAAATAGTGGAATAACTCATACGCAGAGGCTCAACTGTCTAGCTTGTGCCTTAGGCATAGGGTTCAAGGCTCAGACACATGCCTATCTCAACACCTAAGATAATTTTTAGCCTATTGAGGGGTTGCTATGTTAAACAAAGATGTCATTGACATCAGGGGAAAACCTTCATTGATAGCTCATAGGAGATCTTAGGCTATGCATTCAAAATTCTTAACATATTTTATGTTGATTACAATATATTAATGGTTTCCCTCAATTTCAGTAGAGCTTCACTACATTAATGTCGCCCCTTCTTATTTAGGTTTGAGATAATTTTTATAGGTAGAGGGGCATCTTCTTGCCAAGTTAGATAGGCACATGCTAGGTGCTAAGATATCACTGGGGGTTGTTATGCCACCAAATCCACTACTCTAACACTCACACTCTCTAACTACCATGTCAAAGCACTCAAAAGGATGTCCCTAAAAACCCAGGTGCTAAGAAACTGCCTACCAACTGGTGTAAGATCTTCAAATATTTTTCTAGCTGACACTACTAGTTTCAAAAGAGTAATCATTTACAATGACTTCCATGTGTCGAGATGTGTTGAGTTGGCATAATTTATTAGGTATCATAAAAAAGGGCCCAACATATATATATATAAAATCAAATATTTACCTTTAAATAGTGGAGGTTTACTCTCTCTCTCTCTCTCTCTCTCTCTCTCTCTCTCTCTCTCTCTCTCTCTCTCTCTCTCTCTCTCTCTCTCTCTCTCTCTCTCTCTCTCTCTCTCTCTCTCTCTCTCTCTCTCTCACACACACACACACACGAAAACCTCCACTATTTAAAGGTAAATATTTGATTATATATATATATATATATATATATATATTTATATTATCAAATATTTACCTTTAAATAGTGGAGGTTTTCATATATGTGTGTGTGTGTGTGTAAACCTCCACTATTTAAAGGTAAATATTTGATTATATATATATATATATATATATATATATATATATATATATACACACTATCAAACATTTGTCTTTAAATAGTGGTTTATAATAATATAAGTAGTATTTTTTTCATTTAAATTATTATTATTATAGGAATTCATTTTTAAAAGTTCCTTAATGATTGAAATAACCCTCTTTGTGGAAGACACCTTGCTATAGAGATGGTTGGTAAATTCTCTCTTGGATGCCCACTAGATCCTTTATGGTGACTTTAACATGGTAGAGTTTATTGAAGACAAACAAGGATGTCTTCCCAGGTGGTGGTGTACAGGGGAGTGAGAGGCATGGTTATATATGCATAACAAACTCAAGGTTTTTGATCCCAACTACTATCAGAGGAGAGAGTAAAATTCTCCTTAGTTCACCTAGTCTAATTTTTGCCAAGGAGAAGATAGATTACTTAAACATCTTGACCATGATCTACAAGAAAAATAATACTTTTTCTTCTTTGCTATTGTGCATGATTGCCCTATATTTATGACTCCAAACAATTTCTTGTTTGATCATCATCATATCTATTTCTATTTTTAATGGAATAACCCTAGGTTAAATCCCATAATTCTCATCTTTACCTCAACACTATCCATCTCAAACATGAACAAACTGTTGAACATATTATTCAAATTTGGAACCTGAATCCCAGACCGTTATGGATACTGGTTAGATTAATTGGTGGGCTAATGTCATAGCTTGCACCACCACTTTTTTTTAAATATATCAAAAAAAAGCTGTTATTTTTTTAGCAACATAAACATCATGCTACAAACCATGAATATCTTAGGGTTTCATAGGATCTAGAAGCATATCCTTCTATCCCTCTTCTATAGGCTCAATCAACCATGTAGAGACATAAAATCCAATAAATCATGGCTTACAAGTTCATAGGAGTACATCTTAGATCCCAGATGCATTAGTTAAATGTTGGAGATAAAATGCTCAAAAAAATCTTCTATCTTCTCTAGTCTAGATAATGTATAGATAAAATCAAATCCATTAGATGTGCTTTCACTAGATTTACCAAAGTATTGACATATTAAAAGATTTTGTGCACCACTATCACGGTGTGTTTTTTTCTCAACCCACATCTCTTACTTATGAACTTGCGGTCTCAATGCCTTGTAGTTATCCTGTCTCAGATCTTTGAAGCTCTGAGATTTTCCTACGATAGACCTTTCATTTTAAGTGATCTTAAGTAAGTTTTTATGCAAATTAACAATAATAAAGCACCAAGATTTTATGGGTTTCCTTGTGAGTTTTATCAAACCTTGTAGGATATTATTGGACTTGATCTTCATAAAGTCTACTCTGAAGCTATTTTATCCAACTCATTAGGCTCTCTCATTAATCAAAGTAGTATCAAATTCATTCCTAAATATGGAGACTCTAAAATTATTACCAAATAGAGGCCCATCACTCTTCGTAATGTATCTTACAAAATTATAGTTAAATCTATAGCTCTCAGAATAAAACCTTCTCCCCTTAATTGTGAGAAGTGAGCAAACTGGGTTTATTCAACATAGATATATTTTGGACAATGCCATTACTATATGGGAAGGTATGGAATGGGTCAATATGTCCAACTAAAAGGTTTTTTTTATCAAGATTGATTTTGATAAAGCCTATGATTGAATTGAATGGCCTTTCAAAATAGCTATACTTTAGGCTTTTGGTTTTGGTCTCAGGTTTGTGCAAACTATTAATATTTTTTTTCAAGATGTTGGTGCTTGTATTAATATCAATGAATTTTAATATCAATTTTTTGATCTTCACATATCTATCAGATAGGCATGCCCTCTAGGTTCTTCTCTTTATGTTCTAGTTATTAAGGATTCCATCTATCTATTGGCTAATTGTGCTTCCAAGTGTTTGGTGAATGATATTTCTATCCCTAATTTAGACTATCAAATGATCAATTAGCACTTTGTCAATGATTCATTTCTCACTCTTTAGGAATAAGATGAGTTTATTAAAAATTATATGGATTTACTAGATAGTTTTTGCCTCACTTCTGGGTCTTCCATCTAATGGAAGAAGACTCAATGTTATCGCTATTCCCTGTCTCCTAAACCTCCTTGGTTGGAGAGATACCAATGATAATGGTTTATCCCTAGAGTGTAGTTTAAGTTATTAGGCATTCAATTTGATTTTAGAGCCTCACCTACTAAGTTGTGGTCCTCTGTGGTTTAAAGGGTTGAGAAAAAAATCCTTTTGAATCACAAAACCCTTGACTCTAGCTGGGAATTTTAGATTTGTTCTAAGGTGGTTAATGTAACTTATGTTTACTACTCATCTTGTCGGGCCCCTTCTAATGTCTCTTATGCTATTCTTGAGAAAATTTTAAGAGACTTTCTATGGGCCGATTTTGAGGGGCATCATGGTTTTCATACAGTCTCTTGAGCCATTTTTTGTTAACATAAACAAGCTGATGGGCTTGGGCTCATTGAAATTGAACTCCAATGTCTTGATCTTAGTGTCAAATGGATTATTAGAAGCCTAGAATGGGATGAAGCCTTAAAAATATTATTGAAGCATCACATCTCTAAAGGCTACCCTCTTGGTAGAAAGGTTTGGCAAGGGATTGGTTTTCACAACATTCTGATCAACCTTGTTCTATTAAGTTAGGGGACACTTTTGTCACTCAAAGCATCTAGAAGGCTTAGGAGAAGCTCAAACCTCACCTTATTTGGGTGGGGGAAGGGTTTATAAGTCATCTCTCACTTAATGCTTAATATCTATGGAGGTCTCCTAGCTTGAATTTCCATAATGTTCCTTTTTCCATGGTACCTTAGATCAAAAACTTGAGGTTGTTTAAATAAGGTATCAACATGATTAGGGATCTATTTTGCAAGACCATTTGAGACTAGCTTCCATGGATTCTTGTGAATTATAAGCTCAAGCTTAATAATGAAGATGTAGAGTCCATTTTTTGAGTTGTATAGTTCCATACATGAAGAGTATTTACACAAAATTGGTGTGGTAGAAATATTGGTCTTGGCCTAAAATTATGTCATTTTTTCATTATTCTCCTTAGGTGGGGTATAATCTTTTGGCCCTTCAACATATTGAAACTGAAACACTTAATCATCGATGGAATCTTAGATCCCTTCATCATGTTTGGGCCAAAAGGTTTGATATTATGTAGGCATATTTCATTGAAACTAAAAAAATCCATTTTCTTTAGTGTATAATTTACCAAGGTCTGCTTATGGTGACCAACTCAAGCACATGGGGGTCTCAAATCCCACCTACCTTTCTTGTCACCACCCAAAATCCCATAAAGACCTCTTTTGGTTTTGCCCTCATGGTCAGTTTGCCTAGAGATGGATTCATACCCTCTTCAATCCCTTTAGGACTGAAATGTTCACTTGGAAAATGGATCTCTTGGGGGAATCCACCTTATTTCCTGTAAGATACAACAATTTTTTTAAAATATTTCGTACTGACATTCTATTTTAGATTTGGAAAACTAGCAATAAAGCATGTTTTAATAATGAAGAGATGGAAAAAAGCTTTTATATAACTAAAAAATTTGATGTGATATCTAATATTACCCTCTAGATTCATAGTCAAATGGATAAAGTTCAACTCGAGCTCCACCATCTGTAAATTTCCATGGAACATTAGGGGAATGCTCCTTATGCAGTTAGTCACGAACCTTCAGACCTTCCTGCCACCATTCTTATCTCGAGGGCATGGGCATATGGGTGGGCATAAACAATCTCGTAGCCAACGGTCTAGAAGTTGAAGGAGATCCTCCCCTCACTCTTGCTATCCATCTCTATATTGCATATATGATAGGGCTAGCATAGACAATGGTGGTGGGGGGGTTCGGGACCTCCTCCATAGGACAAGATCCCACAACTAGGTCTTGCCATTTCACCCTCCAGATAAGATTTTTTGCTTAAGTATTAGGATGATATCGAAAATAACCAACAAACTGATGGTTGGGATCCCTTGCTTCTTGATGAGGACCCCTAGCTCAAGTGGGATGCGGAGGGAACTCTCAAGATCCTCCACTTCTGCTTACCACCATGTTTGTTGATGTTGCTTAATGGGTTCCTTGTTGTTTGTGATTTTTTTAATCTTTTTTTTGGTTGATACGTTATTGAGTTAGTTTAACCTTAGTTTTTTTGGCCTTGAGGTGGCCTTTTGTGGACTTTGCTCTTCTCGAGACTTATTTTAGCTCCATGTGGTTGTATTTTTTAGGTATTTTTTAGCTTGATGTGGTTCTATCCATCTTTTTTTTATGATTAGTGATGTAATATATCTTATTTTATTAATGAAAGTACATTATTCAATCAAAAAGTAGTCTTCTCTATATAAACTATCTTTAGAGATTTGTATCTTGGTGAATGTTATAATATACTATTATTCTCATTAATTAAAGTATAATTTTTTCAACACTTTTCACAATATTATAAATATATATAATTTAATATAATTCTCATTAAAAGAAAAAATAAAGTAAAATCGTTATAATTATAAAAGGTAAACCATTTATAAATTAAAATACCAGATAGATAAATTGATTTTGAAAAAGTCATATCCATAATATCATGGAAACACTTACCCATTGCAAGTTCATAGGACCCATTGACCCTGGGTTTCATATAGATAAAAGAATATAATACTTATCATCTTTATAAAAATGCACTACAAACATGTGATGATTCTGTTGAAGTTAATATAGAAAACCTGGACAATCCATAAAAGTTCTTTAAAACCATGTATTAAAGCCATAACTATTAAGTGCTCTAAAATATACAGAAAATATTTTATAGTTCCAAAAACTCCATCAGACAGTTTTTGCATTTATTTAAACAGATTTAGATTAAAAATATAAACGTTTATGTTGATTCCAATATTTAATAGGTTTTTTAATGCATTATTATTATTTAGGTATTGCATTTTACGGAGTTAATCACAAGCGAATGAGGAATCGATTGCAGAAATTATGATCTAAGTGGGGAGACAGAATTTTAAGCAGCAGGTTAGCACGGTGCTTCGTCTTCTGTCTGTCATCCATATGCAGCAACACCAACAACTTCTCCAACACCCCCATCTTCACAGCCTCTCTAATTACCACCTCCTCTTTATTGCAAATCTTCAACAAAATCCCAACGCCATGAGCAGTAGCAACGTGGGAGACGAGCAGCAGGCTTCTAACGATACTGGGCACTGCCACTGCATGAGCTATTATGGCACACCTCCCTTCCCAAGTAGTTGAAACCGCCTCCAAAATGGCCAAGGATGGCTCTATCACTGATCTCTCCGCGCCTGGAAGCAGCTCGATCAAAGCACCAACAGCACCCTCAGCCTTGGCTATTTTAACCCGGTTTGTAACCACTCTGCACAGTGGAAGCAAAGCCTTGAAACTAACCCTAACGGCATCGACGTACGTGGCATTCTGCAGAAACAACGCCAACAGTCCATCTGTAATTCCGTCTATCAAACCGATTTCCTTGGCAGCCATTTGATCCATCTTGACCACTTTCTCCACAAGGGCTGCGGCATTCATTCTTGACTCGAGATTTCCCTTTGTCAACATCCATTCCAGGGTTCGAATCATGGGGGGGCTGGTCAGATCTGCTCTAGTAATCACATCCTCCACAGAAAACCCTACGATTGCACCGACGGCTTGTTGCACAGCCTCACCTTTGTCTTCAGCAGTTTGGAACTTTTCCAGATCACGGATCAGAGCAGGCAATACGCCCTCTGATTCTAAGATTGCTCTGTTGCTGTCGGTTTTGGCTAAATCGTTAAACTTTCGCAATGCCTTAGGTCTACATGCACTCCCCTCTTCGATCTGCGGTATCAATTGGCGCACCTTACTGGGATCTGCCACTGTATTGGCATTTAGACACCAATTGTGTATTATGGAAGCAAGGGCATGATTAGGGATGAGATCTTGTGTGTGCAGATTCTGACCCGTAACTGGGCAGACATTATTTCCTTGGCGGAGCCATTTCTGAATGAAATCTCGGTCGTAAGTTACTCCGGTGCAGAGAGTGACAGGGTCCCTCATTATCTCTAAGGAAATAGGACATATGAACGAGGGCGGCATAGGGATCAATATTTTTTCCTCTTCTAGCTCCATTTTTAACTGCTATAGTCTGCTGGCCACAGAAATTTATGGAGCGAGGTATCTGTATTCGGTTGGTTAATTTCGTTTTTAATTTGCCAAACCTTGGCAGACAATTATAGCGGCCAGTGCGGACGGCGCAGATGCGTTTACTTGACTTGGAATGACAAGCAAGACTTTGAATGAATCAGATCTTGGCTTTGACGTCATGTTGCTTGCGTCATGGTCATGGTCATGGTCATGGTGGTACTTTAACAGGACTGATCAGTTCATGAATAGGGCTTCAAAAGTTCGGATGGCAACTCTCACGTGTAATGCTTTGACTCACTGTGGGGAAAAGGATTATACATCCTACGGGCTCGGATCAATTTTGAAAGGTTGGTCAAGTTGATTAGTAAATATTCACGGTTTGATGTTTTTTATTGGAAAAAAAAATGGATGGATCGATGGGAAGATGAATTATAAAATGAAAGGCGGGTAATTTTTATTTTTATAAATATTTATATTTATATTATTTTTTGTGAAATTGTGTTATTATAAGTATATTGGTTATTGGGTTATTAGTATCTTATCAATAAAAAATTTAGGAAAGTGTGAAACTTTTTAATTATAATTTATTTTGTTTGTTTGTTTTTTTAATGATAAGTGAATTTAAAAATTTAATTGTTTTTTATTATTGATTTTTAATTACATTTTTAGGATGGGTTTAAGCTTATTAAAGGGATTGGAAAGGGTTCAGGGTGTGAAAGTAAGATGTAGTGGTAGGAATTTCATGTCTATTTCCAAGTTGTCATGGGTTCGAGTTGCAAAGGATGAATTTTCAATAATAATTTCTTCCAAGAAACCCTTAATATTAAAATATGTTATAAAAAAATTAACATATAACATATACTAGCATGTCCAATTTATATCAAGATTATAGTAAAATAGATTTCATTAT